>JACEFZ010019198.1:0-78061 GCA_014155875.1 Cepaea nemoralis
TAATTTAAAGCACATTCATAAACAAGGCAGCATATGTTGAGTAGACACCGAATTTATTAACAATTCTCTTCAAACAACTTCGGGAGAGACCTTATAAACAAACAAAAAATGTTAAGATAAGGGACATAACGACATAACATATTAAGGGACATTACTTAATCTATAAAACATTACACTTACATTTCTGGCAATTACGTATTAATATATCGTTAATTCAATTTGCAAATCAACTTATGTTAAAAATCCTTAATATCTCAAGTTATATATGTTGAAGAAAGATAATGTTTCAGAACAAGTAATTATATTATTTAGTTAATTTTTACACTGTACAGTTTAGAAATCTGCTTTCCTGGCTGCCTGTGGTAATACATATGACTTTAAGTAACGTTCTTTGTTTGATTTACGCAAAGTCTCACACTATATTTTTGGCAGGCCGTTGAAAGGCCAATTATCACCTTTTTCAATCTACGTCACTTTCCGACGTTTTGCCTAAGATTAAAGTGTGGATTTATCTGTACTTGATCTGACTAAGGTGCAGAGACGGCTATCCAAACTTAACCCCGAATCACCAAATCAATGTTCACTAACACTGGCATAAACAAGTCGCTTGAAAAGTCCAATTATTTCTCTTCTTTAAATGTTCGTTACTATATGGCACAGCATTACGGACTGATGTGTTAGTGTGTTTGTTATTTGGCCTATGCTAGTTTAATATACATTTCTGAGACCTATGGTGCTATGTCAATTTGTTGGATAAGAATTCTCTCCATATTCAATAGTTGCTGGTTCATGGAGATTATAGACCTGGCTAATGAAGACATCTTTTTTTTCAGGATGTCTATTTGGTCATGCGTCGACGTACACTTCTTCCTGCAGCGAGGCGCTGTCGTCATTTGGAGATGAGAGGTTTGAATCCCGGTCTGTAACTTCAGCTTTCAATTTTTTTTTCAAATGTTGTCTATTGCATCCTCTAGTCTCCAAGTCTTACCCCTACTTCCATGAGTGCCAAAACATTACGTATGTATTTATTAATTTATTTCTCTTGATGGCCTCAAAGGGTTCCCCAGTTGATATTTATTTGTACCACGAGCTCTACATGAGTGCAAAGAAATGGCTTCAAGAACAAGCGTGTACTGATGGAGTTCGGCCACAAGAGAAAGGCTGAGAAGTCCAGATCTAACATTCTTAGTGATCAGTCAGTGGCTGGTGGCAGACCTGAAGAGCGCATTGCATTGAGAACAGAGAAAATATGTTGAAGAACAGTGAAGAACTCAAGGAATAACTATTACATTAAAGTGTTATTAGTAATCAATTGTTTGTTTTTAAACATGACTAATAATTATATTAAGAATTAAATGTAAGTGTTGCGCAATATATTAGATAACCGATTTTGCTACATCTTGTCAGGCGCACGCTGTAGAAGTCACTCAACATAAACCAAAGCGAAACAATGAGCCAGCATGCAAAGACCGACAAGGACTTCAGGAGGCCTAACACTAACAGAAAATGCGAAAACTGCCTCGGCAACTACGGTGCCAGGTACCTCGGCTGCCCCTGTAATCAAGACAGCAAGAAAGCCACGAAGATCGCCATCAAGACTAACCTGCCCTATAAAGAAGCCAGGAGGCAGTACGAGGCCACCAATCGACTCACAAAAAGCGACAAAGCGCAGCGTGAAGGCCAACTGTAGGACCTGCGATCAAAGTTCAACAACATGGAGGAAGAAAAAGGCAAGAAGCAAGAGACTCAGATCGCATCCGCTCAGCGCATCCTGGACGAAACGAAGCAAGTTCAGCAGAAGATTGAACAGGATGTCGCCCGAATGGCTGCTATACAGGCTGAAACAGAAGAAAGGCTATCAAGCAGGGAGAAAGAAAAGGACTAGAAGCAAGAAACACAGACAACGACCGCTCGGCGCACCTCGACGAAATGAAGTAAGTCCAGCAGAAGATAGCGCAGGATTACGCTCGAATGGCTACTATAAAGGCTGAGACGGATGAACAGCTACTCAAAATACAAAACACATTTCATGAGATGCTCGACCTGCTCCAAAACCAAGACTCAGACAGCCACACCCGAACCAGAGGATACAAGAGCACAAACAGAAGAAGAAGCAACAGAGGAAGAACGATATCGCTCACCACCAAGATCGAACTGGCGACCGCCGAGAAAGTTCGAAGGCAACTCACGACGGGGAAATAGGAGGAACACCAGGAGAGACGACAACTGGTAAAACTCCCTAAAGGAAACAGAACCATATAACAGGGTGGGTACCCAATTACTCCAGGCCTCAACAAGTGCGCTACTCCGTCCAGATATGTAAAACCTCATCAAGACAGCAACGAACGCAATCAACCCATCAGAAGCCGGGAAGCTGACAACAAGCAGCCCAAAGTACGAAAGATAAACTTCAAGCTACACCATAGACACCCTACATAGCCAAGTCGAAACCCGAAGGCTGAAAGGGGGTACTCGTACCAGAATTGGAAATGGAATTTGAATTGAAACTTTCAAGCTGAAATAAACAACACACATATTCCAATAGTCGTGCATACTATCTATCATGGTAAAAATAAAATGATTATCAATTTTTTTGTTTGTTTACACACCAGTGGTTTCGGAATACGAATATAATCTGCTTCAGCAAATTTTACTATTCGTTTTTTATGTGTGTTAAACAGGCAATACATTAACATTTTATTACGGGAAAATAAGTGTTAACAACTGAGTGAAAATTAGATTCAAGGTTACGGTTCCTGGAAGAAGTGCGAACAGTTCTGCCCCGATAGAACCGCATATTCTCAGCTGAGATTGCAGACAATGTCTCCAGCAGGAAGAGGTAAGACATTGTTTAGTGTGCCCAGCAGTTGGCCATCCAGGTGACGAACCCCAGTGCTCGCTTCAGATCCAAGAAGGATGAATAAATTAATCGTTTGCTTACATAATTTGTGTTATAAACTATTTAAAAATATGTAAACACAAAAATGGCACAATAGACAGGGAACTCAATTGCTCACCCACATCATTAGTGGGAGGTTTGGGGGCTACTTTTGTGGTTATTTCATCATCACCCAAAAGTAAGTTCCGTTCGGTTAGCATTCAAAATTGACTTAGAATGCAAGTAAATTTTCGACTGCTAGCGAGAACTTTGTCTTATTTTGTAACCTAGTCCATTAATTGTTGTTATTTAACGTCATTAATGAATCTATTGTGAGTGATTATTTTGTCTACAGGTGTTATGTCATTTAGCTAAAACTTCTGATAGGTGTTATTGTTGTCCAGTGTTGTTATCATTATTGTAGCACAGCATCATTACACCAAGGTCATCACAGTCAGCTTCGCCAGAGCTAGAGCAGCAGCGACACTGACGCAGATATATTCTTGCTATTGACTCTCTACCATTGGCAGCACAGATACTGTTATCTGAAGACACTGATACTGATAGTGTCTGCAATTATTGTGCATTATTACCAGCTACAGAGTACTTAACCACAACATGTCTACATTAATAGATTGCGTGGTACTTGGTGAGAAATTCTGTTTCACAGGCCTAGAACTTTTGGCATGGGCAGAAAACAAACTCTCAGAATTTCAGATTCAGCAAAAAGAAGACAGAGCAGCAGCTAGAGAACTTAAACAACTTGAACTACAAAACTTAGAAGCACAACATACAGCAGCTAGGGAACTTAAAGAACTTGAGCTAAAAAAAAATTAAAAGCACAAGATAAATCAGCTAGAGAGACCAGAGAAGCACAAGATAAATCAGCTAAAGAGGCCAGAGAAGCATTAGAAAAGCAAAGAGATAAAGAACTAGCTGTAGAGAGACAAAAGCTAGATATTGAAGGAAAAAGTCTACAGTTTGAAATAGACAAATGGAATTTAGATAAAGAGAGAATAACATTACCAGTAGCACAAACAAACAATAAAAAACAGGTATAATGTTATCTTTGTCATAGTTTTGGACATGAAGTCAGGAATTGTAGAGTGAAACAAATGATGAATGAAGCTAAACGACCATGTGTCACACTTAGTAGAAATGAATAACATGACCAAACCACAAGTAAATTGTCTATAGCGACAAGAAAAAATAATAGACAACAGATTGATAAACCTGTAAATAGTCATAGAGTACCTACACATACGAACAACATGTGCATCGGAACTCTGTAGATCCAAATAGCATTTGTCAACGGCATACCAAACACATGCAAAAGAAGCACTGAAGCATCATTAATAGGAGTTGACCAAACGTTTGTTAGAAAGAAAGACTACACAGGTAACACGGTAGCGTGTCGAACATTCGGTGGAACAATCGAAAGATATGACATTGCATGGATCAATATCGACAGCCCATACTATACTGGGAGAATAGCAGCAGCAGTAATTTCAAAACCATACGCTGCAATAATGATTGGCAACATACCTCAGGTAAAAGATTGTACACAAGAAGAAATCCAAGGTTGGCAATTAAAACAAAATGTAACAAAAGCCACAACAATAGTTCAGCAAGGAAAAGATAAAGGAGACGATAAATTAGTCATACTGCAGAATAACAGAGTGACACTAAACAGGTAGCAAACAAGCAGAACTATAACTTAGCAAAATAGCAAAGAGACGATGAAACGTTACAAACATATTTTCATCAAGTAAACCAACCATCTAAAAAAGCAAAAGGGGGTAGATGGAGATTTAAAGTAAAAGACAATACCCTCATGAGAATATACAAGAAATATCCAACGTGTATTTCACAAATAGTGCTACCAGTGCAACACCGCAGCGAGGCACTCCACTTCGCGCACCACATGTCAGTTACATACCATAGGGGAATAGCCAAGACTAGACATACATTATTATCCCTACACTATTGGCCAGGTGTTGAGATAGACATCAGAAACTATATCCTAGCATGTAAACTGTGCCAACATAGACATGTACCAATCCCAGCCACTCAAATAGAGAAATACAACAAACAAGTAGTACAAAACACGTGTGATAAACACTGTCAAGATAACGAGAAGTCAGAAAATCGCCTCATAGAACAAGGTACTGATAAAGAGGTAGATATACCACTGACCATGAACAACCAACAATCACACCAACATCAGCTACTCAAGAAATTATTACATGGAAAGCACTATCATTCAGACCAAATTTAACGGAGAGAGATAAAACAAAGCTAGCCTGTCTCATTAAACATTACAAATCAACCATTCCATCATTTACTGAAAGTACATCAAAAATTAAACAATTGTTAACACCATATTTGGATGATCAAACTAAAATTAAGATTTCTAGATGTGCAGACTATAGTCTCAATAAACCCACAGGTTATGCTGAAAATCAATGGGAAAGATTGGTTGATACATCTGCGGATGAGAAGTACTATCATAAAAAGTATAGATAACATCATATATTTCACAATGAAACTGTTGCTTGTGATATTTAGATAGAAGATGTATATAATTCATAGAATATAGTTTAATATAGATATATTTTTTTTAAACAGAATGAATGCTTAGGTATGATAGTATTGATTGAATGAACATACGGTGATAAAAACATCAAATGTCAGAATAATAACATTAACTATAGCTCTCATATAGAGGAGCTAAAGTAATATGACATACTGTCCAAGTGATGCCATCATGATAGTATTGAGACAGTATGGAAAATGGTTTTCACATACCTCCTAAGTTTACCGGAGGACATTGACTGGAAGAATTTTGAAACAGAAAATTCAAAATAGTGAGTGGCCGGGTACTGACTGGGACACGGCCCGCTAACCGTCAGTTTACCTTTCGTTGTTAGTGAAATAAGAAATTCAGGAAACATGAAGCCAAACTTAGCATAGGCTTTGTCGGGAACTGTCATATGGGCAAGAGATACAACGGAGGGGCAGATTTATGGCAGTGGGAACGTGCTTGAGCTGAGAAATCTACTTCAAGGAGCATGAACTCAAACAAAGACTATGAACTCAAAAACAGGGTGAAGGGAGTTAGATTAATAATAAGATGCAAATTAAGCAGGGTACGCGAGGTACTGATTGGATGACCTTAGCGAGATGAGAGAGGGCATGGTCACATGATTCCGGAAAGGCGCCAACTCAAGAGGTGATATATACTTTGGATCCAGTCAGTTTAGACAGTGTGGAACGAGCAAGAGTACGGTTTAGCAACAGGGCCGAGTGGGCCGAGGGCTGGGCGATTGCCCAGCCCAGGAGGGATGAGTTTGGAACTTCGGCGATGGTGATGTCCATATCCCAGGATGTTTAGTGTCCAGGAAGATGGAGAGGCAGTATTAAAGACGGAAAAGATGCACATATCACAGTTTCGTGTGGACCGCCGAAGAAAAGCAGATGGTCAAGGATCTAGTGAACCATTTATTCCAGGTAGATAAACCTGATGGAGTGGAACGCAAATTCCGAGGATCACAAAATGGCGTGCAAGCCATTTGAGAACGGACTGTTGGCTAAGGAAACCGCTCATTAGTTGCAGATGATGGCTAACGTCAGATAGGACAACCACTAGCCAGAAACACTGCGATCGGAATCACACAGGAGACTAAGGTCGATCGGGATCACACAGGAGAATAATGTCAAACACGAAAACGTCTGGTGGGATCCACGACAAACGAGAGGTTGAAGAGAGCAATTATATTTCAACTATGGAATTCCAGATGATCGACTGGACGGCAGAAGCTGAATGTAAGTTGACGTAAGACTTAGACCTAATTAGTACGATTGTATATTATAATCAGGTATCTTAGTTTAAAGAGATATAGCAAACTACCGTAGGTGAACTTACCGCGTAATAATGAACGACCGAAAAATGTCAGGACTGAGTGCATCGTCCTGCAAAGGACCCACGCCTAACTAGCTAGCTAACTATAATAGCAGTCTAAGCAAGGAAGCATTGACAAACTACTGAACGTTACCCCGCTAAAGGAATCACGACCCAGGCAAGGATCAGGATTGAATGCGACGTCCTGCAAATGACCTATATATCTAAATGGCTAAAGTAGAGTGATGGGAGTCAAATTAATCGGTTAGATAAGCAGAGTGTAGATAAACTATATATGTACATGTAAACTAAGCAATTAGACGTACAAAATTAATGAGAACTAGGCGAGTGCAACATGTGATTACGGAACGAAAAACGTACTACAAGAATATAAACACGGCGACCAAACACAGTAAACGGACAGAGGAAAGTATGAAGGCGCTAGCGATCACTCGGTCAACCCAAACAATGAGACCGGAGGACAATACCCGCCGGGGACGGAGCGGTATAGAAAAGAATGCGTGTCTTTTGTCCGACTAGACAGGGGTGAAAGGAGGTCGCGTTTCTGCTGCTGTGTAGTTAAGGTGGCGAAAGGTTGGCCTTGCGGGGTACAGACAGCGAGTTCAAATCTACGCGAAAGTCAGGGTAAACGGTTAAATACCTTTAGGTTTATGTTGGGAGATAGGAAATAATAATGTTAGTTAAATATATGTCGGCGATAGATTACTGTGTTTACAATACTGTTCTTAATTTATGTTATGGCTATACATAATGATGATGTTGCTGATAAGGCTTAATACTAATATAGATAAAGAAGCAACAAATGCTGGAGACTTTGTATGTAGTGAAAGACTAAGGCTTATCTTGATATAATACTCAAAGGTATTGTTTTTATCATGTTTCAGGCATTGTCTGTGTAAACTGGAGATACCCAAGCATACTGGGTATATCTGAATAAACAGATATTCATCTGAACAAAATGGCCCCTGGGTATTTGGGCTAAATACATGGACCACTAATAAGCCTACGGAATGATAGCTACGAAACAAAGGCCGGTGTAATTCCTAGCTTTAGTCCTTTGCTTCGTGCGGTTAATAGGTGGTCATAGGTGGCATTCCCCTAACATCTAGTTGCATAGTCTATTATACTATCTATCTCTCCCTTGTGAGGTAATGCAGTATTGTATTATTAGAATTGATTATGCATTATGTATCTGCAAAGCGTGTACTGTTTACTCTATGCGATTATGTTGTAGATTGTCACTCTGTTACTGTTCAGAAGGAAATAAATATATGTTTGAGTTGCCTTTTATTTCGACTTGTCAGTCTGAGATTGTAGTAGATTAGAGTAGCTTTAGAGACATTGTGAGGTGGCTGTACATCTCTTCTATAACCTAACATACACCGCGAGACATTGATGGTGCAATAGTATAATTAACTATTGTTCTCACGCGGAGACACGAACCTAAATCTGTCGTATCCCTTACTCTCATCCTCTTTCTCCTTCTCTCTCTCTCTTCATCTTTCCTTATTATCAAAGGTAGTGCGTTTTAGGCAGAGTTCGACTGAGGAACGAACTTTTAGGCTTCACACCCTCTCATATCATTTCCCCCATCCTATTCTTTCCCTACTCCCTCTCTCCTCATCTCTCTCTCTCTCTCTCTCTCTCTCTCTCTCTCTCTCTCTCTCTCTCTCTCTCTCTCTCTCTCTCTCTCTCTCTCTCCCCTCGTCTTTCTCTTTTTCTCTCAGTCACGGTATATTATGATTAGATGTCGAATGGAATTAAAGTGATACTTCTACTTCATTCTGATGTTGATATATATGTAAAAAGTACTGGAGAGTTTTGGTCAGAGACCATAACTTTATGAAGGGAAAATCCCAACTGCACCTCCCCGCGGTAGAGGATGGAAATACACTACGGTGTGGGCTAACACAGCTCTGGGGACCGAGTATCCACCGGAATAAGTGGACAACTCTGCAGCTGAGCAGAGCAGGGCACTCACTTGTCCTTACAGTCGGAAATGGCTGTCAAAGGCAGAGGTAAAAGACCACCATGTGGATGTGGAAGGCAAGGGGAAACCACCACATTATCTTCCCAAGACTTCATGGCAAAACATAAATCAAAGTTAGTGAAGGACGTTAATGGCTGTATTAGGGCATTCTCGTCCGGTAGGGAACAGTCATGAGCCACAGGTGACACAGACCGTCATCCAGCTACTGATGGCAAAATCATAACTAAAATAAATAAATTTAGAGTAGGAACATGGAATGTTAGGACATTAAATGAGCTAGGAAAGTTGACCAATGTTCTAGGAGAGATGGATAGCATGAAAATGAATATACTAGGCGTTAGTGAGATGAGATGGAAGGGATCGGGCAAAATTATAGCTGACAATCATACAATAATTTATTCTGGAGGGGATACACATGAAAAAGGTGTAGGAATAATATTAGACGAAAAAACAGCCAAGTCAATTAATGGATACTGGTGTATTTCAGATAGAGTTATTATGGTAAAAATCAAAGGCAAACCAATAGACATAAATATTATACAAGTATATGCACCAACAGCAAGCAGTAGTGATGAAGAAATACAACACTTTTACGACGAAATAGAAATGGCGATGGCTCAAATTGGATCACAAGAAATAAAAATAATACTTGGTGATTTTAATGCAAAAGTAGGAAAGGGAAAAATGGAGGATGTAGTGGGGAATTATGGTTTAGGTACAAGAAATGAAAGAGGGGAAAAGCTAATAGAATGGGCAAATATCAATGAGATGATAATTGGAAACACATGGTTTAAACACCATAAAAGACGACTGTACACATGGATAAGCCCTGATAAGAAAACACGCAACCAAATTGACTACATACTAATTAATAAAAGATTTAGAAATGCTTTAATTAATGTAAAGACAATGCCTGGTGCTGACTGTAATAGTGATCATGTACCACTATGTGGACAAATAAAAGTAAGATTAAAGAGAGGGAAAAAAATGGTTAAGAACATGAGACTTAATAAAGAGGTTCTGAAAATAGATAAAGAAATGCAAGAACAATACAGAGTGACTGTGAAAAATAGGTACAATGCAATAACTAAAATACAGAGTATAGATGAACAATGGGAAATGTTAAGGGACTCCATTCATCAAACTAGCAAAGAAGTATTACCGGAGAGAGGCAAAATAGCTAAGAAAAAATGGATGAATGAAGATATCTTAAAACTGATGGACAAAAGAAAACAGAGTAAAAATGACAAACAAGAATACGCTAAGATAAATAAAGAAATAAAAGATAAATGTGGGAAGGCTAAAGAAAGTTGGTTAAACGAGCAATGCAAAAAAATTGAATTAAATTCCATTAAAGATACAAAAAATATGCACAGACAAATCAGTGAGCTTACAGGAAGAAAAATAAGAATAAATACAGGGTGTTTGAAATCAAAAACAGGAAAGATAATATTAGAGGAAGATGCTATAATGAAGAGGTGGAATGAGTATATAAGAGAATTATATGAAGGAGAAAGGGGAGAATTAACAGAAGATAGTAACTTAGAAGGTCCACCTATTCTGAAAGAAGAAGTCGCTGACGCTATGAAACGTATGAAGAAAGGAAAAACAGCTGGGCCAGATGAAATCACAATAGAAGAATTAGAAGTATTGGGAGAATTTGGAGTAGATATATTAACCAAAATGTTGAATGATATTTACAGCAGTGGATATTTACCCAGTGATATGCTGAAATCTTTATTTATAGCTATACCAAAAAGACCAGGAGCAATTGATTGTGAAGATTTTCGTACAATTAACCTTATAAACCATATCACTAAGCTTCTACTCAGAATCATAATGAGAAGAATCAAAAAGAAAATAAAAATGGAAATTAGTGAAGAACAGTATGGATTTGTGGAAGGAAAGGGCACAAACAATGCAATTTATACATTACGGACACTAATAGAAAGGTCAATAGAGAAACAGAGAGACATATATTTGTGCTTCATAGATTATACTAAGGCATTTGATAAAGTAAAACATGATGAACTGATTAAAATGTTGGAAGATATCAACATTGATGGAAAAGATTTAAGAATAATAAAGAATGTTTACTGGAACCAAGTAGCAGCAATTAAAATGGGAAATAAAGAGGGTAGTTACGAACAGATAAAGCTAGGAGTACGACAAGGGTGTGTCTTGTCACCAGATCTTTTCTCCCTGTATAGCGAAGTAATAATGAGAGAGATCAAAGAGATGCCAGGAATACTAGTTGGAGGTTATAATATAAATAATATACGCTATGCAGATGACACAGTATTGGTGGCGGATAATTCAACAGACCTACAACAATTATTAGACGTTGTAGTAACAGAGAGTGCAAGGAAAGGACTCTCCTTGAATATCAAGAAAACAGTAACAATGGTAATATCAAAGAAAATGGTGACACCAAAATGTGACATAGAATTAGAAGGGAAAATCCTTAACCAAGTTGATAATTTTAGATACCTAGGGGCATTTATAACATCAGATGGAAGATGTACAACAGAGATTAGGAGTAGAATAGGGCAGGCAAAAGCCGCTTTTCAGAAAATGAAGAGTATCTTATGCAATAAGTCACTATCACTGAATGTAAGAAAGAGAGTGCTGAAATGCTATGTAGAACCAGTTTTGCTGTATGGCAGTGAATCTTGGAACGTAAATGAACAAATTAAGAAGAAATTAGAAGCAACAGAGATGTGGTTCCTGAGACGAATGTTGCGAATTCCTTGGACTGCCAGAGTAACTAACGACGACTGCCTGAAACAGGCTAATGAAACTAGAACATTATATACAACAATAAGACAGAGACAAACATCTTTCTTCGGTCACGTGATGAGAAGAGAGGCATTGGAGAACATCGTAACAACTGGAAAGATCGAGGGGAAGAGAGGCAGAGGTAGACCAAGAGAAGTGATGCTGGATGGATTGAGACGGTGGCATGGAGGAATATCAGCACCAGAGTTGATCCAGAAAACCAAAGACCGAGATCTATGGAGAGCCATGAACGCCTACGCCAGCCGGCACGGCACTTGATGATGATGATGATGATATATATATATATATATATATATATATATATATATATATATATATATATATATATATATATATATATATATATATATATATATATATATATATATATATATATATATGAAATGTCATGCAAACTTGTAAACCATTGATGTAAATGCCAAAGAAAAACATTGCGAATGTACATCACATCACCTGTAAATCACCTCATAGCCAGGGTGCTTGCTGAATCAACTGAATTGCACTCTGAATTGCTAATCAGGACAGGTGCATGTCAATGGAAACAGCTTAAAATTAGTTACCACTATCTCTTGTATTAATACTTATTGTATATACATATGTACATGGATACGTACATCCGATTATGGTATTATTCTCAGACAGCATTAGGGGATCTGAAGCTGAATGAAGAGTAAGAATGCAGCTGCTGATATAAGTCCTACACCACTCGAGCATATGATGAGCACCATACAAGTTCATAGACCACCAGACTAGTTACAAGCCGCTGGTGAATGAATACAAGGTTGATCTACAGCTCACAAGTATTCACCAAAGATTCTAGGTTCAACACATGAATTTAGAACTATAATATGTATCATTTTCATCATCATCAAACAATTTTTTGGGAAACTATTATTTCCTTTGATGGTGTTATTATCATTTTATCATTCTAGTCATCATCATTATGACAAGTAATGAATACCTATATAGACTATTATAAATTTTGAAATTGAATAGTCCCAGTGCACCTTAGCATTTTATGAGATCCACTACATATAGTATAAGAGACACATGAATGAGTCTACTACTTGAGGTCTCTACAGCACAATGACTTTATGTTGCAAACAGAGTAACTGCAAGTCTAATAGTATGACACATGTGGGTACATTTGAAACATAATGTGCAAACTGACGCAAATGGGAAAGCATACAATGGTCATAAGTCCACATAACTTATGAAACCAAAACAAGTGAAAATGTAAATTTGAGAGAAACCAAACAGGTACAAATTTGCAGAAATGTTCTAAACCAGAATATTTCAAATGAGAACACACACGTTGTATATAGATGTCATATTACTGTATTGCTTTAATGTACAGGGATGATAGATTGTAGAACATGTATACATAGGATAGAATATATTTTCATTCAGTATGATAGAATATGTATACATTACACGGATATATTATTAGTAGGTATGGGTGTTATAGAACACTTATGCATTCTATGGATATGATGATACAGTGAGATAAATAAATCTCATTGGTAAATGTATAATTGGAAATGACAAAGGTATAAGTTGCATAGAGAAGTGGTATAGAACAAACAGGAAACCAGCATCGCCATAACATCCATGGGCAATGATAGCTGCCAGACAAAGAGAGATCAGGGAAACATACTCCAAAATAGAAATACCTATCTAAAGTACAGAAGAGATAAATACACTATAAGCATCAAAGCAGCACCAAGGTCAAACATAACTCAGTAACGTCAAAGTCAAAGCAAGAGCAATCCATTGATACAAGAAGGGACAGTGAAAGCCATAGTCCATAATCACACACATATACATTACTCAGAGCCTGGGGCATGTATTGAGTTAGTTAGTTAATTAGTTAGTTAGTTAGTCGACAGATCATCCTCATTGCACATCGAACCATTCAGTCCATAAGTGCTCGGATCACCTCCTCAGCAAATCCCGCAGCGTGTAGCGGCTAACGACGCCAGTTCTGTGTTGGTTTATCAATCTTCTTTGACTTCATGCGTAGTGTTCTTGTTTGGCCACCCTTTTTTTAATTTGCTGTTCTCGCAGTCTGACCATTGTTGTAGATTCGCAGTCATCACTTGGTTCATGCAAAAGTCTTACTTCTCGTAGAGCATTCAGAATGTCAGCCTGGTCCATGGCGCGTCCGCCCTCCACCGTAGCCTCACTTGCGAGCTTGTCAGCCCGCTCATTTCCTTGTACTCCCGTACGCCCTGGCACGAAGATGAAACTAATCTTTGCTAGCCGAGACCGCTCCAGAAGCAGCAACCATTCTCTTTGGATCGACCCCTCCTCCATCCTCTTGATCATGTTCATTGAGTCGCTAAGGAAATATGCCCTAGTGAATGTTTGTGTCTCGAGCCATGTTATTGCTTTACTTACTGCCATGACTTCCATAGTCAGGCTACTTGTGGTTTCAGTGAAAAAGGGATTGAGTAGGATGCTCATGTATAGTACATGATTGAGGAGCTGCTAGGGATGTTTGTTGAAACATTGGATCCTACGTCAGACTAGATCACAGACCTCTGAACTTGAAAAGAAGGCAGTGACTACACAGACGTCTAGGTGTAGACGGGTTACCGTGTCCGCATAATATATTATTTTATTTGTTTTGTTGTGATGCTGTTTATTGATGAAAACTTGTCACAAGTCTAAATGAATCATGGAAGAGATAAGCACATATGTAATGACAACAGACGTACAGATATGTGCGAATATTGAGAGAGACCAAACCGTGCGACCATGAGTCCACTAAAACAAACAATAGTGTGTACTTATCCAACTCATGTCAAGAAGTATAAGACTGAGTAAAGGTAGTAAAAATGTTTACAACATTTTAAAAAAAAGGAGGTGGGGCATATTGCCATGAGATGCATAACAGAAACGAAGCAAGTTATGCTGATGTCACTAAGACACGAGTTGAAAAACCAACCCATCACCGGGGCACGAAAGGGGCGGAGTTATGTGGTCACGTGACGCACCCAGGTCAAAGCCGGAAAAGGACGATCAAGACAGACTGAGCTTGGGCGTGAGCCAAGATGGTCAAGTTTGAAGAAAGTTCTGAGTTTTGAAAGCGTTGGGCGATGTTTGCAGTGATTCAAAATACAGTCAACTGTGAAAGAGTGTTCGTGGTCAAGAAAGCGGTGACTGAAGAAACCGTACACTGCAGTTAACGACCAATGATGGGCCAGTCAGTATCGACCCGTTGTGGTGATAGAGCTGACCCTGTGTTGTGAACAAGCTGAGAAGATTGGCGGATCGAGAGACACGCCGTGACACGTTCGCCACCAGTGTGATGTGAGTACGTAAATAAATCTGATACTATCGTTTAGCAGTGAAGTGTAGCGATAGTCTATAGTGTACAGCAACAGCAGAGACTAACTAACGATTAGTTGTGCCAGTGATTCTTTATGGACAGACAGTGTGTGGGATGGTCGTACACAGAACGCTGAAAGCAATGGCTAGGCGGTGTACGATGGATACTACTGTTGAGAACTGTGCTGTAATAAAGGTTATCTTGTACTCTGAGGACGAGTTGAACTTGTGTTGTTTGCACGAAAGACTTGTACATTAGTTATACGAGCCGATTGACATATTTCTGCTGAATCTTATAAACCCTAGACGAGAAACCAAGATGTCGGACATTGAGTGAGTGAGTTCCGGTTCTTGGCACACACAAGATGTACCATTTTCACAAAGCAAAAGTAAATGAGAATACTTGGAGTATGAAAGATTCAGTGATACTGTTAAACTTGTTTAAATAAAACCAAGTGTGATTGAGAATACTTGGAGATGAAAGAATTTCTATTGGGAGATTTTAGTATGCATGAGAGCAAATGATTACACCACGATCATAATCAACAAGTAATATGTAGGTAATTACACCATGCCTTGAATGCAATATTATGTGTATATGAATTCGCATATATTGTATATATTGTATTCGGAAATGTAAAATAAATACACTTAGTAATATATATATATATATATATATATATATATATATATATATATATATATATATATATATATATATATATATATATATATATATATATATATATATATATATAAGATTCATATTATGATACTCCATGTTGACTTATAGAAAATCAACGGCGGAGAAAGCAACACATGAAGTCTCTGGTCAACAGAAGCAGCACCCCCGCCCCTTTTCGGCTGCGAGTGCTCCGTTTCCATTATGTTTCTCACACTACACGGTGGCGGAACTTCCCGTGCGCTGACATCCTAATTTCCCGATTCTAAACACCTTACTCGCCAGTGGCGTTGTATTTCACAATAAGTTTGTGGGTGTGACATGAGAAAGGGAAAGTTGCAGTATGTCGTCACAGCGGGGAAAGGAGAGTGTGGAGGAGAGGCAGGTGGAGACCAAGAGAGAAGATGCTGGGCAGTGTGACCTCATCACATGGAGAAACATCACCATCAGAAATGAATGGCAGCACACGAGACCGAAGTGTATGCGCAGACATGATTACCTTCGCCACACGGCATGGGCTATAAGATGAAGTGAGATAAACGATCAAAACGCTTCAGAATGTATACTCTATCAATTGTTGCCCATCATTCTTTCCCCTCCTGTCATGTTTCTATGTCTATATGTGACGTTTTGTGATTGACCCTCCCCACTCCTTGCACCTTCCAGTATTACCGGCAAATACCTTGTTCCTGTACAACCCGCGTGTCGACATGTTCTCTTCTACCACCGTTCGAGGCGCGTGCGACATGCGTATCCTGCCCATAAAGAGCAGCTTTTCACGACAGATAAGTAACCTTTATGTATATTTTCGTGTAGATTGTTTTCCATACACAGCATACTTGATGTGTGCGTGCTGACAAAGGTTATAGCTGCCGCCTGTGATTGCATTCTACTAAAGCTTTCGCATTCTACTCTTTTCCGTTTATTCATTCATAACTTAAGGGAAGAAAGCCTCACAAATGCATTATGTACCTTATTTTACGGACTATACGACACTACGGACTATAAGACGCACTTTAATTTTTAAGCAATTGAAAAAAATAAAATAACTTATATAACTTAAAAAGTAATTTCGAGTATAAGACGCACCTGAATTTTGGAGGCAATTTTTTTGAAGAAAAATACGGTATTTGGATTGAGGATCTTAGCCAAGACTTAACACTTTTTCTATATCGACTAAAAGAGGCGATTATTCTCCTTTACTTATAGTCCATGCTGTCTGGCGTTACTGACCATGCTGTCTAAAACCTTCTGTCTGAAGTACTACCAACCATTTCTGACACTGATATTCATGCATACAAAAATGTCAAAAAGCCCAGTATTTTCTCTCATGTTCTCCCCTTGCTTCTCCTTTCCTACAACTTTCCCGTTGTGAACACATACTCTCGTTTTCTCAGTCACACGGCATTCCCAAAGAATATGAGCTAATCTTAATTCAAATATTAGTATCATCATCAAGTGCCAAATATGTACAGAGGGTTAGATATAGAGAATTTGCAACACATTGTCCAGCTTCTTCACGGTGCATTCATACAGGATTCTTGCAGTCCATGTGTTGATATTGTCCACACACTTGTAACGATGTCTTCCTTCAGCACATTTCACCTCCGCGTTTTATTCCTTGAAATACTTTAAAAAGAATTGGTGTTCCTGATTGACCTTGAGTACTTTAATTATCTGATGTTGCTATCATTCAGTACTGTTTCCTTCAATAAAAGTTTTATTAGAGTTTTGTTTCTCCTCATCTCCTGCCACCACATTCCTTCTATTCGACAATATTTCCATGTGTATTTGTTAGTCGTCATCATGTGCCATGCCGATAAGCATGGGTGGTCTTGTTTCACCAACTCACACTATTACCAGTTGTGAATCAGTTATGTGTTCTTGTCTTCATTATGCCATGTGATCAAGCCATCGATATATTTATACCTCTGCCTTCCCTTGTTCCTTTACCTCAATCTTTCAAACTTTTACTAATTTTGTTTGTTTATTTCCATTAATTACATGTCCAAATAAACTTGACTGCCAACTTTTAATGTCTTTAATCAGTTTACTGTTTTCATTTGTTCCTTGCAGGACCTGTTCGTTGGTTTTTCTGTCTTTTCATTATATTCTTTGTATCTCTCTCAGAAACAACGTGTCCACTGCCTTCAGAAGTTTGCAGCTTTCTGCTTACTGCACAATATACGCATCCATATAATTGTATACGATCTATGTAGCACTTAAACAATCTTTTTCTCGTTGCAACTGACATCATTTCATTGGCCAGTATGTTTTCCATCAGGCATTTGTGCATCGTGATGCTTGATATCATGTCTTTAATACTCCTTCCATTAGATGTTATGACAGTTTCTAGATAGCTGTCCCAATTCACTCTATGAATTGACGAGAGATAGTTGTACCGTTTCACTCAATGAATTGACGAGAGATAGTTGTACCGATATACTATGAATTGACGAGAAATAGTTGTACCAATTCACTCTATGAATTGATGAAACATGATTTTCTGTGAATTTTTTTTTTCGCTAGGAATTTAGCATTATAGATTTTACTGCAGTTTCTTTCACAGTATTATATCTTTGTGCAACAGATAAACATGAGTTTTTACAATATATCTCTGGCAGTGTTTATTAGGTACAATATTCCTTTTGCTTTATATTTTCTATCGGTTTATTACCCGGAAACGACAGAGCTGATCAATTGGCTAAGGAAGGAGCCAAAGAAGAACAGCCTGATGTGCCCGTTACATACCACCAAAAGAAAAGAATGATCAAATCAGTCAGAAAGCCACCAAATCCTGCGCAAGATGACTAACACGTTATGGACAGACCAGAACAAGTCATTATTCTGCGCCTCAGAACAGGACACAATAGATTACGCAACCACATGTATACAAAATTCAAGATTGGTGAAACAACCATGTGCACATGTGGATTGGCGTCGCAGACAGCAGAGCAAATACTCTAAAACTGCCCAAAATATAACATATCTAGGCAAACCTTCTGGCCTAGAGAGACGACAGCGGAAGATAACCTCTATGAACCGCTATGTGAACTAATAAAGACTGTTGGATTCATACAAGAGACAACATTGCAGTTATAGACATATTTCAAGCGAACGAAAGAAGAAGACGAATTTTCTATCCATCTGACCGCTACTACTAACTCTCATTATCATAATGAAATCAAAATATTATGCACTTGATAAGAATCATAAAACTGTGCTTCGCGTATTTATTTTCTTTTTTTTAAAACAAAATTTAGAGCATGTCCATATTATCATAACATCAAGATACCATAATTGTTAAGTGGGGACCGAATTTATAAACAATTCCCTTTAAACAACTTCGGGAGAGACCACAGAAACAAGAGGAACAAACACAATTAAATTAAGGTAAGGGACATAACGACTTAAAATACTAAGGGACATTACTTAATCTAACAATACTTTCTAACAGTTTACAGTTCTGTTTATTGCATTGTTAATCTTTCGATAATTTCATTTGTAAGTCAACCTTTGATGTCATTCCTCAATATTTTAACATATGTACATTAAAGCAAAATAAACAAAGTTTTAAGACAACTAATACATAACTTAGTTACATTGTTTTCTTTTCACAACAAATTTGGTAAAAGGGTTTCATGGCTTTTCTCGCTTAATACATATAAGTTTACCAACTTCTTTGACAGCTTTATTGTTCTTGTATTTTTGACAGGCCTTTGAAAGGCCAAATAAACTGTGGATGTTTTATTTCCCAACCTTTTGGCTAATATCAAAGTGTAGTATCTTATCTTAATGTCGGCAGTGTCATATGCAGAGGCGGTCATCAGAATGATACACAGGGACGCGAGGATCTGATGGGGAGGCTCTAGCCCCTGTGGGAATCCCCGAGCCTTTACTAAAGACCAAACAACAGCAACAAAAGAAAGGTTTCTTCAAATTATCGAGCTTTCGGCTAAGAGCAAAGTGTAGTTTCTTCAATTGATCTGGCCAGGGTCAGTAGCAGGGTTAGTCATCTGTAAGATACACAGGGAAGTGGAACCTTATGGGGCGACTCTGGCCCCTGTGGAACATAGCGCCCTTATCATAAAAATTAGGTGGTTTGTTTATTACACGGACATACGTCATCCACTTTTACTGCTAGAAAACCTACTGCTGGGTGAGCTCACAGCAGGTCTGCCATCGTCAGAAGCAGCCACATCCCCCACCCCACTATCAC
The DNA here is from genome assembly GCA_014155875.1 of Cepaea nemoralis. Classification (NCBI taxonomy): domain Eukaryota; kingdom Metazoa; phylum Mollusca; class Gastropoda; order Stylommatophora; family Helicidae; genus Cepaea; species Cepaea nemoralis. Next base: position 19,824 of record JACEFZ010019198.1, read on the forward strand.
CCCACTCCCACCCCCTCGACGAGTACCACGCGTCCATTACGTTCCTCACACTTGCATCATGGCATGAATGAATATCAACAACAGAAACCAATGGCAGCACACGAGACATAAAGCAGTACGCAGACATGATCGCCTTCGCAACACATTTGGGATATTGGATCGAAAATCCGTACCATAATTCATAGTAAACATAACACTTGATCATTATTAATTTGTATTTTGTTTGGTAATTTAAAATGTATTTGATAGGATAATCTGTTTCATATTGTTGAATGTTAGTTTGTCTACACTCTCATACTCATGTCTGCCTCTCACTTGCCGTCGTCTGTTGCTACTTGATATAGGTAAAACACTATTGTACTACACATGTGGCTTTCTATTCACATTAATTTTATAAACTGGCTTTGTGCAATATTACTAGAGTTTTGGTGCTTCTTTTCTCCTGCTGTCACATTCCTTCTATTCGACAATATTTCCAAAGTTTGACATCTTCAGTTTTATCCTTAGAATTCGTATTCGTTGTCCACATTTCTTAACATAAAATAGACATTAGTCATGGTACCAACTTCACGGCAAAGGGTCGCCTATACTGCTAAATTTATGTCATTAATTATTAGTCATTAGTCGTCGGTTCCAACATCACAGTAAAGGGTCGTCCCCACCATGCTCCGCTAGTGAACATCACATAAAACGTTCCCCATTGCCCTATGTGAAAAGTGGAAAAGACAACAGCCCCGACAAATAACGGCCCGCTCGGGTATACTGAGCATATTACCACCGCCAGAATGTCGCCACAAAAGTTTTCTACGAAACATACAGTTCATCCTTGATGGAATTGGCGGTCACTTTCCCAACCAGATGTTCACCTCCAAAGTCTCAATGTTTCTAGATGTTCTTGTTACGTTTCCAGATGTTATATAGCCAGCCACGCTATTCTTCCTCCGAAAAGCAGTTCATGCAACAAAACAAACTCGGACAGATGTAAAAATAATTTACTGTACACAATTCCGCCGCCAGAATGCCACACAAAAGTCCTCTACAAAGCATAAAGTAAAGTTCATCCTTGATGGAAGCATTCCCAACCAGCTGTACGCTTACAAATTCTCAATATTTCTAGATGTTTTTGTTTCGTTTCTAGATGTTTTCTAGCCAGCCTCGCCATTTTTAGATGTTTTCTAGCCAGCCACGCCATTTTGTCACCGAAATGTAGTTCATGGAACCCATAATGCTTCATTTCAACATAATGCCGTCTTCAGAATGCCAAAACAACAGTCCTCCACTAAAGCACAGTTCATCGTAAAAGGAAGCGGCAGTCAACCAGAAGACCAGTAGCCACAATTTTCTGCATAAGGCACAAAAACCGGTCAATTCTGGGTCATAGCCAGCCGCCATTGCTCCGAACATGCAGCCCACGCTCCACAACCTTGGGCAGATTTAAAAGTATTTCACGCAACATTCACAGCTCACAGAGTCGCACCACGCACTCAACTCAGTAGCAGGGCGACTGAAACACAAAACCACCTGTCCAAAATGAGGAAAATGTGAATGCAACGGTAGCCACGAGCATAAACACTCAGAGGCCTTAACCGTTTTACCGCCTATACTCCATGTTCGTGACCGGAACTTGTAAGCACCATTTCTGTGTATGTGAACATCACACAAGATACTCCTCATTGCAAGAAGTGGAACAGACAGCAGTTCCGACAAACAAAGAGCACGCACACGTATACATGCATACGGCTAATGCGAGAATGCCAACACATCAGTCCTCCACTATAATTAAAGTTTGTTGTCGAGAGAAACAAACAGTCACTGGAAAACTAACAGTTGTACATACATTATTATTAAGGCAAAACCTGCTGACTATTGACATCTGATTTCGAGAAATCTAAGTAAGATATCAAGAAGCAAGTGAGCTTGTACATCAATAGCACACGTCCTGCTGTATCTATGTCCGCAAAACGACACATAATAAATAGCATATTCACACCGACCCTGTGCTGGCAATGTCAAACTTGGACATCAACTAAATCACACGCAAAAACAATATCTACTGGATAAGGGGCTAGAGAGGAGCTGCCAACTTAACTTTCAGATACCGAGAAAGAAATGGTGTTATCGGACAGACAGTGAGATCAACACATTGAGCCACATATATCGAAAAGCAGAAACTCAAATGGTTCGGCCATCTGTTAGAATACAATACCACTAGTTACTAGCACTGGCGATACGCCAAAGAAGACACTATTTCTCCCCACGACGCTTAACGGCAAAAGCTGCAGATGACGATGATCAAGTATCAAGTTCTTTACTGAACGTAGCGTCTCATCATGGCCACCTCCGAATGGATTGTCGATCCTTCGCCTGTTGACCCTCCTCGCGTATTTTGCCAGTAAATGTTTTTGAATACTGAAGACACAAACAATACATTGCACAGTTTATTGTCTGGCATATTTCGCTGCATCTCTTCAAGTGTCAGAAGTCACACAACAAGCCAATCAACGAATCATTCAAGCTGAAATATTATCATCATTTGCCATGCCGCTAAGCGTGAGCGGTCATATTTCACCATCTTGAACGACCACCAAGCTGAAATATGCAACGCATATATTCCCACAGTATTTTACAGTATCTACCACGGTAATTTCCAATTGAATAATAAGAATTTTTTTTTTTATTTACACAACAATGGTTGGGATTACGAATCACATCTGCTTCAGCGTATGTTTTTCATGATTATCAAATCTTAGCAGTACTAAAACAAAAACCAAAACAAAACAAAAAACCAAAAAAAAGAAAAAGTAAGAGAAAGCAGCCATTGATAGATATTGATCCCTAGCCATAGCATTGATAAGCAAAGATAATTCTAACAGACGATTGCATGGATAAACAAAGAATGGGAAGTCTCCGTATGGAAGCAATAAAACTAATCCTTCCAACTTTCCATTTGTGTTGATTTCTTAATCATCATGCCATGTCGATAAACATGATAGGTCATGTTGTGCCACCTCACACGACCACCAGTGGTGGATCAGATATGTGTTCTTGTCTCGATTGTACCGTCTGCCCTAGCCATACACATATTTATTTCTCTGACTTCCCCTTGTTCTTTCACAGGCGTCTGTCCAACTGTTGCTAAATTTGAATAACGAAGACACAAACAATAGATTTCACGATTTATTGCCTGGCATATTTCGCTGCATCTCGTCAGGTACATGCTGCATAATTCAGACAACATAAAGTAAAATAACTAGATAAATCCTTCAAGCTGAAATATACACACGTTCGCACAGTAATTTCAATTGCCTACCACGGTTATTTTAAGCTGACTAACATCTCTTTCTATTTGCCCAAATCTGGCTTGTGTAGATTAATCATTATTGCTTCTGCAATCTTTAACAAGCGAGTACATTGTGTGTTAAACAACACGTGAAAGGCAATGTCCTTATCAATGACAGGGCCGCCTTCGAGATATGCCTAGCAATTGATGAAACAGAAAGCTTCCGGTGTGTTGGCTCCACTAGGCTCCCATCGTCTGTGTGTAGTATCTTGTCGATCCATTGAGGTATGTGTTCTGTCACTCGTTTGTTTAACTGCCGCTATGTTCTGCCGATGTAGGTAGACTGGCACCTACATGTGAATTGGTAAATACAGTTTTTTTTTTTTTGGCGTACAGAGGAACAAGCTCTTTTCCTGCTGGGGTAGGAATCGATATGGTTCTGTACCTAATGACTGGAGTTGCAGCACAGAATGTTCGGCCTACTGCTGTAGTAAGCCGGTCTTGTAGACGTTGCATTACGTCATCCCCTCGAAAGGTTAGCTGGGTGAATACCTTGAGTTTAGGGACTGTAGTTTGGTCTCGTTTTGGTTTGGGCTGTAGGCAGTGACGATTTAGAAATTATGTGGAGTACCCATTCAGGTTTAAGACATTCTTCAGAGTTTCAAATTCCTCTGTCAGTGTGTCTTGGGTTCATATCTTCCTAGCACGGTCAAACAGGGTCCGTACTAAGCCCCGTTTGTCTGTCCAGTACAGAGGCGATTATTCTCCTCTCCTTATAGCCCTTACCATCTGGCGTTGGCGACCATGCCTGTCCAGAATCTTCTGATTTATATGCTGCTAACCATTTCTGATACTGATATTCCTGCATACAAAAATTTCAAACAGAGCGGTATCTTCTCTCCTGATCTCCCCCTGCTTTTTCTTCCTTATAACTTTCCAGTTGTGACGACATACTCCAACTTTTCGATTCACATGGCACTCTCAAAGAATATGAGCAAATGTTACTTCAAATATTAGTATCATCATAAATTGCCAGATCTGTATAGATTCTTGTATGTAGCCAGTTTACAGCACATTGTCCAACTTCTTCACAGAGCATTCATACAGGATTCTTGCAGTCCATGTGTTGAAATTGTCCACACACTTGTGATTATATCTTCCTTAAGCACATTTCACATCTGCGTTTTATTCCTTGAAATCCTGTAAAACAAATTGGTGCTTCCAAATAGACCTGGAGTATTTTAATTATTGGACGTTGCTATCATTCAGTAATGTTTCCTTTAATCACAGTTTTACTAGAGTTTTTGGTGCTCTTCTCTTGCCATCTTATTCCTTCTATTCGACAATATTTCCAAGTTTTGAAATAACGTCTAAAGAAAGACTAAGCTGTGCGGTTTGTTATCATGGCATGGAAGAATATCAACATCAGAAAGGAGTGGCAGCACACGAGACACAAGGCTGTGTACAGACATGATCACCTTCGCCAGTCTTCGGGATATTGGATCCAAAACCCTAATATATAGTAAATACAAGGGATTATGAGGAACAAACCAGAACTTAATCCAGTGATTGTGTCCTGACTGTGAGAGGCAAAAAGAACACAATCCTGATCCCAGATTGGTGATCGTGTGAGAAAGCGAAACATTCGCTTATCTACATAAGGCACATGATGGAGATGGCACGGGGATTATGGGGAATGCACCGGAAATCAATCCAGAACTCTATTTGTGTCCTGGTTCAGAGAGACAAACAGGAAAACAGAATAAGAAGAAATAACAGAAACTGATTTAGTAAATCTAACTTAAAATGCATATCACAAGAACAAAACATACTTTTCCCGAAAATAATATGATTGTTTAAATAAAGAGAGTTGTATATTTATTGATGCCTTTATTTATACATAACTTAACCACGGAATAAACCTGGCTCACTAATATCGTGATGTCTCGGGAAGGTGATAATATTGTGGCCATGTTAAGTGTCACGTGGTTTGGTCAGAACCGGGTTAGAAAGTATAGTTCCTGAGAGACGAGATGGGGGTTGACCAACACGACATTGAACACGTGACATTGGGAACGCCGTGGGCATGGACATAAATGAGGACGGGAAGCTGTCAAAAGGTGGTGAATCTCTGCTACGGGCCGTGATGAGAGCGACGTTCTGCAGGATACATGCTACATGATGATGATAATTGCCGTGACCTAGTTGCCAGGTAAGGGTGTGTTTAGGTAGTTTTGTTAATGTTTTTTTTAATTATTTTTTTTTTTGCATAACTGTGGCATAACCGCTAACCACCATTATTCAGTTGACAAGAATGCACGCCAAAGAGAGGGGAAAATATAAACCAATTGACTACACCAACGCAAACTGAAACCAAACCTTAAAAACTTAACGCAACATCAAAACTGAAACTGGAACAAGTGACAGATGACGTCAATTCTAGGAAACATTTCATCAGCCCAAACTCAGGAGATCATTGGATAAGAACAGACACGTGACAACGCCTCCATTCGAAAACCCGCGTAGAATATGTTAATCGCGCACTCTTTCTGCAAACTGCCTGATGAACAGACGTGAAAGCTAGTGTGACCGATTTTCAAATAGGGACGGCAGAATGTCTGGATCCGAGGTAAGCTTGTTACTCCTTAGATTGAACTGATGACCAGATGTATCAAGTGCCAAGGAAGGGTATCCAGTGTTTGTAATGTCAATTGAAATGTATTATTATAAATTAAAACCTCTGAAGTGAAAAATGCTCGACTGTAGATTCTGACGACGCAGAGCCGATTCCCGGGCAAACTGACAATCTAATACTCTCTTCGAATACTGCAATCTCTGATATTCTTAAAGATAATTATTAACTTTAAGAAGTGTATAATAATACTACATTCTATTCTAGACAACTGTACGAAGTGATGATTCTAAAGCAATCTTGTGCATTTCATCAGAAACACTGCTAAAAATGCTATCACTATCTACAGCTAAAATGACAGTTCGTGTACTAGAATGAGTGCCTTGTTCTAAAACAGACTTATCTATGTCTATTTTCAATTTAGAAAGCTGAAAGAGAAATCAAATCTTCCCTTTCTCCTTCATCTATTGAATAAATAGGGTTTGATGGAATAAATATTTATATTTGTGTCAAATTTAATTAGATAAGGGCACTTATGAACTGCATTACATCAGCAAAGTTGTGCTTCGCGGAACTCCACCACCAGAAGTTGACTTAACTCATTACTCAACACAACTTAAAAACACAACCCACACCACCCAACACTCAACACCACACCACCCAACACTCAACAAAACAACAACAGATAATGGGAAAGGAGTTACTATACAAAGAAGAAGAAGAAGTTGGTTAATTGGGAAAACACAGAGAATCATTTATACACACTACAAACCCAATTGAGTGATAGAAATGTTATAAATGTATGTCATTTATTTACATGCATCTTGACACCTCCTCACTCTTGTCACTGTCTTACTGTACACGTCTCACTGACCCCAGGTCCAATGAGAACTTACATACAGCAGGAACCAACTGAGACAAGGAGTACACAGTGTGATAAACTCTGACCACCCCAAATTAACCCAACACTAGATTAGAGAAAAGAAGAGAGGGAGGGGGAGAACTAGTTCCTACTTCAGGAATTTAGGTTTTTTCCGACCTACTTCTAGAATATTGTATTGGGAAGATTGTATATGTTTATGTGAATCTTACACAGTGAAATCTTGGTGGCAACCCATTGGCAACCAATGGGCATCCAACTGGCAACCAACTGGCCAACAACCAAACCAGACCACAGAGAGAAAGAGATGAACCGCACTTGAGATGGAGGATGACTTGGCCATGAGCAGAGTATGGGGAGGCCTTCAGAGGAGCTACACGGGCAGACCTGAAGCGGATCTATCAGTCAATGGACCCAGGCCTATCCTAATCCTCCAAATCATAAGGTATCATCTTCTTAGAAAGAAAACACACAACACTCAGTTTTCAAGAACTGATACCTAAATATAGATTCATCATCTTCACACTTAACATGTACAACATTCAAATGTATACCATGTTTCAACTCTTATTGACATCTCATGTATTGATGCTTGTTTGTTGATGGTCTGTGACATTGGTCCTATATGCATTTTTCTAATTTATCTTGTATAAACCACATAGAAAATGTATCTATCAGGCCAGAAGACACAGGCCCATTCAATAAATAATTAACTGTCACTGATCTTATGTTGATTATTGGTTCAACCTATCTGTGATTCACCATCTTATGTGTGTACACTAAGTTGTCAAGATCTATTGTGATTGGTTATGTGTTTAATTGTTTAAAAACAAATTAACTCATGAAGGAATATTAAATTGGGAGAGACTCAAGGTCTATCAACTGCTCAACATCCATGCTTTCTTAATATAAATCAGGCTGAGAGAATTCTCCAGACTTTCCTCAGATTTGATAAACAAAAGGGGGGCTCAAGAGCTAAAAGAATCCTTGGAGAAGGGGCAGATTCCCAGTTAGTATTATTATTCTCACCAGGGCCATAATCTATATCTCCTAGACTAAATTAAATAAGACAAGGCCTGCAGATAACTCGAGGGTCATATTCTGGGGTTATTGAAGATAGAAGAGGATGGGGCCCAACTTCGTTGTTTAGAAATGGGGCATGCACCACAGTGATTTCCCACTCCCTTCAGAATATATAACATATTGGGATGGCTACGTCCTGGATGGTTCCCATAAATAAATTAAACAATTAAATAATATATTGTGTGTAATTAAACTGTTACATAAAACATTGTGTAATTGAACAGTTACATAAAACATTGTATTACATAAAACATTAACACAAATATCTTTAGATTTTGAACATTGTCATTTTCTGATATGATATAACAGACATCATGTGGGGTATTGATTGACAGCCACATGATGTGAATGACATTTATAGATAAATAAGAGTAGGTGACTGATCATTTCTTCTGAATAAGGAGGGCATCTTTCAAATAGGTTTATACTTCAGAAAAAGGTGCTCCAGGAGAAATATAGAGTGTGAATCTACTATTCAAACCCTACTTCTCTTCCAGAGAAGGTGTTCTTTTCCTGAGAAGTCTGATCTTACAGCATTTCATCAACCACCGGGAAATCTTATCCGGAGGGAAAACTCTGTCTAATTTCAGATTCTTTTCTTTACTAGGGATTAATTCTGGTTACTTCAATGCCTGCTGCCTTTGGCTTTTCCAGCATTGACAGACAGACATAACATAAGGTGTTTTAATATTGTGCATGCTCTGCTGTATACTTGCAGATCAGGGACTGACAAGCTTACGCGGATCAGACCACACTGCATTTATATTTTTTAGGCAGGGCAAATAAAGCAATAAATTCTAGGCATGGCGGAAACTGCTAAGTTTCGGGCCCACATAACAGAAACAGGTAGGGAATGCGGGTTAGATGGCCCTGAGCTAGCTAACTATATTTCAGAGGCATTCGACAAAAGAGAAAGACTGCAAGCGGAATTGGCCCTCAAAGAAAAACAGCTTCAGGCTGAATTAGCGGAGAGGGAAAAACGACTTCAGGCAGAGATAGAGGAGAAAGAGAAACGATTTCAAGCAGAATTGGAGGAGAAAGAGAAACGACTACAGGCTGAAATGGAAGATAAGGAGAGAGAGCGTCAACACCAACTGGAGTTGAAGAGGATGGAGACTGAATTGGAGATCCGGAGACTAGAGAAAGGGAGTGGTCCTACACCCTCAACCTCATCAGGATCGCCAGTGACAGAACCACATCCTCACGTCTCCCACCTTAATTCAGGAGCTATGTCATTTCCGCTGGAACCCTTCAATGAACAGACTGACCACATCGAAGGATTTTTATCACGCTTCGAGGCAATGGCTGTCAGCTGTGGGCTTGAAGAAGGGAGATGGGCGACGAAGTTAGCGCAAGCTTTAAGATCTACCGCGTATGACGTGTTCTCGAGCTTCACTCGTGAGGAACAACAGGAACTACGCAACACTAAAGACGGCACTCTTGAGCCGATTCGAAGTGGACGGGGATTCTTACAAAGCTCGTTTCAAAACCGCAAGGAAGGAACCGGGTGAGAGTTACGCGCAACTAGTTGAAAGACTGAAGTCATACATACAAAGATGGGCTTGCTTAGGAGGATTTGAGGAGAGTTTTGAAGGACTCCGTGAAATGATCATCATTGATCAGATAAAGGGGAAGATGTCGAATGAAATGAAAGCATTCTTAACCCAAAACGGGGCTGACCGCCTAGAAACTATAATCATCCTGGCAGAGAGATTTGAAAAATCTCAGAAGGAGATGGGAGGAAAGGGACGTTCGAACAACACCCCCTCTCAAGATAAAACTCCAAGCCAAAGGAGGGTGAAAACACTTTAGCCACCAAGAAAAATGGGAAATCCAAGAAAAACACTCAAAACACAGCCCAAACAGCGCCGAAGGAGGAAAAACCATTCTGTACCCATTGCAAAATTAGAGGTCACACATTTCAGAATTGCAGGAAGAAGCCACCTCCACACACAGCGGCCTGTTTGGCCAACCGAAAAGAGAAAAGAGTGAGCACTGGTGAAACGTCCAAACAGACACCTCATCAAGACACATCATCTCGTATTCCGGTTGTAGAATCCATCTTGCTAAATGGATTCAAAACGACCTGTTTATATGATACTGGATTATCGTATGACTGTGTTGTTTCATCATCCTTAGTTCACCCTGAACAGGTGACAGAGAAAATAGTGGAATTACAGGGACCACTGAAGAGTTCAACAAATATGTCTCTTCCAATGGCAAAAGTGAACATAGCCTCGCGATATGTCACTGGGACAATCAAGGCAGCAGTCTTGGACGATCCAATATATCCTGTAATCCTCGGCTGTAGATTTATCGTTCTAGGAGAACCTGTTCAACCTGTGGCGATGGCGACCATGACCACTCGATCCCAGGCGACAAAAGACTCCAGAAACAACTACGCCAATCCCTCGAACGGAGGAACTGAAGAGGGCACAAGAAGCCGACAGCACCCTGGATCCCTGCTTCAGAAAACTGCCAAAATCACATTTACCTCTACGTAAAGGTGATCTGTTCATGAACTCAGCACTTCTTTACAGAAAAGCAGGACGAGCTGGACAAGAGTTTAATCAACTTGTTGTACCAACTCAATACAGGACTCAGATCTTGGAAATGGGTCATAGTCTACCATTCAGTGGGCATATGGGTATCAACGCTACTACACAGCGGATTACTACTCACTACTTTTGGCCAGGGATGAACTCAGACATACAACGGTTTGTAAAATCATGCCCACAGTGTCAGAAAGTATCACCAAAACACCGGACACCACCGGCAATGTTGGGTGAATCGCCAATCACTGGAATTCCATTTGAGAAAGTGGCTGTAGACATAGTCGGACCTCTCTCAGCAACGAAGAGGCGAAACCGATTCATATTAACGCTTGTGGACACAACAACCATGTGGGCCGAAGCGGTTCCTATGCCCAGCTGTGACTCCAAACACGTCGCTGATGCATTATTAGGAATATTCACACGTCTAGGATTCCCACAAAGGATCTTGACGGACAACGGTTCACAGTTTCGTGGTAAGCTCATGGAAGAGACCTTCAGACTTTTTCATGCACGCCATATCTTCAGTTCACCATATCACCCTCAGTCAAATGGACTTGTGGAAAGGTGGAACGGTACATTGATTAGTATCCTGCGCAAAATTGCCCAGGAGAAGACAGAGGATTGGGACTTGTATTTACCCGCAGCTTTATTCGCTTACAGGGAAGTACCCCATCACTCAACAGGTTTTGCTCCAGCCACACTGTTGTTTGGACGACCGATCAAAGGACCACTGGAGGCGTTACTTCGAACCTGGACCGATAATACTACAGATGATACAGTCGTGACTGCATCTACATATGTTGCCGAGTTGAAAAATCGTTTACAACACAGTTGGAAACAAGCGAATGTCAATCTACGTCAAGCCAGACGAAGAATTGCTCGTAATTTCAACCGCAAGGCAAAGGATAGAGAGTTAGAGGTAGGAGAGAAGGTGATGTTGCTGCTTCCAACCAGTCAGAATAAGCTGCAAATCGGATGGAGAGGACCTTATGTAGTGACGGAGAAGATCTCACGTACCAACTACAGAATTTCAGTCAAAGGCAAGATGAAAGTATTTCACATAAACCTCTTGAAGAAGTTTCATGAAAGACCCTCAACCACCGAACCTGCACATCTGATGGCCATGAGTGTGGCTACTGAAGTCGAAGAAGGATCAACAATGGGAGTCGAGTACCCACTGCAAGCCAAAGAGACCTTTAAGGATGTGGAAATCAATCCCAACTTAACAAAGGATCAGCAAAAGCAGATTAGGGAACTTATGGCAAAATATGCAGAAGTACTTACTGATAAGCCAGGAAGAACTGATTTGGAGGAATTTGACATGAAGTTAAATGACACAGTGCCTGTGCGAGTCAAGACTTACCCAGTTCCTTATGCAAAGCAAAAGACTTTAGAGGAAGAAATACAACAGCTGCTCACCGCAGGGATAATCTCACCATCTGAATCACCTTACAGTGCTAGCGTCGTCTTATTGAGAAAGCCAAGTGGAGAACATAGATTGTGCATCGATTATCGACAGCTCAATGCCATTACTGAATTCCAAGCAGAACCTCTGCCTGATCAGAATAAACTCTTCACAGCACTCAACCGAGCTAAGTACTTTACTAGGATTGATCTCAGTAAGGGATATTATCAGATTCCTGTAAAACCGGAAGTTAGACCATGGTTAGCTTTCAGCACGCCTGGAGGACACTATGAGTTCAACGTTCTTCCATTCGGATTAAGTAATGCTCCCAGCGTTTTTACACGTATGATGAGAAAATTACTTGACCCACTACAGCATCCAGACATCAGTCACTTCATGGATGACATCCTGATCGCAACTGAAACATTTGAAGAGCATGTAGAAACACTGCATCTTTTGTTCAGGCGCCTTAGAGAAACTGGATTGACGGCTAGACCAAAGAAGTGTCAAATAGGATTCCAAGAATTGGACTTTCTAGGTCATAAGATATCTCATGGACTGATAACTCCACAAGAGGGAAATGTGGACAAACTCCAGAGAGCACCTCGTCCAAAAACAAAGAAGGATGTAAGATCATTTGTATCCTTATGTGGATTCTATCAAAGATACATCAAGGACTTCAACACTCTGTCAGCACCTTTAACGGATCTTACCAAAAAGGGGAAACCAGAGAAAGTCACTTGGTCAGCTGACTGTGAGAGAGCTTTCACAGCACTAAAGCAGGCATTAACTGCTCATCCAGTCTTACATCTACCAGACCTCGACCAACCATTCGTGCTGCGCACCGATGCCAGTAACATAGGAATTGGGGCAACGTTGTTGCAGAGAAAGGGAGATGTACCATCAGAGCTATTCCCTGTAGCCTATGCTAGCAGGAAATTAAATGCAGCAGAGAGAAATTACAGTACTATCGAGAGAGAATGTCTTGCGCTCGTATGGAGTGTACAGAAATTTCAGGCATACCTATATGGCAAACACTTCACAGTGCAATGTGACCATCAACCACTCATGTTTCTCGCAGCATCCAAGACTCTGAATGCCCGACTTATGAGGTGGTCGCTGCTTCTTCAACCTTACTCGTTCCAGGTTGAATATGTTCCTGGGAAGATGAATGTGGGAGCGGACTTCCTGAGTCGACACCCAGTGCCTGATGAACCAGGTCAATCAGATGCAGAAGAGAATACAAGGGAGGAAAACACGGGAACAGCTTGATAACTGAAAATGTTGGAAACATAGTTCGATACCGTAGAACAATCTGGGGTGGGGCCATGTGGCATAATAGCTAACCACCATTATTCAGTTGACAACAATTCAAGCCAAGAAGAGGAGAAAATATAAAACAATGGACTTTGCTAACGCAAACTGAAACCAAGCCTTTAAAACTTAATGCAACATCAAAACTGAAACTGGAACAAGTGACAGATGACGTCAATTCTAGGAAACATTTCATCAGCCCAAACTCAGGAGATCATTGGATAAACAGGACACGTGACAACGCCTCTATTCGAAAACCCGCGTAGAATATGTTAATCGCGCACTCTTCCTAAAACATGCCTGATGAACAGACGTGAAAGCTAGTGTGACCAGATTTTCAAATAGGGACGGCAGAATGTCTGGATCCCAGGTGAGCTTGTTAGTCCTTAGATTGAACTGATGACCAGATGTATCAAGGCCCAGGAATGGTATCCAGTGTTTGTAATGTCAATTGAAATATATTATTATAAATTAAAACCTCTGAAGTGAAAAATGTTCGACTGTTCCATTCTGACGACGCAGAGCCGATTCCCGGGCAAACTGACAATCTAATACTCTCTTCGAATACTGCAATCTCTGATATTCTTAAAGATAATTATTAACTTTAAGAAGTGCATAATAATACTACATTCTATTCTAGACAACTGTACGAAGTGATGATTCTAAAGCAATCTTGTGCATTTCAGCAGAAACACTGCTAAAAATGCTATCACTATCTACAGCTAAAATGACAGTTCGTGTACTAGAACAAGTGCCTTGTTCTAAAACAGACTTATCTATGTCTATTTTCAATTTTGAAAGCTGAAAGAGAAATCAAATCTTCCCTTTCTCCTTCATCTATTGAATAAATAGGGTTTGATGGAATAAATATTTATATTTGTGTCACAATTTAATTAGATAAGGGCACTTATGAACTGCATTACATCAGAAAAGTTGTGCTTCGCGGAACTCCACCACCAGAAGTTGACTTAACTCATTACTCAACACAACTTAAAACACAACCACACACCACACTCAACCACACCACCCAACACTCAACACAACAACAACAGATAATGGGAAAGGAGTTATTATACACAGAAGAAGCAGAAGTTGGTTAATTGGGAAAACACAGAGAATCATTTATACACACTACAAACCCAATTGAGTGATAGAAATGTTATAAATGTATGTCATTTATTTACATGCATCTTGACACCTTCCTCACTCTTGTCACTGTCTTACTGTACACGTCTCACTGACCCCAGGTCCAATGAGAACTTACATACAGCAGGAACCAACTGAGACAAGGAGTACACAGTGTGATAAACTCTGACCACCCCAAATTAACCCAACACTAGATTAGAGAAAAGAAGAGAGGGAAGGGGGGAGAACTAGTTCCTACTTCAGGAATTTAGGTTTTTTCCGACCTACTTCTAGAATATTGTATTGGGAAGATTGTATATGTTTATGTGAATCTTACACAGTGAAATCTTGGTGGCAACCCATTGGCAACCAATGGGCATCCAACTGGCAACCAACTGGCCAACAACCTAAACCAGACCACAGAGAGAAAGAGATGAACCGCACTTGAGATGGAGGATGACTTGGCCATGAGCAGAGTATGGGGAGGCCTTCAGAGGAGCTACACGGGCAGACCTGAAGTGGATCTATCAGTCAATGGACCCAGGCCTATCCTAATCCTCCAAATCATAAGGGTATCATCTTTCTTAGAAAGAAAACACACAACACTCAGTTTTCAAGAACTGATAACTAAATATAGATTCATCATCTTCACACTTAACATGTACAACATTCAAATGTATACCATGTTTCAACTCTTATTGACATCTCATGTATTGATGCTTGTTTGTTGATGGTCTGTGACATTGGTCCTATATGCATTTTTCTAATTTATCTTGTATAAACCACATAGAAAATGTATCTATCAGGCCAGAAGACACAGGCCCATTCAATAAATAATTAACTGTCACTGATCTTATGTTGATTATTGGTTCAACCTATCTGTGATTCACCATCTTATGTGTGTACACGAAGTTGTCAAGATCTATTGTGATTGGTTATGTGTTTAATTGTTTAAAAACAAATTAACTCATGAAGGAATATTAAATTGGGAGAGACTCAAGGTCTATCAACTGCTCAACATCCATGCTTTCTTAATATAAATCAGGCTGAGAGAATTCTCCAGACTTTCCTCAGATTTGATAAACAAAAGGGGGGCTCAAGAGCTATAAGAATCCTTGGAGAAGGGGCAGAATTCCCAGTTAGTATTATTATTCTCACCAGGGCCATAATCTATATCTCCTAGACTAAATTAAATAAGACGAGGCCTGCAGATAACTCGAGGGTCATATTCTGGGGTTATTGAAGATAGAAGAGGATGGGGCCCAACTTCGTTGTTTAGAAATGGGGCATGCACCACAGTGATTTCCCACTCCCTTCAGAATATATGACAATATCCTATTTTTTTAAAAAGACGATAAAACAAAAAACAAATTGAAATAATTTGGTCACTTGAAACGTCACGAAAGGTTGGAGAGAACAATAATCGTGGGAGATATGCCTGGGTAGAGAGGAAGAGGAAGGCCAAAGAGAAGATGTTTGCAGGATGTGGCGGATGATCTCCAGATGGGTGTATCGGACGAGGGACATCTTGCTTATGATCAAGAGGTTTTCCGGAAGGTTGTTATCTTAGCAAGGTTCTGCAAAAGACATACTACTGAATGAATGAATGAATATCCTATTGACAGGACATCGCTGTCAACACCAGCATGTTACTGCTGTTGTTGAAGTCTTGGCAAGTTTACGTTCAGTAGATTCCGTGTTCACGTATGATCCTAAACAATAACCCTAACCTTTCACGGAGAACCTTGTGACAACATTAGAGACTAAAGATATAAGAGACAGAGCTGGACAGAGGAAGACAATACTGGAAGACTTGATAAACCGGCTGAGAAGAATATCATATATTGAGTTTGTCAAACATAAAGTGGATAGATGGTTGTGTGATTAACCCACAGAGACAACGACATAGATGGAGATCGAAAACAAAACAGAGAAGAGAATTAGAGACAAAACAACAGATTAGTCACATTTACTTTACATGACGTCACGGTCAACCCCAGCAATTCTTGGCTGTTTGTGATTTCTTGCAAGCTTACGTTCAGAAATTTTCCTTGATTTCTGAACGACCAATACACATACCATTGTATGAAAACCAACGCAAGGCGGTCTGCTTCCAAATCGCCCGCAGCTGTGTTGTGAACGCTGTATGCGATAATACGAATTGCTTCCGTAACCCCTTCGCCACAGAACCGGCTGAACCATTGTCATGATTTCACTGTGTATCAACCAGATAATGACAATACAGACGGTCATATTCATGGCCTGTGTGCAAAGCTACATTTGTTTTTTAACCGGGACAGAAAAACAATAAAGTCGGAATGCACAGCTGCAGTTGTTTACCAGTTAGATCAAAGACACCGCTAACCTTGAGAAGTCTCCAACATCAAACAGGAAAATCGTCTTTGACAGTCCCCACAAGAGGGAAAATTGTAGGCATATGTTGAAAAAAGGGGGAGATAATCTACTCTTGTGACATTGATTAAACCCAAGGGAGAGAATTTATTCAGAAATGGATAATCTGCCCTTGAACCACTTTTGTTAACATCAAAAAAAAGTCACATGACCAATTCCAGGCCTTTGCCAAAAACACGATTTGAGGACAACTAATGTAACTTTGACAGCTGATGTGTGCAGAAGTGAAAATCGGCTTGATCCGTGTGAATAGAATCGCCTGTGTTGGTTTTATGTAACCCATGTCTTTATGGCGAATAGCGTATTCAATTCAGGATTTGAGTCAGAATGGCATAAGGTATTTTAAAGATTGTGCTAGCTATAAATAATGTGGAGAAGCTTAGAAATATAGTTTAGAAAGATATTATAGTGTTGTTACAGGGTGATTAGTGTGGCCAAGGATTGTGATTAAGATTGACGTGTTTTTGTGTGTGTGCTGCAGTTAGGAACTTCGGAGAGCATCTATTGTGTTAGATTTAAGTAACATTAGATAACATATGCCTTAATGGCAAGTTATAGATGTCATCCAGGAGTGATGCAGTTGTGCTTAAGGTATTGTAGAGAGTATATTTAAGCCTAGTTAATATAAGCAGTAGCCTCGGTAAAACTAGCTAGAGTAATGAATAGAATTAGCTCTGCTAGTGAGAATTGTGTAGTGGGGTGATATTGGGGAAGATTGGGGATGGGGAGAATGTACAATGATGGGATCTCCAGTGAGGTCTGCTGGGGGTCTACACTTTACATTTTGCTCTGTCCTGATCTTAACCCACTGCAGACCGGAGTGAAGAACTCCTATGCCCATGACAGAGTTGGTTCACTGTCATGTATCTGAGTGAGGCGGACACCCCCCCCCCTCCCCAATGGAGGTCAGGGACAGTTGCTATCACCAAATGTGTTGTTCTCTCGTTGACAGGTTCCTTTAGGTCACTCAAGTCACTGAGAATGGAGACCTTGGTGCAGGCAGTTGGTCAACATCTTTTGCACTTAGCCCATGATAAAAAGGGTTTACGGGAACAAGCATAAGAGGGATTATCAAACGTCACACATTAACAGAATACAAGAAATTGTTTTCTCCGCACCATTTTGGAGGAAGACCAATCGTCAAATTAATGTTTCAAACATCACTTGGGAACAGAATAGTAGAAAGTGAATTTCTTTTACACCACCTGGGAAAAGCCCAGTGGGCAGTATGTTTTACACGACAGGTGAACAAACAAAGAGATACAGTTATTCCTCATCACATGGGAATAAATCAGTATAAACTGATTAGGAAGTTAGTATAACAATGGTCTTGTGAACAGTAGACACTTGAGACAGGAAGTACATTTATTTCAAAGAACAGTATGTTCGTGTCCTCACTAGACAAGGGTGTTATAAGTATAAGAACAAATTAGACATATACTAACTGTGTGATCCAGACAGGATTTAGGGTCGGACTGTGACTAGTTTTTTTGAGTGATCAAACAGCCACCGGTGGAAATCTACATCTAGCAGGATGGACACATACCTGGGTGAGGTCATCGTGGAATGAATGAGGATATGGTGTGATCCTTTCTGGGATGATAGGGCTGGGCTCTTCAGCTACCTGGTCTATGTCCGCACCCAATAGAAATATTCGACACACATTCTACACTTTACACACACAAACTTCTCACACCTATACTCTTGGTTTAATAAATTATTTTGTATTTATTTGTTAAAGCTTGATTTGTGGAGTATGTTATGTTGGGGAAAAGTGAGAGGGGGCATGATACAAGGGTGAGTGAGAGTAAGAAAGAGGTGTTTGCAGACCGACGGAGTTTTGTGGACGGAGTCTGGTGGTTTCTCTAGGACAATAATATTGGGGTAATAAAAATGTAGTGTTGATTCCCCACACTCCAGGGACAACACGAAAGTAAGTAAGGAAGACTTACGACATTTATTGGGGGCTCGTAAACGTGATCTTTGGACTGTGGGATCTCTCGTAAACGTGATCTTTGGATCGTGGGATCTCTCGTAGACGGGATCTTTTGACAGCGGGATCCTCTGACAACGGGTTCTTTAGACACGGGATCTTTTGTTAAAAGACGGAGATATTGTTAGAGAGAGAATCCAGCTAGAGTGAATGTGGATAGGGGTTAGGATACATATCTTACCTGTTCACACTTCACACGTCTGCATAGGTCTGTGGTCCTGATTCTGCTCTTGTCACTGAGTGATTGTGTTGTGTGTGGTCTTAATTATTAGATTAACAGTGATTGTTCATTATATATATATTCCTCTTGGAGATAATCTGCACCCTATCTGCTGACTTACCTGTCTGAAAAATGGCCACTCCTAAATTAACTGGGGCAGAGCTAAGGGCAAAGGGGGAAGGAATGGGTTTGTCTGGTTCAGCTTTAACGGATTACATACAGGAAGTGGAGAGAGAGTATCGTCAAGCAGAAAGAGACGATCGGAAGGCCGAATTGGAATTGAGGAAGATGGAGTTAGAAACTAAGAGGATAGAAGCTGAGCAAGCCACTAGAAGGATGGAACTTGAAGCTGAGCAAGCTGCTAGGAAACGGGAAGCAGAGCAGGAGGCTCAGAAAAGGGAGCACGAGTACAGGATGAGGGAACTTGAGTTGAAGAGACAATCTAATGGGGAAACTGAGGGTGCAGTTGGAGGTTCCTCAGTCCCAGGCTCAACTTCAGCAGGTGGACATGGTTACCATGCTATGAAGTTTCCTCTAGCAATCTACGAGGAGGACAAGGAGAAGATTGACCAGTACCTTCAACGCTTCGAGGCCATGTCCGTGGCTATGGTCTGGACCGTGAAAAATGGAATCTCAAGCTATCCCAGGGATTACGCGGGACCGGCTACGAGGTTTATTCTCGCCTGCCACCAGGACATGAGAACAACTATGACGAATTGAAGACGGCTCTGCTGAAACGATTCGAGGTTACGTCACATACCTACCGAAAAAAATTTCGAGTAGCGAAACGAGAACCGGGAGAGTTGTTTGCCGCCTACGGTTTGCGTCTAAAATCCTATCTTCACAAGTGGATGGATTTGGCTGGGTTCGCACATGACTATGAGAGTCTGGAAGAACTCATGGTGGTCGACCAGCTGAAGAAGCAAATGTCAAAACCTCTCAGGACATTCCTGGGAGAACAAGGAGCGGAACGTATTGACCTCGTGACAAAATTAGCGGAACGTTTCGTAGAGGTACATGGGGAGGCCGGGGAAAACCTTCCCACCAACACCAAAAGTCAGGAGAAACATGACAAGAAGAAAGCCAAAAGCTCAGGAACAAAAAAGGGGGAACCTTATGTGCAAAAATCAGAGGATAGTTCAGAGAAGACGAAGGAGGGAAGCAAGAGCTCTTCGAGCTCTACACCAAAACGACAGTGGTCGGAGAAGTGGTGTTCAATTTGTAAGTCACCCACTCACAATACGAGGGACTGCATATCGAAGGCTAAGAGCCCTCACTTCGCAGCATGTCAAGTGACTTCCAAGGAGGTTGTCACGGAAAATGCCAAAGTCAGCAAGAAGGCTCGCCATCAGGAGAGCTCACTCAAGGCCGGTACTAGAAAATCTAGGACAGGTGTCAACAACTCATGTGACAGGCATCATCGGATTACTTCTTTCACACCACACAAGAAACTTGCAAGTCGTGTGAAAGGAATTACATGGTACATTTTATTGCCGTAGGCTCTTTACAAGTACATAACAGTCGCTATCAAACCACACACAAAGCCACAGAATTGCCTATCACTAGTTTCCTAAACTCTAATGCTATCTCTATCTATTTGGTTACACAAAAACTCCCATCAATATCTAACGATCTGCTCTCTACAATTGTCAGTCCCCGTCTGACTAGTTGGTTACACACCACGCGGAAGAACCTTGACGTGTTCTTCGCTCTTTGCGTGCTTGGCACGCTGACATCAGCTGTCTCTTGGTGAGTTACATTCGTGGCTATTAGGTAGGCGTGATTTTGTCGTGACCAGAGTGCTGACTACCTGGTCAACGTCTCCGTGTCTCTTGAGAGAACTAGTTAATAGTCCCCCATTCTTTCCCTAACCCTGCCCCTATTGGGGCATTGCATAACCTCTATTCTATTTGAGGTTGACCACTGGTGTTCTATCTTGGGGCATACCTCCGCCCCTTCTATTGCAGTCTTTGACACACACCCTCCCCTCCTGTGTTGCGTCATCAACTTTGAGTCATCGGTTGTGACGCAAGAGGTTTCTAAAAAATTAGTGTCTATAATTTTTGTCAAAGACTGTAGATAACCTGGCGTTGGGTAACTCCATAGACTTCTACTGACTAATGTCACAATGTAGTATCACTTTACTTGGCTACTGGCAATCGCCACAAACGTGTCTGGTTGGCGTGAGCCCTCTTCTCAATCGCAATATTATATTAATTAGAGGTATATCTGAACCGGACCGTTGTCTTATAAGACCTGCCCTCCAATAGTAAATTAACTTACTACCCATACAAAGTTGACTTTCTTAGGGTCAACACATGAATTGCTTCATGTCCCCCATATAATATTAAACAACCATTACCCAAGCTGTGTACGACAGGCTTTACCTATGTCGCTTCCGCGTGTAAAGTTATATTTCACTGTTAAGTTAGTGTTTCGTTGTCTATTATGTCCCCTGACCCGGAGTTATCTCCCTTTGATCTGCGAAATATGTATGCAATTTATATGTTTGTTTTTCTGGGTGTTTGCGTGTTGGATGTAATTACTAATATAGTCTACCTTCTAACATGTATATCTATTTGTAGTGTGTATGTAAGTTAGTTTTCAAGTGCCATAATTCGGTTAAATGTGGCCACAAACAAGTGTATAACACTAATTCGTGACTACGTTTCCGTCTTATGAGACCTAAAATCCTTTATCTAAGATCTAAACTAAACTACACACAACACATTCATCACAGCACATTTTCAACATTGAAAGCCAACATTTGACGCAGACAATAAATAAAAAGTCGCGTTGAGCGGCAGAAAAATCCGCTGACTGTCCCCACTCTCTCCTGTATATTTTACCTTTTTTTCTCACTTTCACACTTCTGTCACACATCTTTTACTCTTACTTCTGTCACACATCTTTTACTCTCCCAATTATTTAAAACCCTTGGAGTGACACTGTACACGTTTGGCTCAGTTTGAGAAAGTTGAGCTGAATGACTGCGCGTAAATCGCTGCACGAGTCATGTATATACAACATATTTACATGTAAGTACAAAGGGTTGATGGTTTATACCCTTGGTCCTTATGACCAACTATATTTTACTGTAATTAATACTCTAACTACTGACATACTAATACTACTTCTATAAATGTGTATTTAATGTGTTAACTATTTTAATCTATTTTGCCACATTAATCCTAAGATATGCTTACATTAATACTAATATTTATCTAATTTAAGGGATGTAATCTAATTATTTAAAATGAAATTGATGTGAGATGAGTTATGTAACTTTCTGAAATGGGTAATGTGAAATGTAATGAATTATGTACCTTTCTAAAATGGGTAATTTGAAATATAGCCAAATTATAAATGATGTTTTAAATGAAAAAAAAATATATGACTGATATTCTTAATCTAAATGGTGTAAATGAAGTATGTTACCTTATATAATCTTTTTATCCTATTATGGTGTAAACTAATCATAATACTAAATAATAACCTTTGCTAAATGGAATGGTTCATTAAGATGGAATGAAATCAACTGAAATGAAACAGAGTGGAATGTAATAAACTAAATGGTACTATTCCTATCTAACCTACTATCTATTCTACTTTTAGGGTAAGTAGGTGGGTAAGATAATGATTTATGTAAACTACTAAAACAAATGAACACTATTTTATTTCCTAACTCTAAGTGTAAATTAAAGTTAACTATTCTACCTATAATTTATCATAATCTTAAAATATTATAATACATATCACAATAAGTATTTATATACATAGTATTCAAATACCCCAGGTTAGTTGTTGCCCCAATGTTCAGAAATTGCTTTCATTGGCATACTATATAATTACACTTGTCCTGGGTATATTAAATACAATACACAGTCATACTTGTGTCCTATGGGTATGGCACCTGTAGAGTTCGCTTGTGTCGTAGACCAGTATTCTTAGTGTCTGTATTTATGGACTGTTCTGACACTGTTAAGACAAATGATTCACCGGACACATGTGGAGCTTAGTCAATAACGAGCTGTTCCAGTTCACACGGTGATATCTTTGTTTTTCGGAGCACAGTTCTTCTTTGATGTCTACGGACACATGGTAGATCACTGTTCTTAGTACATAGTTTAGCTACAAATGTCTATGTATTCATACAATATTTTACATAGAATACTATACTGTACTAATTTTACCAATTATTACTCTACACACCTATGTGGAATCTTTGGTATTTCTACCTCAGATGGTCGACTAAGGGTATCAGCCAGAATGTTGTCCTTACCCTTAATATGTTCTATACTAAAAGTATAGTTTTGAAGAATCAGCGACCACCTGTATATACGGTCATTCCGATGGACACCACTTTGTATGACCGTGATTGTGGAGTTGTCAGTCTGGACAATGAAGTGCACACCCGCTAGAAATCGATGGAGCTTTCTCACCGCATAGATGACGCTTAGGGCTTCCAACTCTGATATGGAATATCTGGACTCAGCAGGTGTGATCTTACGGCTCACGTAGCAAATCGGGTGGAAGATGCCATCATAAAATTGGCCTAGTACTGCAGCGATGGAGATTCTGCTGGCATCTGTCCTAAGATAATAAACGAGCCTAGGATTAGGCAAGCGGAGGATTGGTACATTACTAAAAAGGATTTTCAATTTTGACAATGCAGAAATTAATAATGCATCTTTGACATCTAATTTTACAGATGCTTTTAAAACATTGGAAAATACACTTGTAATTTCCGCTAAATTTGGTATAAATTTACTATAGTAATTTACTAGCCCCAAAAGGCTTCTGACCTGTTTCTTTGTGGTAGGCATGGTCAGGTTCATAATTTTTGTAATAATTCTATTGTCAGTCTTAAGTTGACCTTGTGAAATGACATGGCCCAAAAAGTCAATTTCTTTTAGGCCCAATTCAACTTTGCTCGGTTTGACAGTGAGACCGAAGAGTCGCAACCTATCAAAGACATGTCTTAGTTTCAGTAAGTGTGTTGTCCAGTCATCAGTATGGACACATATATCATCTATATAAGTCACTGTATTCGTCACTCCATGCAGTAGATCTCTAGTTAAGCGTACGAAAGTGGCAGGAGCATTTCGAAGTCCGAAAGGAAGAAAACGCCACTCGTAAAGTCCTAAAGGAGTTGAAAACGCAGTCAGATGAATAGATTCAGTCTGCATAGGGACCTGCCAATATCCCTTAGTAAGATCTAATTTAGAAAAGATTTTGGAGGTGGACATGTCAAGGATAAGATCTTCGCAGGAAGGAATTGGTTCTGCGTCGATCTTAGTGACGTTGTTGAGTTTTCGATAGTCCACACACAGACGAATTGTGGAGTCTTTTTTCTTAACTAGGACGATTGGAAAGGAGTACTCAGATGTAGATTTCTGGATGATCCCACTAGCTTCTAAATTAAGAATTTCCTTATTTAGACTTTCTCTATAGCTGAGTGGGATAGAGTACGGCCTGCATTTAATAGGCTTAGAGTCCGAAAGAAGAATGGAGTGCTCGATTCTGTCCGTCCTACCTGGAATGTCAGAAAATATGTCTTTGTACTCTGTCACTAATTGTACTAATTGTCGTCGTTGACTGTCTGTTAGTCCCTGTTCTATCTGTATGCTATCCATTGTCGCAGTCTTGTCTACAATGGGAACAGGTAGTTCCATTCCGTCGTCGTCTACCTGATTCAGTACGGTGGTGGTGCTAAGTGCGTATTCTGTAAGCTCACTAGGTGTATGGATATCGTCGGATTTGCCAGTCTCGCTAACTAGTGTAGTTGCGTTGTGTACGTCTGTCGTCTGATCACTAGATGTGGGTGCACTGTGTTCGTCTGTCTCTACTTCTGTCTCTTGTCGTGAAAAGTAAGGTTTCAGCATGTTGACATGGAATATCTTTAAGTGTCCGTTTATTGATATTTCATAGTCAACATCTGAAATTTTACGTACCACCTTGAATGGCCCTTGCCATGAGGTCAATAATAAATTTCGTTTGTCTGGAAGTAACAAAAGTATGTCTTGATCTGGTTCAAGATCAATTGTTCTTGCACCTTTGTTTGCATATTGGCGGTAGATTTGACCCTTCCTCTCCAAAGCTGCCTTAGCTATAATACACGATTTCATGATTTTGTCTCGTGTTTCTGTCACCATTTCGTAAGGTGTTTTTGGTGTGGGAATTTCGATAGAATTAGTTATTGCCTGATGGTAAATGGTTAGGGGTCCACGTGGGTTAGCCCCGTACACTAATTCAAACGGTGAGAAACCCGTGCTTGAATGGGGAATCTCCCGATAAGCGAACAGCACTGTTGGTAACAGTGTATCCCAATCAGCTGGGTTTTCTGCTGTCACTTTAGCCAGCATATGCTTAAGATCTCCGTTAATTTTTTCTACTATTCCATTGCTGGCTGGATGGTATGCTGTTGTAAAATGTTGTTTAATACCTAACATTTTTGTAAGGGCTTGCGTTGCAGCCGATATGAATTGAGTTCCACGATCGGATAATATGGTCCGTGGAAATCCGAATCGTGAGAACAGGTGTAGAAATACATTGGCAACGTCTTTGGAGGTGATGTATTTCAAAGCTACTGCCTCGACCCACCTTGAACAAAGGTCGACCATCGTTAATATGAAGCGATTTCCTTTGCTGGACACCTGATTCAGGGGTCCAACAATATCTACCGCCACACTCTCAAATGGCCTAGAAGCCAGTGTAGAAGGTTGTACTTCAGCTGTAGGATGTTTACCCTTACGTACTAATTGTTGACAGACATTACAAGAACGGCAAAATAATTTTATATCATTGCAAAAACCTGGCCAATAAAAATGAGCCTGAATTCTGGCCCTGGTTTTGTCGTATGCAAGGTGACCAGCAAACGGTGACTCATGTGCAATCTTTAGCACAGTAAGGCGGTGTTGTACAGGTAACACCGTTTGCTGAATCTCATGGTTATCAGTTGTGTAATATCTAGTAAGAATGCCATTGTTAAGCCTAAAGAACCATGATGCATTTTTGGTCACTTTGGCTCTCTCTTTTAATAATTTTAAATATGGAGACACACTAGGATCAGCTTTCTGCTGTTCTATGAATTTCTGTCTGTTGGTATCATCTGTGCCAGTTGGAGAAAGCAACAGTAGTCTCTCATCTTGTAGTGTGTCTTGATGTTTTACAGTGTCTGCTCTAGTAGTTGCATTAGCTGCATTTAATCTTTCCCATGCAGCTATTTCATCGCTAGTACATTGTTTCAGTTGGGGTAAGCAACCCAAAATCAAATCAGTACAAGGGTTGTCAAGTATTGCACAAGTAAAGGTACCCGAAAGGAAAGGAGTGTTAATACGGGCTTTGGCCAAAGGGTAAATTTCAATGTTACCCGAAAAGGTTCGGCATTTGACAGAGTCACCTGTATAGTCATCTGGACTCACCAGTTCCTTTCTAATACCAATCAGGGTGCTGCCGCTGTCCAGCAAACATTGGCATGGTCTATCGTTGACCATTGCATTGTGGAACACCAAATTGCCTCTGGAGGCTAATGCTGCATTGACATTCTCAGTTGAGAATGGTACTGTATGTCCACATTCTAATTTTCCGTCTGCATGAAATTGGTGACATCGTTCACAACTGTCGAAACTTAATATATCGTTTACACAACACACATCTTCAGATTGTTTAAAAGGTAAAGTATTTTCAATCTCACACTCAGTCTCACTACCACTATCAGAAGATGTATCAATCAAAATAGCATTGTTAGCTTTCATACGTTGGCGGCCCAGGCACTTATTTGAATAATGGCCATAGCTGGAACAAAAAAAACATTTGATTGCACGCCTGTATGCAGATCTTTTGTTTTGTTGCTTCTTAATAATATTTTCAAGATGCGCCGGATAATTTGGCGATTTGTCACACATAGAATAAGTGTCATGCAAAAGTTGACAGTACATACATTTTGACACTTTTCTATCTTTCTTGTCAGTTTTCTGAAAGGGTTTTCTGTTACTCTGATAGCTTTTAGGTTGGTCTTTCACAAAAGAAATTACTTCAGAGTCATTTGAGGTCTTAAAAATATCTCTGTTAGAAGAAAAATATGCAGAGCCTTTCTTTTCGAACTGCTCTATGTTCTCAATGTCTGACTGCTGCAGAAAATTTAGCAAAAGGAGATGGTATAGTGGATATGACTTTATCCATGGCTATTAAATTTTTAGTCTATCAAAGTCTTTTCCTATGTTAGCTGCTTTCAGCCATCTATCTAGTACACTCTGAACATTTGAGACGTAATCAATGAAAGTCTCACTAGGTTTAGGTTTTAAATTTGAGAACTGAACCTGATACCCAGGGGCATCAAGTAAAAAGTGTTGCATTATCCTATCATGGATGTACTGATAGTTAGATCTAAGGTCTAGTTGGTATTGACTCTATCACTTTAAGGGGCTCACCACTCAGGTTCTTCATATAAATCATAGCCCACATTTCTATTGGAACTTGGTGATATTTAAATTGATACTCGACATTTTCTGTCCAGGCTGATATGGAATCATCTTTACAATATGGTTTGATAATGTTTTTGTATTTATTGAACTTATTTTCTTCTTGTTGACTTTTTAATTTAGTGGCAGAGATTTCTGCGTGTGAGTCTATATCCATTTCTTTCATCTTTAACTGTGTCTCTGATTCTACTTGAATTTGTTTTTCCTTAACCTCTATCTCTTTTTGCTTTAGTTCTCTTTCCTGTTCTAATTGCTTTTGCTTTAATTCTAATTCCTTCAGTTTAATTTCCTTATCATGTTCTAACTGTTTTAGCTTGATGTCCAATTCTTTTTGTTTATTTATTTCAGCTAGTTCTTTCTGATGTTGTCTTTCTTGTTCTCTTTCTCGTGCGCGTTCGTCTCTTTCTGCATTCTCTTTTCGTATACGTTCAGCAGTCTCAGCATCTTTTGCTTCTTTAAATTTCTGATCAGCATATTGTTCCAGCTCTTTACCTGTGTATTGTAATTGCTTACCAGTTTTTATAAAGTCTTCTAATGTTGCCATGTTGTTAGGTAATTAGCAAGCGTTGACCTATACTGAACTCTCTAATCACTTATTTTTATTTGCTATGTTATGTTACTTAATATCTGAGCACTGCAAATTGCACTCTTTATATATACCTGAAAAATTTAATCCTGAACAAAAACCAGAGCACAAAAGTATGCTAATGCATCACAAGCTGAAAAAGAGATGCACTATTAATCACATTGCATGCCAAAAATATTGAGTATACTCAACTTAATGTTCCCGAGAATCAGGGAACAACAATCCGGTAACACAGGTCACCTTGTTCGCCACTTCAGCACAGAAACGAATCTTCTAATTAGGTCACCTGTTTGGTACTTCGCACACACAAGAATCTTCTATTCAGCTGTTGTTCACCCTGGTTTACAGAGCAGCAAGCAATTAACACATAGTAAACCGACATATTATTCGACAACTTAGAACAATGACAATGACATACCCACAAAAAAAAGAATATAGTTAACTTAATATTAAATTGTCAATGTCCTGTCTTCGTTCTAACTTTATTTATGCCTTTCGTCACTGACCTAATTTAATCTATGTAAGCGTTGTGCAGACCAAGTCTAACTCGCCTGCCTGAAAGTAGTACCCTCGTGACGGTAAACGCAAGAAAAAGTACGAAAAAAAACAATCAATAACTGTTTTGAAATAAATAAAAATATAATATTGTTTAAATAAATAAATATATTCAATTACTACTTGAAATAACCAAATAATAGGTTATATAAAGTAAAGATTCAGGCGGGCAGCAGCTTGGAAATCTTTAAACAGTGAGACGCTGAATGCAAATGGCGCAGACCAACTGTTCGTCAGTCGGAATACGTCAGAGGCGCAGCGCTATTTTTAGCTTCCACAAATCGATACTGTTGCTGGCTGTGTATCGCTCCGCCATGAATCATAGTTGATAGTTATTCATAAATAAATACATAATTACATGAATAATTACATGAATAAAGAAAGAAAATAATAATATCAATACTTACAACTTTGAAGAACACATAATTTAAGTAAATAATATTTTAATAAACACAAATAAACAATATTTCGTCACGATAGGCACCGTTTCGTTAGCAACTTGACCTAGTTTGCACACGTCATCGTTACCGACACAAATTAAATTCACTACTTTTAACCTTAGTCAAGAGCCGTGGGTGAGTGTATTAGCTTGAACTTTCGTCCAAGCCACACTTCTGACACCACATTAATCCTTGCCTGTCAACAACTCATGTGACAGGCATCATCGGATTACTTCTTTCACACCACACAAGAAACTTGCAAGTCGTGTGAAAGGAATTACATGGTACATTTTATTGCCGTAGGCTCTTTACAAGTACATAACAGTCGCTATCAAACCACACACAAAGCCACAGAATTGCCTATCACTAGTTTCCTAAACTCTAATGCTATCTCTATCTATTTGGTTACACAAAAACTCCCATCAATATCTAACGATCTGCTCTCTACAATTGTCAGTCCCCGTCTGACTAGTTGGCTTCCCGTGGTTACACACCACGCGGAAGGAACCTTGACGTGTTCTTCGCTCTTTGCGTGCCGTGGTGCTTGGCACGCTGACATCAGCTGTCTCTTGGTGAGTTACATTCGTGGCTATTAGGTAGGCGTGATTCTGTCGTGACCAGAGTGCTAACTACCTGGTCAACGTCTCCGTGTCTCTTGAGAGAACTAGTTAATAGTCCCCCATTCTTTCCCCTACCCTGCCCCTATTGGGGCATTGCATAACCTCTATTCTATTTGAGGTTGACCACTGGTGTTCTATCTTGGGGCATACCTCCGCCCCTTCTATTGCAGTCTTTGACAACAGGGAAATGGTGCAACCAATGCAAGTCAAACACGCACAATGCTATTGACTGCAGGAAAGAGTCAGGAGCTTCTCAATTCGTTATGTGCCCCAGGAGACCTAAGGTGGAGCCCACTGAACAGGTCGAGGCCGATGAAGAGACTCCAGACCAGGAAAAACCACCTGTAGTGGAATTGGTAGAGGTTAACGGTCGTCAAGTGGAGTGTTTGTATGACACAGGCCTGGACGGGGAGGCCGTGATTTCCTTGGATCTGGTACACCCAGAACAATTCACAGGTGAGACCATGGAAATACAGCCTGCACAGAAGAGTGCTGTAGCCATGAAGTTGCCCATTGCTAACGTGGAGATTCGGTCAAGATATGTCACCGGCACAATCAAGGCTGCTGTAATGACCGATCCCATTTTCCCAGTAATCCTTGGTTGCCGGTATGTCTTTCTGGGACTGCCCAGGGAGCCAATCCATATGGGAGCACTACAGACTCGCTCTCAGACGAGAACGGAAGAGGCAGAAGCAATTGTGACTAACCCACTGCCGGGGGAGCTACGAACTGCCCAGAGTGAGGATGATACTTTACGTCCTTGCTACAAAAAGCTGCAGAAAAGTGCTGATCCACCAGGACGGGGTCAGTACTACATGAAGAACAGGATACTCTACAGGAGAGCAGGAAGGGGAAACAACCTATACGGTCAGTTGGTCGTTCCGAAAGCTCACCGGTCCCAGATTCTTCATATGGGGCATACCATCTCCTTTAGTGGACACATGAGTATTGCTGGCACCATGCAGCGGATTTCCTGCCACTACTATTGGCCGGGAATGACAGAGGATGTGCGTCGGTATGTGAAGTCATGCCCTGAGTGCCAGAGGGTGGCACCGAAACATTGGACAGCACCGGTGGTCTTGGGTGAGATGCCCATTATGAACTCTCCTTTCGAGAGGGTAGCCATCGATATCGTGGGTCCACTTCCCAGGACTAGGAAGAGGAACATGTATATACTAACAATGGTGGATTGCTGTACAATGTGGGGTGAAGCCATACCGTTGACCACGATTGACTCGAAACGAGTGGCGGATGCACTGATGGAGGCCTTTACAAGATTAGGCTTTCCAGATCAAATTCTGACGGACAATGGGTCCCAGTTTTGTGGAAAACTCATGGAGGAGGTATTTAGAGTGTTTCACTCTAACCACATACATACCAGCCCTTACCATCCTCAAGCCAATGGACAAGTAGAGCGTTTCAACGGCACGTTGATGACAATGCTCAGGAAACTGGCGCAGGAAAAACCTGATAGTTAGTTAGTTAGTTAGTTAGTCGACAGATCATCCTCTTTGCACATCGGACCATTCAGTCCATAAGTGCTCGGATCCCCTCCTCAGCAAATCCCGCAGCGTGTAGCGGCTAACGACGCCAGTTCTGTGTTGGTTTATCAATCTTCTTTGGCTTCCTGCGTAGTGTTCTTGTTTGGCCACCCCTCTTTTAATTTGCTGCTCTCGCAGTCTGGCCATTGTTGTAGATTCACAGTCATCACTTGGTTCTTGCAAAAGTCTCACTTCTCGTAGAGCATTCAGAATGTCAGCCTGGTCCATGGCGCGTCCGCCCTCCACAGTAGCCTCACCTGCGAGCTTGTCAGCCCGCTCATTTCCTTGTACTCCCGCATGACCTGGCACGAAGATGAAACTAATCTTTGCCAGCCGAGACCGTTCCAGAGGCAGCAACCATTCTCTTCGGATCGACCCCTCCTCTATCCTCTTGATCATGTTCATTGAGTCGCTAAGGAAACAAGCCCTAGTGAATGTCTGTGTCTCGAGCCATGTTATTGCTTTACTTACTGCCATGACTTCCATGGTCAGGCTACTTGTGGTTTCAGTGAAAGCACCAGAGTCCTCCTTCACAATTCTCCCTCCCGGCCCGAGCTGTAAAGGCCCATGAGCTTCTCACATGTCGGACGACCGACCCATCTGTGTAGATGACCGCGTCACTGTCTAGCGAATTCTCGAAAATCAACGCTTGTACTTCAGCCTCCACAGCAGCCGGATTTTCTTGTCTGCATTTTCTATCTAGTTGGATGCAAACTGAAAAGGATGTGCAGAAGTCTGTTGGCACTTGCACCCACTCCTTGCCAGGTTCTAAGTCCTCAAGTGAACACACCTGTTGAAGAATGTCTTCGGCTTGACCCATCCACGACCGTCCTCTTTTTAACCTGCTGCCCTTCACCTTCCTAATTTCACTGATAGGTGGGATGAATATATCCCAGCAGCACTCTTTGCCTATCGGGAAGTTCCTCATGGCTCAACAGGACTACCACCCGCTACGTTGCTGTTTGGTCGTCCAATTAAAGGACCGTTGGAAGCCATGTTGAGGAGTTGGACTGAAGAGGGGACGTCAGAAGAAGTGATCTCTTCCTAGAAATACGTGGAGGAACTAAAAGAAAAACTCCGCAAAGGATGGACTCTGGCAAATCACAACTTGAAAAAGGCCAGGAAAAGACATGCGGCTTACTACAACCGTAGGTCTAAAGACAGATCTCTAGAGGTGGGAGACAAAGTTTTGTTGCTACTCCCAACGGGAAACAACAAACTGGAGATAGGTTGGCAAGGACCATTTCCCGTGGAAAGGGTGATATCCAGAACCAACTATCAGATCCGAATCCGGGGAAAGTCGAAGATTTTCCATATCAATCTCTTGCGGAAATACGAAGAGAGACCCGGAGAAAAAGCAGCTCACCTCATGGCAATGGCAGTTGCAGTGGAGACAGAAGTGGGAACCAGCGAGGGCAGGGAATATCCCCTGGTACACCAGGAAACCTACAAGGATGTGCAGGTGAACCCTGATCTGACCTCCCAGGAGAGGGAGAAGATAACCCAGGTTCTCAGGTCTCATAAGGAGATACTGACTGATAAACCAGGACGAACGAGGTTGGTGGAGTTCGAGATGACGTTGACCACACAGGAGCCTGTTCGCCAAAAGGTTTACCCAGTGCCCTTCTCTAAAGAAAAGGCCCTGGAGGAGGAAATACAAAAACTGCTGGAGGATGACGTGATTGCACCATCCACATCCCCATACAATGCGGGGGTAGTTTTGTTACGGAAACCAAGTGGAGAACACCGGTTGTGTATAGATTACCGACTTCTGAACAGTCATACACAATTTCAGGTGGAACCTCTGCGAATCCAACGCAGTTATTCGCTAGGCTCCATAAGGCTCGGTACTTTTCAAAGGTGGATTTGAGTCGTGGGTACTATCAGATTCCAGTCAAATCGGAGATTCGACCACTGTTGGCTTTCAGTACACCAAGTGGACACTACGAATTCAAGGTCATGCCCTTTGGACTCAGCAATGCACCTAGTGTGTTTACACGTATGATGAGGATTTTACTAGATCCTTTACAGGATCCGGCCATCATCTCCTTCATGGATGATATTCTGATTTCCAGTGACAGCTTGGATGACCATTTGCAATCCTTGGAGAGAGTGTTTAATAGACTCAAGGAAGCAGGGCTTACCGCTCGTCCAACCAAGTGCATGATTGGTTACCAGACTCTAGGTCACACCATCACTCCAGGACACATTGTCCCAGAAGAGAAGAACCTGGAAAAAATCAGAAATGCCTCAAGGCCAAAAACGAAGAAGGACCTGCGATCTTTTCTCTCGTTGTGTGGATTCTACCAGAAATTTATCCCACATTTCACTGAACTGGGAGCTCCATTGACGGAAACCTTGAAAAAAGGATTCCCGGACCAAATCATGAGACCAGAATGTGAGACTGCCTATAGTCAGTTAAAGGAGGCCTTGGTCAGCAAACCTGTATTACAACTCCCGAACCTTTCCAAACCATTTGTGTTGAGAACTGATGCAAGTGGGATTGGGATTGGGGCAGCTTTGTTACAGGAAGGGAAAGACGATGCTTCGGTTTTGAAACCTGTGGCATACGAAAGCAAGAAGCTACTCCAGGCTGAGAGGAATTATTCGACCGTCGAGAGAGAGAGTGCTTGTCTCTCGTATGGGCCGTGCAAAAATTCCAGCCCTATTTGTATGGAGTTAAGTTTCGGGTCCAGTCAGATCATCAGCCCCTGATGTTCCTGGCTACTTCTCAGAAGCTCAACGCCCGTTTGATGCGGTGGTCGTTGTTACTTCAACCCTACAATTTCACAGTGGAGTATATTCCTGGGAAGGAAAATGTTGGAGCGGACCTCTTATCAAGACACCCAGATCCTGAAGAAGAGGAATGAATCATCTGGATTGAATTCACAGTGGAGAAGAGTGAGATGGACTACTCTCTTAAGAGGGGGCCTATGTCATGATTTCACTGTGTATCAACCAGATAATGACAATACAGACGGTCATATTCATGGCCTGTGTGCAAAGCTACATTTGTTTTTTAACCAGGACAGAAAAACAATAAAGTCGGAATGCACAGCTGCAGTTGTTTACCAGTTAGATCAAAGACACCGCTAACCTTGAGAAGTCTCCAACATCAAACAGGAAAATCGTCTTTGACAGTCCCCACAAGAGGGAAAATTGTAGGCATATGTTGAAAAAAGGGGGAGATAATCTACTCTTGTGACATTGATTAAACCCAAGGGAGAGAATTTATTCAGAAATGGATAATCTGCCATTGAACCACTTTTGTTAACATAAAAAAAAAGTCACATGACCAATTCCAGGCCTTGCCAAAAACACGATTTGAGGACAACTAATGTAACTTTGATAGCTGATGTGTGCAGAAGTGAAAATTGGCTTGATCCGTGTGAATAGAATCGCCTGTGTTGGTTTTATGTAACCCATGTCTTTATGGCGAATGGCGTATTTAATTCAGGATTTGAGTCAGAATGGCATAAGGTATTTTAAAGATTGTGCTAGCTATAAATAATGTGGAGAAGCTTAGAAATATAGTTTAGAAAGATATTATAGTGTTGTTACAGGGTGATTAGTGTGGCCAAGGATTGTGATTAAGATTGACGTGTTTTTGTGTGTGTGCTGCAGTTAGGAACTTCGGAGAGCATCTATTGTGTTAGATTTAAGTAACATTAGATAACATATGCCTTAATGGCAAGTTATAGATGTCATCCAGGAGTGATGCAGTTGTGCTTAAGGTATTGTAGAGAGTATATTTAAGCCTAGTTAATATAAGCAGTAGCCTCGGTAAAACTAGCTAGAGTAATGAATAGAATTAGCTCTGCTAGTGAGAATTGTGTAGTGGGGTGATATTGGGGAAGATTGGGGATGGGGAGAATGTACAATGATGGGATCTCCAGTGAGGTCTGCTGGGGGTCTACACTTTACATTTTGCTCTGTCCTGATCTTAACCCACTGCAGACCGGAGTGAAGAACTCCTATGCCCATGACAGAGTTGGTTCACTGTCATGTATCTGAGTGAGGCGGACACCCCCCCCCCCTCCCCAATGGAGGTCAGGGACAGTTGCTATCACCAAATGTGTTGTTCTCTCGTTGACAGGTTCCTTTAGGTCACTCAAGTCACTGAGAATGGAGACCTTGGTGCAGGCAGTTGGTCAACATCTTTTGCACTTAGCCCATGATAAAAAGGGTGTACGGGAACAAGCATAAGAGGGATTATCAAACGTCACACATTAACAGAATACAAGAAATTGTTTTCTCCACACCATTTTGGAGGAAGACCAATCGTCAAATTAATGTTTCAAACATCACTTGGGAACAGAATAGTAGAAAGTGAATTTCTTTTACACCACCTGGGAAATGCCCAGTGGGCAGTATGTTTTACACGACAGGTGAACAAACAAAGAGATACAGTTATTCCCCATCACATGGGAATAAATCAGTATAAACTGATTAGGAAGTTAGTATAACAATGGTCTTGTGAACAGTAGACACTTGAGACAGGAAGTACATTTATTTCAAAGAACAGTATAGTCGTGTCCTCACTAGACAAGGGTGTTATAAGTATAAGAACAAATTAGACATATACTAACTGTGTGATCCAGACAGGATTTAGGGTCGGACTGTGACTAGTTCTTTTGAGTGATCAAACAGCCACCGGTGGAAATCTACATCTAGCAGGATGGACACATACCTGGGTGAGGTCATCGTGGAATGAATGAGGATATGGTGTGATCCTTTCTGGGATGATAGGGCTGGGCTCTTCAGCTACCTGGTCTATGTCCGCACCCAATAGAAATATTCGACACACATTCTACACTTTACACACACACACTTCTCACACCTATACTCTTGGTTTAATCAATTATTTTGTATTTATTTATTAAAGCTTGAGTTGTGGAGTATGTTATGTTGGGGAAAAGTGAGAGGGGGCATGATACAAGGGTGAGTGAGAGTAAGAAAGAGGTGTTTGCAGACCGACGGAGTTTTGTGGACGGAGTCTGGTGGTTTCTCTAGGACAATAATATTGGGGTAATAAAAATGTAGTGTTGATTCCCCACACTCCAGGGACAACACGAAAGTAAGTAAGGAAGACTTACGACAACCATAAGACGTATCCGAAGTCGAACCCACAACTTCCGGAACGTGACGTAGGTGGCTGAACCATTTCGCCACGGAGACCACTGTGTGCAGGATATCGTCACTGGAGATCTTCATGTACGACACTACCCTCCTGGCACCAGAAGAGAGCCCTGTATGCAGGATATCGTCACTGGAAATCTTCATGTACGACACTTCCCTCCTGGCACCAGAGTAGAGCCCTGTATGCAGGATATCACCACTGGAGATCTTCATGTAGGACACTACCCTCCTGACACCAGAAGAGAGCCCTGTATGCAGGATATCACCACTGGAGATCTTCATGTACGACACTACTCTCCTGACACCAGAAGAGAGCCCTGTATGCAGGATATCACCACTGGAGATCTTCATGTACGACACTACTCTCCTGACACCAGAAGAGAGCCCTGTATGCAGGATATCACCACTGGAGATCTTCATGTACGACACTTCCCTCCTAGCACCAGAAGAGAGCCGTGCCCGTCGCATACCTCTACGTCTTTGATTTGTACAGGATGGCTTTCATTACACATGGCTATCTCCATAAGTGCCCCAGCCCCCTCCCGTTGATAATGCAAGGAGACATTTAGTACTGCTACTTGTTGTTGGTGCGTATACTTGTATAATATTTATATCTATTGGTGTGCCTTTCATTTTTACAATTATAACTCTATCTGAAATATACCAGTAACCATTAATTGACTTGGCTGTTATTTTAATAAAATATTAGTTCCATTCCTATCTCGTGTGTATCCCCTCCAAAATAAATTATTATGTGTTTGTCGGTTGTAATTTTGCACGATACCTCCCATCTCATCTAACCTTTACCTAAAATATTCTTTATTTTCATGCTTTTCATTTCCCTTAACACATCGTTCACCTGTCCCATCTCATTTAATGTCCTAATATTCCATGCTCCTATTTGAAATGTATTTCCCATTTTACATATATTTCCTATTTTAAATTTATCCATTATGATTTTGCCATGAGTAGCTGGATGACGGTCTGGTGTCACCTGTGGCTCATGAACGAGGATGTCCTAAGATAGCCATTAATGTCGTTCACTGTTTCTGATATGTGACTATTCATTAAATCTTAGGAATATAATGTGGTAGTTTCCCCTCGACGTCCACATCCACGTGGGGGTCTTTTACCTCTGTTTTTGACAGCCATTTATCAGAACAAGTGCGTACCCTGCTCTGCTCAGCAGCAGATCTGTCCACATATCCCGGTGGACACTCGGTCCCCAGGGCTGCGTTTGTCACACTATTATGGGTTCCAATCCTCTACCACTGGGAGGTGCAGTTGGGATTTTCCCTTCCTAAAGTTATGGTTTATGATGACCAAAACTCTCCAGTAAAGCTGAACTATAGAACACACATACTCCCAGTCCTATATACTGTCTTCCATGTTTAAACAAAAAACCAAAACCAAAAAACTAGCATCCCTGTTTGATTACATACCAATGGACTGGGGCATACGAATAGCATCTTCATAAGCAAATCTCACCATTCGTAATTTATAAACAATTTCTGCCCAAATAACTTTGGGAGTGGCCACATACACAAAATGAACAAACAAAATTAAATTAACGCACGGGACATAACGACTTCGCATATAATGGGACATTGCCTCTTCTAACAAAAAACATTTCTAACATTTACAGTTCTGGCATATTTTGTAGACTTTTTATTAATTTCATTTCTAAAACAACATTTAATGTCATTCCCCAATATTTCATCTTATATTTCCTAAAGAACAATAAAGAGTATTTTAACACTGACATATATACTTGTATGACTTAGTGATATTTTGTTTTCACATTTTCAAAATCTGCTTTCCTGGCTTTTCTGGAATACTGTATATATCTTCACTAGACTCTCTTAATATGATACATATTGTTATATTTTAGGCTGGTCTTTGAAAGGCCAAATAATCTGAGGCAGTTTTATTTCTCAGCCTTTTCGCTAAGATCAAAGTATAGCATCTGCACTTTACCTCGCCAAAGCCACATGCAGAGGCGAATGACACACAGCGACATGGAATCTCGTAGGCGACTCTGACCCCTGGGGGACAGCGCGCCCTTATTTAAAAACAAACAAACAAACAAACAAACAAGCAAAACATTAAGTATTTCTACACATACATACGTAATCCATGTTCATTGCTACAAAACCCACCGCTGAGCGAGCTTACAGCAGGACTGCAGTCGTCAGAAGCAGCCACATTTCTCCCTGACCCTCCATCCTGTTTCCCTCGACGAGTACCTCGCGTCCATTACTTCCCTCACACTTCCCGGGGCAAGGTCTTCCCGCTTGTCCTTCTCCTATCGTGCGCTCACATCCTGATTTCCAGCTTTGAGACGCTTTAATCTCTGATGGCGGTTATTCCACAATTAGTGTTTGGACGCGTCATGAGAAAGGGAACGCTGCAGTATGTAGTCACAACGATAAATATGGGAGCAGAGGAGAGGCAGGGAGAGACGAACCAATGAACGAACAAACTTTATTTTCAAAGGGCTAAGAATTGGGAACGCAGGCCCGTCTAAAGTGAGACGATACTGGACGGTTTGTCATCATGGCATGGAGGAATATCAACATCAGAAAGGAGTGGCAGCACACGAGACACAAGGTTGTGCACAGACATGATCAGACTTTGGGATATTGATTCGGAAGTCCAAACCATAATATATAGTAAACAATAACACTTGATCACTATTAAATTTTATTGTTAATTTAAATGCATTTAATATAAGAAGCTGTTTCATATTGTTGCATAATTTTTGTGTTTGTTGTTGTTGTTGTTGTTGATGATGATGTTGTTGTTGTTGTTGTTTCTCCCGCACACTTTTAACTCAAACGAACTCCATAAACACTACTGTTAGTATCACAGAACTGAAATTTGGGTGTTGATTTTCTTTCCCTTATTACCATTGTCGGTCTCCATTAGGCGAACCCATTCCGATATCAGAAGTACTTGTAACTTCAGTCCCCAAGACAAGGTCGAGAAGTCTATATTTTATTACAACTGTCCGATGTAGGGGTTGAACCCCTTAACTCAGCATCAGCACGCCCGATATTTAAGAACGAGCGCTATTATTCATCCGACCATTCTGACATTTAAAAAAAACCGTATACATGCATATATTGTTGCATGCTATTTTGTCTACAGTCTGTTACTTCTTTCAGCCTCTCACATTTCATAGTCTGTTGTTAATTGATATAGGTAAGAAAAACTGCACAAATGGCTTTCCATTCACATTAATGTTCAAACGTGGCTTGGTGCTGTCAGTGTTGATAACCATTGTTATTGTTTACTTTACGTTTATATCCAGTCATTTTGATCGCATACAATTAACTCCGCTCTGGTTCGGTTAATAAAACAATCTTCTGTGAATCTTTCAATGTTTATTGCTACTCCTTCAATACGGAGTTAAGAGGTCTTCGTGGCCGCTGGGTTAATGCGCTTGCGCTGAAATTTCCGGTGCCCTGACGGCGGTTCAATCCCTACACCGGTCAGTTGGACTTGAAGGTTGACTTCTCGTTCAGAACGCAATGGCAAACTACTGAACGTAAAATTCCCTAGAAAATGGACCTATGATTTGGGGTTGATCGCGACGTCATCCAAGCACACACAACATGTAATGTGATTCCAGTCTTCTTTCTACCTGCATAAATAGCTCCAGCAACGACTCCCATGACGTTATCAGAGGGAACTATATAAAGCTAAACCTTACTACTTTTCATTTCTGTAGATTTGTTTATCATTATTATGTGTCATGTAGATAATCATG
Organism: Cepaea nemoralis; assembly: GCA_014155875.1. Lineage (NCBI taxonomy): Eukaryota > Metazoa > Mollusca > Gastropoda > Stylommatophora > Helicidae > Cepaea > Cepaea nemoralis. The sequence goes on from JACEFZ010019198.1 coordinate 59,859, forward strand.
TTCGGTCATGTGTCCCCATAAAACACCATTACCAGAGTCGTGGATCAGATTTGTGTTCTGGTCTGACTTATGTCACTCACATGGTCTAACCATCCAGATAAGTTATCTCTCTGTCTTTCTTTTGTTCTTTCCACCACAATCTTGCAGGTTAGTTACTAACTTGCCTAGTTTTTTTTTTTTTTTTCTATTAATAAAATGCCCGATTAACTTGACTGTTGACTGCCTACGTTTAATTTCTCACATCAGTTTATGGTTTTAATTTCTTCATTGCAGGACTTGCTCCTTTGTATTTTTTATTTCTTTCTGGTTGTCCGAGGTATTCTTTGCATTTTCCTAAGAAACTACATTTCCATTTCCATCAGACGTCGTCCAGCTTTTCTGTTTACTGTACACTTTTCACATCAATATAACTGTACACGATCTATGTAGCAGTTCAACAATCACTTCCTCTTTGCAATTGCCATCTTTTTATTGGTCAGTATGTTTCACATCATACAAAATGTAAAAGACTTCTACTGTTTACACTAATTTTCATAATTGAAACCAAATACAATGCAAATGATCAGAAATCATAAAATTGTACTTTGCTTGTTTATTTCTAATTATTTTTTTTTATTATTAATATCATATCCAGATTATCATAACAACAGGCTAGTATAATTGTTGAATGGTTACGAAATTAATAAACAATACTGTTCAAACAACTTCGGGAGAAACCACGTAAACAAAAGTAATAAACAAAATTAAATTAAACCATGGGAGTTAACAACTTAACATATTAAGGGACATTACCCAATCTAGACATATTTGAAACATTTACAGTTCTAGCAATTACTTTGTTAAGTTTTCGTTAAATTTGTTTGTAAATCAACCTTTACTGCTACACCTCAATATTTCAAATTAATATATAAAAGAAAAAAATAAACTCTTATTAACACAACAAATATATTACTTAGTTACATTACATTTTGCACAACACATTTTTATAATATGTCTTCATAGCTTTTGTTGAGTTATGCATATAACTGTATTAGTTGGATGTTACTTCCTTTTGTTCTATATTTGACTGGTCTTTGAAAGGCCAAATAAATAGTGGCTGTTTTATTTCGCAGCGTTTTGGCTAATATCAAAGTGTAGTATCTGCACTTGATCTCGCCAGGGTCACATACAGAGGCGGTTATCCGAATGATGCACAGGGACGTGAGGGTCTGATGGAGAGACTCTTGTCCCTATGGGAACCCCCGAGCATATATTAAAAACAAAACAACAACCATCGCCATCAAATTATCGAGCTTTTGGGCTTAGTTCAAAGTGTAGTATATGCATTTGATCTGGATAGGGTCAGTAGCAGGGGTGGTCATCTAACTATACACGGGGAACTGGCGACTCTGGCCCCTGTGGAACATTGCGCCCTTATTTTAAAAAAAAATAAAAAATAAAAATATTAGTTTTAATTTTTTTTTTTACACGGAGATACGTCATCTACGTTCACTGCTAGAAAACCCACTCCTTATTTCCAGCTTAAACACGCTTTAATCGCTGATGGCGGTTATTCCACAATCAGTTGTTGGACGTGTCAAGAGAAAAGGAACACTGCGGTATGTCGTCACAACAGTAAAGTTGTAGCAGAGGGGAGGCAGGATGACTTTTTTCCGATCCCGATTCCAATTTGTAGGAAATAAAATAGCAATAACAAAACTGTCCACCCGTTCAACCAGCCTCTTTGGGGTTGTTTATGTTTGCAGTGGTTCATGGTGCGGGTAAGATGTCTCGTTTTCTGAGCCAGTGTTAGCTGGCTTTACGATCTTGAAGTGTTTGTGTCTGTGAAGTAGGTTGGGGAATTGACCGGCAGGTTCTCCTTAGTCCGTCTCCTCTGTCGCTTTCTGTTGTTGTTTTTTTTTTTTTTTTTTTTTGGGGGGGGGGGGGGGGGGGGGTGTGGAGGGGGATGTCAATTTGGCTTCTCATTCGACGTCTTTGATATAATACAGTCCCTATAGGGACTGTTTCTTTATTTGTTTCTTGGCTTTCTCTGCCATAATCGCAGTTACAATCTTTGCTTCAAGTTCCTCTTCCAATTGTCGCTCTCGTTCGTCTTCTTCTTTTTCCCAGAATTTCTTTTTTCCATTCGAGGAATTCCTCATCCCCTACGTTCCATTCAATTTCAGATAAGTCGGAATACTTCTCTAGGCTTTCTTCAGATGTCTGGCAGGATATTGATTTCTTAAGCTGTTTGAACTTTGCCGTTGAACTGCTGGCTTTAGCTTGCGGTTTCCGATTGGTCTTTGGTTTGGTTTCGGCTTGTGGCTTCTCTACGATCTTACGCGTGGCTTGTGCTGGTTTATTCTGGGTTAGTTCCCATTCGGCTTTTGGCAGTTCTCTTTCGGTCTTGATTGTTTGTAGAATTTCTTCATTATCCTTTTTAATCTGTGCCATGCGTTCCACCTCTTGCTTGTTGCTGTGCTAGATTTCCTTTATGTCAGCCAGCAGTTTTTCGTGTCAACGGTGCCTTGACTTGCTTTTTCAGCTCATCAATCTACTTTTGTAGCTGGGACTTTTCTGTTGTGAGATGCCCAGTGCTGTCTCGCACCTCAGCATTGCTTTCTTGTATGGTGTCTTTGTGGATATGACGATCTTTAAGACGTCTCTGTGTCTTCGGAGGAACAGACAGTCCAGGTATCTTGCTTCATGCTTGCCAAGACAGGTGGCACACTTCCTCTTGCCATTGGGCGCTCGGAAGTCCTTGTCCTGTTTGGCCAGCGGACATTCCTTGAAGGCGTGGTGTTCGGCGCAGTATCAGCAGACCTCTGTCTTACTGCCACATATAGTTCTGCTGTGGCCGGCTCTCTAGCATCCTTGAGCATTGGGTGATTCTCGGGATGAATCTTTCAGGCTGTTGTACTTTCTTGTTTATCGAAACTTGGCTTGGTATCTCGCTGCCTTATGTTGTCACCACCGCTAAAGTTGTAGTAATCTTGGAGTAGGTCAGAAGCCGTTCCGCCCTCAAGATTTGAATGTGGATATTTCCTGTTGTAGCTGCTTCAGGATCTGTTCACCTGTCAGTTCCACTTCGATACTTTTGACAACCCATCTGATCGACTATGAGTCGGTGTTTCCGACTCTGGGGTCTTTCTCCTAAGTGTTCCCACTTTCCATTTTTGTTGATATCTTAATCATCATGATGTGCAATACCGATAAGCTGGTAGGTCATGATTCGCCATATCCCACGATCACCAATCGTGGATCAGCTATGTATTCTTTTATCGATTATGCCGTGTTGTCTAACCATCCAGATATTTCTCTTTCTGCCCTCAGTTTGTTCTTTCTTCCATAATCTTGCAGGTTGGTACTATATTTTTCTAATTTATTTCTAGTAATAATGTGCCCAAAAAACTGCTTGACTGTCGTCTACGTTTAATTCCTCTAATCAATGTATGGTTTTCATTTCTTCCTTGTAGGATTTGCTGACTGGTTTTTCTGTCTGTCCATGATATTCTTTGCATTTTCTCAGAAACTGCAAATCCCCTGCCATCAGATGGTTGCCAGCTGTTCTGCTTACTGTACACGATTCACATCCGTATTATTGTACACAATCTATATATCACTTGAAGGCTCTTTTTCTTGTTGCAGCTGACATCATTTTATTAGTCAGTATGTTTTCCATCAAGCAAAAGGCATCTTTCTATAGCGATGCTCGATCTAATGTCTTTAATGCACCTCCCATCAGATGTTATGATGACAGTTCCGAGATAGTTGTACCGATTCACTCTGTGAATTGACGAAACACGATTTTCCAGGCATTGTTTGGATATAAATTTAGCATTTTATAATTTACTTCAGTTTCTTTCATAGGATTATATCCTTGTACAAAAGCTAAATGAGATTTTAAAGTATTCCTGGGTAAAGTATACCTTATTCTGTATATTTTCAACCGATCTGACTGGTAATACTAACGCTAATTATCATAATCAAAACAAGATATCATGCACCTGATAAGACATCATAAAATGGCACCTCGCTTGTTTAATTTCCATATTTTTATTTATTTAGTGGAAATCCAGTTTATCCTAACAACAGGCTATATAATTGTTGAGCGGTTCAAACAAAAAGGAACAAACAACATTACATTAAACTATGAGATATAACGACTTAACATACTAAGATACATTACCTAATCTAAAAATATTTATAACATTTACAGTTCTAGCAATTACTTTTTAAATTTTTCATTAATTTCATTTGTACACCAATCTTTTCTTCCACTCAATATTTTCTGCCTCAATATTTGAAAATATTATATCTTAAAGAAAAGTAAACATCATATTAACATAAGTAATTACAGTATTTATTTACACTTGATTTTGCACAAAACATTTTTATAATCTGCTTTCCTGTCTTTTTGGGTATAATATATACAACTTTAGTACCCCTTCTTGATAGGGACCCGATGCTTCCAATCTCTGTATTTTTGGCAGCCTATAAAAGGCCAAATAATCTTCAGCTCTTTTATTTCTCATCCTTTTGTCTAAGATCAAAGTGCAGTAACTGTTTTTGACCTGGCCGGAGCTCATGCAGAGGCGGTTATCCGGAAGACATACAGGGAGGTGAAGACTCGATGGGGCGACGATGGCCTTTGGGGGAACCCCCCAAAGCTTTATTTTAAAAAAAAAGAAAAAAGAAAAGAAAACAACAACAATCGCCTATAATTTATCGAGCTGTGGGCTAAGATCAATTTAGTGTATCTGGATTCCATCTGTCCAGGGTCACAGGCACATGGAACATCATGGGGCGACTCTGGCCCCTGGGAAACAGGGCGCCGTTATATAAATAAGTGTTTATACTTTGACATACATCACTGATAGTCAGTTACCCTCATATGGACAACAATCACCTTGGGACTACTAGGACTCTGAGGGTAGAACCATGGGCAGTTGCTTTAGTGGCTGACTAGTCACAGGACTATCATTCTGAGCCGGTGATGGACCCTACTATAAATTCTCCTTGAGGTTGAACGGGGCAAGGATAAGGGTGAAATCGAATCGACACTGACATACTTAATCCATGATCACTGCTAGAAAACTCACTGCTGAGTGAGCCCACAGTATGTCTGTAGTCGTCAGAAGCAGCACCATTTCTCTCCCCCCTCCCCATCGGCATCCCCTCCCCCTCGACGAGTACCTCGTGTCCCTTACGTTCCTCACACTTCTCGGGAGGGGCGGGGGGGGGGGGGTGTTCTTCCTGCTTGTCCTTCTCCTGTCGAGCGCTCACATCCTGATTTCTTTAATCGCTGGTGGTGGTTATCCCACAATAAGTTTGTGGATGTGTCATGAGATACAAAACACTGCAGTATGTCGTCACAACGGTAAAGGTGGAGCAGAACAGGCAGGGAGAGACGAACGAGCGAACGAACGAACTATATTTTCAAAGGGTTAGGAATTGGGCACATATGCCCGTCTGAAAAGAGACGATGCTGAGCAGTTTGGCATCATGGCATGGAGGAAGAATAACATGAGAAAGGAGTGGCAGCACACGAAACACAAGGCTGTGCACAGATATGGTCACCTTGGCCAGACTTTGGAATATTGAATCGGAAGTTCAAAGCATAATATATAGTAAACACTACTCATGATCACTATTAATTGTAATTGTCAGTTTAAATATATTTGATATAAGAATCTGTTTCATATTGTTCGATGTTTTATTTTATTTTTATTTATTTATTTTTTGCGCTGGCACTCGTTGAACTCAAGCGTACTCCACAAATACCACTTTTAGTATCACTGGACTGAATTTTGCTATTGGGTTAGCTTTTCCTTATTATGAGTGTCTCGCCATCAGGATAAGTCAATCCGACTTCAGGGGTATCTATAATTAAGTTCCGAAGTCAAGGACGAGAAGTCAACATTTTAGTCCAGCTCTCGGTTGTAAGGGTTGAGCCTCCTACCTCAGCGTACCGGATGTTAAAGAACGAGCGCTCTTATCCATTCGCCCAAGTTGACCTAATCTTAACTAATCTATATATGTAATACATATTATTGCATGTTACTTTGTCTAGATTCTCTTACTTAATTCTGCCTCTCGCCTGCCTCTCGTCTATTGTTAATTGATATAAGTAAGAAAAAAAAACAACTGTTAACCTCCACAAGTTGCTTTCCATTCACATTAATTTTAAAACATGGCATGGTATGTCAGTGTTGATAACCATTATTATTTTTTTTGTACTTTATGTTTATATCCAGTCATTTTGATCGCCGACTGTTTACAATTAACTGTGCTATGGTTCAGTTAATTAAATTGAGTCGTCTTGTATTTTTTACTGTTTACTGCTACTCCTCCAATACGGAGTTAAGAGGTCTTCTTGGCTGCTGAGTTAATGCACTTGCGCTTACATTTCTGGTGCTCTGACGGTTGCTCATTCCCTACACCGGAAAGTTGGACTTGAAGTTTGACTTCTCGTTCAGAAAGCAATGCCACACTTTTTTTTTTTTTTTTTGCCTATCCCATTTACAGGACATCGTTGTAACACCAGCACTGCTGTTTTTGATGTCTTGGCAAGCTTACGTTCATTAGTTTGCCATTGCTTTCTGAACGACCGGCTCCCATACCAACACGTTAAAATCCAGCGCGACAATGTCTAATGGCAAACTACTGAACGTAAAGTTCCCTACAAAATCGACTTATGATTTGGGGTTGATCGCGACGTCCTGAAAAGCAACATTTTTCATGTGATTCCAGTCTTCTTTCTGCCTGTTTGAATATGTTCTCTGAATAAACATTACACAGACCTGGGGGTGATGCACACCCTTGCCTCACTTCTGTAAAGCAATACTTCTCGAGCTCTCAAGTGTGTTTGTCAACCCACTGCTCACGACGGGTTGGCCGTTGAGTGTGCGATTTTTATCATACTGTTCCTCATGGCGGTACAAGTGTTTCTGTATTCGGCGGTCGGTTACATAAACTCGGTGCAGAGTGCGGGATAAAAAAAAACCAAACAAAAAAACAGGGAGTGTATGGTTTAAAGGTGAGAAGATCGATTTCATTGCAACAGATATTATCCAATATGTCTCAGTGTCTTTCTGCAGAGCGGCCTGCTTCAAGCGTCGCTCAAATCTCAATTCCGTAGCTCCAGCGACGACTCTCATGAGTCTCCGGAAACTACGTTCGGTAGTTTGCCATTATTTTCTGAACTAACTGCACTCATACCATTGTATGAAATCCAACGCAAGGCGGTCTGCTTCCAAATCGTCCGCAGCTGTGTTGTGAACGCTGTATGCGAGAATACGAATTCCTTCAGTAACTCCCTCGCCACAGAACCGGCTGAACCATAAGACGTATCCAACGTCAAACCAACGACTTCCGGAGCGTGACGTAGGTGGCTGAACCATTTCGCCACGGAGATATCGTCACTGGAGATCTTCATGTACGACATTACCCTCCTGGCACCAGAAGAGAGCCCTGCCCGCCGCATACCTCTACGTCTTTGATCTGTAAAGGATATCCTTCATTACACATGGCTATCTCCATAAGTGCTCCAGCCTCCTCCCGTAGATAATGCAAGGAGACATTTAGTACTGCTACTTGTTGTTGGTGCATATACTTGTATACTATTTATATCTATTGGTTTGTCTTTCATTTTGATCATAATAAATCTATCTGAAATACACCAGTAACCATTAACTGACTTGGCTGGTTTAAAAAAAAAAATTAAATAGTAGTTCTACTCCTTTCTCGTGTGTATCCCCTTCAGAATAGATTATTGTGTATTTGTCGCTTTTAATTTTGCCCGACCCTTTCCATCTCATCTCACCTATGCCTAGAATATTCTTCATTTTCATTCTTTCCATTTCTCTTATCACAATGTTAAACTTTCACAACTCATTTAATGCCTTAACAAGTCATTTTCCTATTTGAAATGTATTTCCCATTTTAAATTTATTTGTTATTATTTTGCAATGAGTAGCTGGATGACGGCATGATGTCACCTGTGGCCTTCCGGACGAGGATGTCCTTAGATGGCCATTAATGTTGTTCAATGCCTCTGATATGTGACTATTCATGAAATCTTGGGAAGATACTGTAATGGTTTCCCCTTGACGTCCACATCCACGTGGGGGTCTTTTACCTCTGTTTTTAACAGCCATTTATCAGAACAAGTGCGTACCCTGCTCTGCTCAGCAGCAGATCTGTCCACATATCCCGGTGGACACTCGGTCCCATGGCTGAGATTGTCACACCATTGTGGGTTTCCCATCCTCTACCACTGGGAGGTGCAGTTGGGATTTTCCCTTCCTAAAGTTATGGTCTATGATGGCCAAAACCCTCCAGTATAACTGAGGTATAGAACACACATGATCCTAGTGCTGTCTACTGTCTACCATGTTTAAAAACAACTATCATATCTTTTTTTTGGATTACATACCGATGGTTTGGCAATACGAATAACATTTTCATAAGCAAATCTTACCATTCGTAATGTATAAACAATTCTGTTCAAACAGCTTCGGAGGTGGCTACGTAAACAAAATGAACAAACACAATTAAATTAAGGCAGGGGATATAACGACTTAACATTTTAATTGATATTACCTATTTGTCACAGCCTCACATTATCCACATTATCCGGTAAACCAACATTAGTTAGTAGACAGTAGCCAAGGGCTACAACTCCCGCCCAAGGGAAAGAAGTAAGACCCTCGAAGGCCAGAGTAATCCAGAACCTTCCCGAAGGACTGGTCAGTGAGTCCACTGTCCCGTGGACACTGATGTGGCCCGCCTATTGCGGGGTCCACGAGGAACTCGAACAGAGTTACCACCCGTGTCGGATTGCGACACGTGTGAACCGGCAGAGAGAGACGGGACATCGAAGAGGCAACAGGGCCTGCCTTAGAGGGACTCAATAGTTTAGACCCATGTGTATTTGGGTTCATAGACATATGCTAGATAGTTTGCTTAGAATGTTTGATGATGTTAAACTGTGTGATGATGTTAAACCTCTGTGATATGCAACTCAGTGCGGGCTTGTTAAACCCACTGCGCCAACGCACTGTATATTGAAATACAATAAATGTTAGATATTATATTTAACGGAGTTATTGTTGCCTGTGTGAGCCCGAGCTCAGATACCTAGACATACAACACGCTGACAGGCTTTTTGGGGGCTAATCTCCGGTTTTGGCACAAGCTTTACATATAGACGGCTATTGATTGCCAAGTAAAATAGTAAATTAATCATATCAAATTGATGTTTGAAGAAGTTTAACAAATTTGCATCTATCTAGTGATGAACTAGTATTAATATGAGTCCCTCTGCAGCTAGTCTCTCAATGATGTTAATACTATAAACTATTTTGACATGACTGTGACATTTTTTGACTGTTACTAATGTTTTCTCATTCTACGAGCAGATTGTTCCGCGAGTTGTGTGGTGTGTAACCTATGTAAACTATCCAACAGTGGCGAGAGTACAAGACAACATTCACAAGTTCTGGGAATATAAGATAAGTTTCATATCATGCCCATTGCAACCCTAAGCGGTACTTATCACCATCCATCCATGTATCATTTTGCTTTACATTGATTTGTATGTATATTCATGACCTTGTAACCAACATAACTTTGCATTTCTATTTGCGCATGTAAACATTAAGGGAGATAACTAAATTTTCTACTACCCAACAATTTTTTCTAAGGGATTTAACTTTATTGAAATTACCAACAATTAAAAGACAAGATGTCTACTTTAGAAAAATGTATTGAGCAAGGTATGAAATTAGGTTATAAAGAAGAGAAACTGTCAGAATGGGCACAGAAGACGCACGCAGAGAACATTGCCCGTGAAGAAAGAGCGATAGAACGAGAAGAAAAACAAAGGCAATTGCAGGCAGAAGAAAAGAAGATGCAAATGGAATCAGAACGGGAAAAGATGCAGATGCAACTACAAGCTGAAGAGAAGAAAATGCAATTGCAGGCTCAAGAGAAACAATGGAGCTTGAGGCGGCGGCCAAACAAGCCCAATTGAATGCCGATACACAAATAAAACTAAAGCAGATGGAAATCGATTCCAACGTAGAAATATCTGTAAATAAACTGAGAAGCAAAGAGGAGGAACAAAAGTATAATAAGTATAAAGGCCTCGTCAAAGCATTCTGCTCAGGAGATTCCATCAGTGCATACCTGGAAAATTTTGAGTGTCTAATGTCCTACCATAAGATCATAAAATCAGATTGGTCATTTATTTTAATGAGAAACTTAGCTCTGGAACCTTTGAAAGTAATAGAGACAGTGCCACAGGAAATGAGAAAAGATTATGATTACTTAAAGCAACGCATTCTCCACCATTTCTCTTTAGATACTGCAGGTTACCAACAACAGTTCGCAAAATTATCCCCACAACCAAACCAAACCTTTATAGACTACGTGTCTACAGTTCAGGATGTGTGCACAAAGTGGATTAACTCAGCTAAAACTAACAACAGCCATGACAAACTAAAAGAACTCATTATTATTGACAAAATAGTTAGTACAATCCCCACACCTTTTGCTAAGTTTTTGAAACAAATGGACTGTAGGAGTATTCAGGATGTAGAGACAAAGGGGAACGCATTTTTCACAGCGAACAGAGATATTTTCCAATTAAACCTAAGTCAAAACGAAGCAGCAGCAGTGGTAAACACTAGATACTCGAAACCAACTGAAAGCAAGTTTAAACCACGCTCAAATGTCAGGAAGCCAGTTAAGTGCCAATATTGTAGTTTAACTCACGAAGAATACGCGATGTGCGATAAATCGCCCAACTATCCTCACCATCTCAAAATGATCGTGGAGAAGCAGAAGAACAAGAGAAATGCGTACCAGAGAGCGGTCAAATGCTATTTTTGCAGTAGCTTTGGGCACTACAGTCGCTTTTGTGATGGCCGAAAATTACTAAAACAGGCCAATGCTGCACTAGTTGAAACGTCATCAGACGAAGATATTGAATCACTGAATGAATGTGACAATCAAAACGAAAGTTTGAGTGAACTAGGAAATGCCGTGCAAATTATTGACACCATTACAGACCATAAATGTAACACCTGTATGAAATTCCAACTTGACACAACATTACTATGTGGCCATACCATTCCTATTTCTAATGAAATGGCCAATGCTGCCTTATCTTCTACAGGCAAGCTAAATTTCTCAACAGGGTTTGTAAATAACAAAAAGTGCACATTAATTCGTGACTCCGGCGCAACGCTCTGTGGGATTAAGAAAACATTAATCAACGACAAAGACTATACACACAAACACGTAACTTGTCGCACATTCTCAGGCACTAGAGAGAAATACCCCCTTGCTCTTGTCGAAATTCGAACACCGTTCATATCAGGACTAGTATTGTGCGCAGTCCTAGAAAATCCTGTTGCTGATATTATACTTGGGAATCTGCCCAACATACGACCTTGCTCTGAAAAGGAAATCAGAGATTGGGAGCGGAAAAACGGTATCCAGCACCCAAACAGCGATCCTAAAGAGAAACACCATTCATGCTTGTCTCAATCTGCCAAAAGAACAAGAGAGACAACCAATGAAATAATTCAGAAAGAAGTCACCGAGGTGTATGATGCAGGGGCGGTCGAATCTGTCAGTGATACGACCAATTTAAGACCTCGAATTGAGGATGCTACCGATCCTACCAAGTACCAAGCCTGTAGATGTGCAACAACACACACAACACACGAATGCAATAACACGACAGACAACTCACAAAACTCACCTGACCAACTGCAGGAGTCACTAGAAATTGTATCACCAAACACTACCATCACTAATTTTGGAGAAGAACAGAAATCAGATCCTACACTTTCACAGTATTTTAGGTTAGTAGGACTTAAACCAAAATTAACTAAAAATGCATCGTGGTCATTTAGATTAAAGAACAATGTGTTGACTAGATTATACACTAGAAATCAGACCACGGTACAGCAAGTAGTGTTACCACAAGCACATCGAGAGAAAGTACTAAAATTAGCCCATGACTCACCTTCCGGAGGTCATATGGGGTACGAAAAGACTAGAGCTAGGGTCCTGACCCAATTTTATTGGCCGAAATTTTGCCAAGACATAAACACCTATTGTATAGCATGTGATATATGTCAGAAACTGGTGAAAAAGGGGAAAAACCCCACGGCAGAAGTTCAATCAACCACAACAGCCTCGAGGCCATTCCATGTAAATATGTTAAAACCATACTATACTAGACAGGACACTGACACGAGTGAGCAGACGCAGCTAACTGATCACAGAAACGAAACGACAATTACCCAACTGAGTGACATATCGACAAACGAAGCATCGTTAACGACGCACTCTTACGACAACAAAGACGACGAAGACATATGTACATTACCGACAATATGTGATAACGACATCGACGACCAATTTGACGACATATTGACAACGATTAACCTCGACGACGACGACAATGACATTGAGGACAATTTACAAACAGTAGCATCTGTGATAAATCAGACAGACGTAGACAATACTGAAATCCCAGTACCGATTATGAATGACGACGGTAGTATAAAGGACATACAAATCTCTGACACTCTGACACAACAGCAGCGACAAGACATTTTGACTCTCCTTAACGAGTATAAATCTATCTTCTCTAACAAACCTGGACGGACTGACAAAATAACACATTCAATTGTGTTGACAGATCTGACACCGGTCAAATGTAGACCATATTCTATTCCTCTGCATTATAGAGCAAATTTAGACAAGGAAATTTTGGATTTAGAGAAAAATAGAATAATTCAGAAATCTATGTCTCAATATTCTTCACCGATTGTCCTGGTGAAAAAGAAGGACCAAACAATCCGTTTGTGCATCGATTATAGAAGATTAAATACAATAACCACAACAGATGCGGAGCCGATGAATAGCTGTGAAGACCTCATTTTGAACATGTCTCAAGTCATCCTTATTTTCAAAGGTTGATTTAGCGAAAGGTTATTGGCAAGTACCACTACACCCTGCTTCTAGACATATAACAGCATTCGCAACACCTCTCGGTTTGTACGAATGGAGATATCTTCCATTTGGTCTCAAGAACGCTCCCGCCACATTTGTTAGATTAACTAGATTGCTATTACACGGAATTAAAGATGTCCAAGCTTATATTGATGATATATGCATTCATTCTTCTAATATGACTTCTCACTTACTTACACTCAAACAAGTCTTCAACCAAATCTTTCTTTTCGGACTTACTATCAAACCTTCCAAGGTTGAAATAGGCTATAAACAAATAGACTTCCTTGGTCATAGAATTTCTGAAGGCAAACTGTTGACAGATGATAAGATTGTTTCGAAGATTCTCAATCTAGAAGTTCCTACCACAAAGAAACAAATTAGAAGTTTATTAGGTCTTATAAACTATTATTCTATGTTTATACCGAATTGGGCAGAACTTACATCAGTTTTTTCTAATATGTTGACAAAAGATCATCCATCAAAAGTTTGTAAAAGTACCAGCTTAGAGGATGCAATATGCAGATTGAAACGCATTTTTTCTAATCCACCAGTCTTACGATTACCAAACATAGATTTACCCTTTATTTTGACCACAGATTCGAGTGCTATCGCAATTGGAGGATGTTTAATGCAAGAAGTGGATGGAGTGAGACACCCAATTCTCTACGTAAGCCGTAAGCTGAAGAAAGCAGAGACCCGTTACTCTACAGTGGAATTGGAGGCATTAAGTCTATTATTTTGTATGCTCAGATTGTCTAAGTTCCTCTTGGGTGCCCACTTCGTTGTACTCACCGACAATTCGCCATTGTTGGTACTTAAGCAAGGTGTTCCCAAAAACCATCGTTTGCAAAGATGGTGTCTTCTTCTCCAAGATTTCGACTTCGAAATCCGCCATATCAGAGGCACTGATAACATTATAGCTGATATTTTATCGCGGCAGACGAATGCGCCAGCAGAATAACATTTGGCACATTGACCATTCGCCATACCAGAAATTGTGATATTTTATTCCGTAGCATAGAACAGTGTAACTTTACACCTGCTAAAGAACTTCCATTTAAAAGTAATAACATCCCAGTGAATAGGTTACATATAACACCCACGAACGTGAAACTTTGAGAACTACACTACCAATTATCAAAGCTCTAGGACCAATCCGAGCGAGAGACATTATCTGTGAAATGTTTTCATCCAGTGAACTGACATTGATCACGAAAACATGAAGAACACCTTATACTCGACATTGAGAAACATTCCTGTACTTGCTGTGGCTAATAGACTTTGCAAACAGCCGAAATAGAACTACGTCAACGACAACACTCAAGAGACAGCCATACTAACTATTAACATTCATGGCACGACACGCTAACAACAGGAGGACAACGCGCACATCATCGTTGGATTTAGTTACTTAGTTAATTAATTAATTTAGTATTAAATATGTATTATATTTGCATTGAATTATGTATATAAAATGTGTTAACCTGTAATTTGTACATTTTCTACCATAATATTACAGGTATTTCCATTCATAGGCTAAATAACCTTCCTATGCAATTTTCTCTATGTAAATTATAAACCATTTTTGAGTCATCGTACAAAAAGTACGTATTATCTTAAAGGGAAAATATCGCCTATTCCGTTTTTTCTAAGGGAAATAACACTTACCTCAACTTTACTTATATATTTTAACCAAATACTATTTAGAATGAAAGATGTGTGAATGGCAGTGTGAAAGAATTAAATGAGAGAGCGATATACTGAAGCGGACAAATTGTACGCAAAACGTATTTATTTTAATTTGTCTGCGTCTTTCATGTAAATTGTATTACTTGTCTAAATAGTTGATACATGTTTAGTAGTTAGTTTAATACTCTTAGTTAGTATTTAGGATACTACATCTAAGCACCACTGCTTGGAATGCCTGATCATGCATTACACATATTGGAGTAATTCATGATTAAGGATATCCCAACTCGTGACGCTTGGGGATAAGCCACACATTCAGCACACACTTTACACAAAACTCAAAACTGAACACTATCAATTAAAATGCAGTCACTTTATTAGAAGCAGCAACTTATTAGTCAACACACTAACAAGCCAACAGGGACACATGTAGTCAGATTGGATAAAATAACAACGTAACTACATATTTAGCATTATACAACATACGAGAGTAAAAGTGTATTGAAATGCACACACAGAACAAGATTTGAAGGTGTACTTAATTAGCCAAGACTTTTGTCTTGTTAATCCTCTTTAAAACAGAGGTTAATTATCTTGGTATCAGTAGGATACTATGAGAAGGACGGGTTGTAGACACAACTAGTAAACGTCACGTAACTTCGGTCAGATAAGCATTTTAAGGACACAGGAGAGAGAGAGAGAGATCTCTTCACCAAATCAGAGAAGTGGTGTATGGGAGAATACATGAGTGTTGATGCCAGTATGTAGGTTACCAAGTTACTGTCCACCAAACTACAAATACCGTCTTTATGTGATTCTGTGACAGAATTAGTGCAGAACTAATTACCCTATAACAACCCATCAAATCAGGGGAGAGGGGGGACTCCTGTCACAGCCTCACATTATCCACATTATCCGGTAAACCAACATTAGTTAGTAGACAGTAGCCAAGGGCTACAACTCCCGCCCAAGGGAAAGAAGTAAGACCCTCGAAGGCCAGAGTAATCCAGAACCTTCCCGAAGGACTGGTCAGTGAGTCCACTGTCCCGTGGACACTGATGTGGCCCGCCTATTGCGGGGTCCACGAGGAACTCGAACAGAGTTACCACCCGTGTCGGATTGCGACACGTGTGAACCGGCAGAGAGAGACGGGACATCGAAGAGGCAACAGGGCCTGCCTTAGAGGGAGTCAATAGTTTAGACCCATGTGTATTTGGGTTCATAGACATATGCTAGATAGTTTGCTTAGAATGTTTGATGATGTTAAACTGTGTGATGATGTTAAACCTCTGTGATATGCAACTCAGTGCGGGCTTGTTAAACCCACTGCGCCAACGCACTGTATACCTACATACAATAAATGTTAGATATTATATTTAACGGAGTTATTGTTGCCTGTGTGAGCCCGAGCTCAGATACCTAGACATACAACACGCTGACACTATTCTAAAAATATTTCTAACATTTACAGTTCTGGCAATTACTTGTAAACTTTTCTATATTTTCATTTGTAAATTAACATTTTCTGCTATTTCCCAATATTTCAAGTTATATTGTTAAAGAAAAATAAACAGCGTATTAACACAAGTAATTATATTATTTATTTACATTTTTGCACAATACATTTTTATAATCTGCTTTCCTGGCTTATCCAGAATAATATATGTATAACTTTAGCATCCTATCGTGACGACAAAACTACTATATTTTTGGCAGGCTTTTGAAAGGCCTCATAATTTTCGAAGATCAAAGTGTAGTATCTGCACTTCCTCTGGCCAGGGTCAGCAGCAGAGGCAGTCATCCTAATGACACACAGGGACGAGGAACCTCATGTGGAGTTACCCCTGGAGAACAGAACGCCATTATTAAAAAAAAAAAACTGTTATACATGGACAAACGTAATCAATGTTCACTGCTAGAAAACACACTGGTGATCGAGCTCACAACAGGTCTGCAGTCTTCAGAAGCAGCCACATTTCTTCCCCCCCCCCCCCTCCCCACCCCCTCGACGAGTACTTCGCGTCAATTACGTTCCTCACACTTCCCGGGGGAAGGTCTTCTCGCTTGTCCATCTTCCGTGCGCTCACAACCTGATCTTTAGCTTGGAGACACTACATGTGCTGGACAAGATGCAAAATCAAGCACTAAGAGCCACCACGGGAGGGATGAGAACACCCCTGTAGTGGAAATGGAGGTGATTGGGGGGGGGTGGGGGGGGGGTGGGGGGGACACAAGCACGGATAGTGCGCTGAGATACTAAAACTCTAATACAAACAGAAAAGTTCCTCAGCTTGCTAGGTCACCCTATAAGGAACAGATTTGAAAACTTAGCTATCGGGCGGTTGAAATGAAGCAGTTTAATCCACCCTGCCAAACGACTCTGAAGAGAAACCACCGATCTGCCCACAGTTGGTATCCCCCTGACAAATATTCCAGAGCGAACTCGATAGAAAGGTGAACATAGACTACCACTACAAATCCAGACAAAAGTGAGAGGAGTATTTAACAAGGAAGGACAAAACAGTGCACAGCGTAGAATAGCCACGCTCAGCTTGCTTGATGAAGAATACCCACAGGACCTCTGGATCAGTGTCTACACAGATGGATCAGCACAAAATGATGTTCGAAATGGAGGAGCGGGAGTGTACATAGATTACCCAAATAATACTAGGGACACGGCCAGAGTTCCAACAGGAAAGTACTGCCATAACTATGATGCTGAAATTGAGGTAATCAAGATAGCAACAGAGAAATTACTAAATACAGGCCATGGTACACAACCTGTGGTGATATTGACAGATGCAAAATCAGTACTCGGGGCGCTCCTGTCTGGGGAATTGCCAGTACTAAGGACACTACTTTCTGAACTTAGCAGTCATCATAAGGTCACCATACAGTGGATACCATCCCACTGTGGAGTACCCGGAAACGACAGAGCTGATCGATTGGCTAAGGGAGGAGCAAATGAAGAACAATCTAATGTGCCCATTACATACCCCAAAAGAAATGTATTATCAAATCAGTCGGAAAAGACCACAACAAGCTCAAGATGACTACCACGTTATGTACAGACCAGAACAAGTCATTATCCTGCGCCTCAGAACAGGACACAATAGATTACGCAACCGCATGTATACACAATTCAATATTGGTAAATCAGCCATATGCACATGTGGATTGGCGTCGCAGACAGCAGAGCACAAACTCCAGGACTGCCCAAAATACAACATAGTCTAGGCAAACCTTTCGGCCTAGAGAGACGAACAGTGGAAGATAAACTCTAAGGACCGCTGAGTGAACTAAAACAGACAGTTAAATTCATACAAGAGACAACATTGCAGTTATAGACATATTTCAAGAGCACGTTAGAAGAAGAAGAAGCTTGGAGACGCTTGAATCGATGGTGGCCGTTATCCCACAATAAGTTTGTGGATGTGTCGTGAGAAAAGAGAGTCGAACTAATGTGCGAGATAAACATCTAGAGCACGTAAAGAAGC
>JACEFZ010019199.1:0-85888 GCA_014155875.1 Cepaea nemoralis
AGCCATGTTATTGCTTTACTTACTGCCATGACTTCCATGGTCAGGCTACTTGTGGTTTCAGTGAAAGCACCAGAGTCCTCCTTCACAATTCTCCCTCCGGCCCGAGCTGTAAAGGCCCATGAGCTTCTCACATGTCGGACGACCGACCCATCTGTGTAGATGACCGCGTCACTAGCGAATTCTCGAAAATCAACGCTTGTACTTCAGCCTCCACAGCATTGTCTGCATTTTCTATCTAGTTGGATGCAAACTGAAAAGGATGTGCAGAAGTCTGTTGGCACTTGCACCCACTCCTCGCCAGGTTCTAAGTCCTCAAGTGAACACACCTGTTGAAGAATGTCTTCGGCTTGACCCATCCACGACCGTCCTCTTTTAACCTGCTGCCCTTCACCTTCCTAATTTCACTATGCAGTGGATGCTGTGTGTTTGCGTTAATTCTGAGGTAGGCGCGTGCCCTGCAAACTTGCATTCTCTCTTCAATGGTTGGAAAATCAAGAAGGTAGCGCATCGCCCTGCATGCTGTATCTCTTGTACATCCAAGAATAATGCGCATAGCTTCATTCTGTATCCTTTCCATCCTTTCTATCTGCTTATGGCTGAGAGTCAGGATTGCCATTGCATACTCCAAAACAGACATGACCAGCCCCTCGTAAGAAGACATAGATGGCGCTGCTCACAGTTTGCTGCCGCCATCACCCGCATCGCTGCCAAACCCCGCTAGGCCTTTGTTATCACCTGGTCTATGTGCACATTATAAGCAAGGCTTCGATCAAACCGTATCCCCAGGTAATTCATTGCCTGCGTTCTTTCCACCGTCTCTGAACACAGCATTACAGTTGGTGTTGGATTGTTGACAATATGATTATTCAACGAGAACCAAGTCACTGTTGCCTTTGTTGGGTTGACCATTGCCCCAGCTTCATCACACCAAGTACTTATGCGATTGAGTTCGGTTTGTAGTTCCACAGCAACCTCCTCTCTATCCTTACTCTGACGATACACTAAAACATCATCGGCATATGACAATGTCCTGCCAGGTCCAGTGATCTGCTCACTGGTGATTCTCACTGTGTAGGCGTTGAACAGTACCGGAGATAATGGTGATCCCTGTGGTAGGCCAGGATATATTGTTGTTGGTTCCGAAGTCCAACTGCCACATCTAAAAACTACTTTCCGTTGGAAGAGGGCTGCAGCGATCCAACTAAGGAGGAATGGACTTACGTTTAGTTCAAGAAGCTGAAACATTAAAAAAATCCAGTGGTACTCTGTTGTATGCGTCCTCAAGATCAATCGCTGCAGCAACAGTTTCAGTGCCTGAGTGGAAACCTTCATAGACATCATGGGCAAAGACTGCTGCATTGGTCCAGGTTTCTCTTTTTGGACGGTACCCACCCAGGGTAGGTGGGAAAACACCTTGCCTCTCTAGTTGGCTTGATATTTTCCTGGCAATTACCTTCTCCAGCAGCTTGCCTACTGTATTCTGCATGGTTATAATTCGATATCCCTGAATTTTTGTGTGGTCTTTGTCAGGCTTCGGCAAGGGAATCAGATAGCTATGTAACCATTCCTCCTTGATGCTAGCACTCCCTATACTGTTGTTGTACATGTCTGCTAGTTTCTCTAGCTCATTGTCGGTACACCTATTTATGTCGTCGTATCTATGCCATCAGGACCTGGAGCACTGTTTTTTGATCGTCGAAGCACAGCCTTGATTTCTTTCACTGTCACTGTGTCTTCATCCGAAGTGTTCTGGGCCTTGCATCTATCTGAGGTGACCTCCTTGGCCAGATTCCGGCCTCCCATGTCTGTCTGGTTGCTCTGCTCAAGGTAGCGTTCAAAGAGGGCTTTGCCCTTGTCCTCATCAGTCCTCTGCCAGATGAGGTCAGCACCTTGGAAGTCAGAAATGCTCTTATTCTTGACTACCCCACTCATGCTTTTATGTAGTCGCCAGAACAATTTCAGTGACTTGTCTGTGCTTACTCTTTGACACACCTCTGCCCATTTTTCGCTTTTAACCACCTTGACCAGTTTTTTGAAATAGCTTACTTTTGTGTGCATCTCTCTTTCTAAGTGCAAGCAGGGACTAGGATGACCAGCTCTGTTCTTCTTGGCATTTTGCCATCTCCTTACAGCACTACGCTTATCCACCCAAGCCTTCTCCACCTCGAAACTCCACCACGGTGGCTGCTCCAGCTTTTTCTCCTGCCCTGAAACGTTCTGCGCTTGTCACGTCTTATTTTGCTCACCACATCTTGCCCTGTACTGTCATACTGGAACGTCTTTACCTTTAGCTTGTGCTGCCTGGTTCTGCCTTCTCTCCACCAATATGCTGCAAGGGTGGTGGTCGCTGCCATGGTGTCCTAGGACACCCCATCTACACACTGTAGTGAGTGAAGGTGAAACTAGCGCCAGATCAATAGCACTGTCCTCATCGCCTGGACGGCTTGCTGTCCTGGTGACACAGCCACTGTTGATACAAACCAGGTCGATGGTTTCCAGTGCAGTCTCGAGCTCCTCCCCTTGTGTATTGGAGGAAGTGTTTCCCCATGATCTGCCTTTAGCGTTGAAGTCACCACAGAAAATAACATTTCTCTCGTGGCCTAATATGCCACTTAAGCACTGCCACTTCTGGGCGTCCACACTCGAAGAAGAAGAAGAAGAAGAAGAAGAAGAAGAAGAAGAAGAAGAAGAAGAAGGAGAAGAAGAAGAAGAAGAAGAAGAAGAAGAAGAAGAATAGGAAAGGCATAAGATGAAAATGAGTAGGGGCAGGAAGAGCCAGACGGAAACAGTAGATAAAGACATTGAAAAAGACAGAAGAAGGAAATTAGGAAGAAGAAAGAAAACATCTAACATGACCGAAAGAAAAAGAACTTCGGCAAAGATAACAAGAGAAAGGGGAAAAATACACGTTCGTTGAGAGAAATTGACAGTATGTCTTGAAGGTACCAGACATCGAGTCCGGCAGTACTCAACAGAACTTCTATCTAGCAATTCAAACAGTCCTCGCGATAAAAATAACTTCTTTAGCATTTTCACGGAGACAATTGTCGGCCCTTATTCAATGCTTAACAATGGACTTGGAGACGGAAATGACGCTATCGTCGCGTTCACTGGATGGACAACTGGCGACTGATTTCCCTTTTGTTGTTTCTTCCTTGCGTGAAAATGGGTAACTGACTTTGTAATTAGTACGAGGAGATGTCGAGTGCGGGAATCGGGGAAGTGGGGTGGCTGGGATGTTTAACTGCTGAACCGGTGGACATGTGTTTGAATCCCAGTAGAGATGATTTATACAACAAACGCCTTTCTTGTCGATCCAGATTACAATGAATACCAGGAAAAAGAAAAAAGAGCCTTTAACACGCGTTATATGTGTATATGGTGCTAGAAGCATATTGTTTGTAGACTAATCAGTGATATAGTTCAGTGCCAAACCTGGACAATGACAGAAAACAGAGAAAAGAAAAAAATTACAATAAAGGAAAGGATATTCCTGAGACGAATACTCAACATATCAAGGAGAGTGAAAATCAAAAATAATGACAATAGGACTAAAGTGGGGATTATAGCAGTGCTAGATTTTTATTAGAAAACAGCAAGTGAAATGGTTCAGCAATATAATTAGACTATCAACTGACAATATGCCATAATAAGCAATGAAGTACAGACCAAATGAAACCAGAAGACGGGGCCGACCATGTAAACGACTGATATAGAGGATAACAGAGTCAATGGGAATCTCGATATATGAAGTTCATAAACGAGCATTCTCCCGCTGTTTATGCTTCACCTGGACACCGCAAGGTACAAGAGTAACGTGATGAGATGATGGACGGACACTCTCCCGCTGTTTATGCCTCACCTGGACACCGCAAGGTACAAGAGTAACGTGATGAGATGATGGACGGACACTCTCCCGCTGTTTATGCCTCACCTGGACACCGCAAGGTACAAGAGTAACGTGATGAGATGATGGACGGACACTTCCCCGCTGTTTATGCCTCACCTGGACACCGCAAGGTACAAGAGTAACGTGATGAGATGATGGACGGACACTCTCCTGCTGTTTATGCTTCACATGGACACCGCAAGGTACAAGAGTAACGTGATGAGATGATGGACGGACACTTTCCTGCTGTTTATGCTTCACCTGGACACCGCAAGGTACAAGAGTAACGTGATGAGATGATGGACGGACACTCTCCCGCTGTTTATGCCTCACCTGGACACCGGAAGGTACAAGAGTAACGTGATGAGATGATGGACGGACACTCTCCCGCTGTTTATGCTTCATTACAACACCGCAAGGTACAAGGGGAACATGACGAGATGATGGACGGACACTCTCCCGCTATTTATGCTTCACCTCGACAATACAAGGTACAAGAGTAACGTGATGAGATGATGAACAGACACTCTCCCGCTGTTTATGCCTCACCTGGACACCGCAAGGTACAAGAGTAACGTGACGAGATGATGGACGGGCACTCTCCCGCTGTTTATGCTTCACCTGGACACCGCAAGGTACAAGAGTAACGTGACGAGATGATGAACGGACACTCTCCCGCTGTTTATGCCTCACCTGGACACCGCAAGGTACAAGAGGGACATGATGAGATGATGGACGGACATTCTCCCGCTGCTTATGCTTCACTTCGACACCGCAAGGTTGGGAATTGAACTGGGACCACTACCTTAGCAAGCAATTACACTAACCACTACACCACCTCTCCCCCTTTCCCCCACAGTGCAAGAAGAAAGAACATCTTTCAACGCATCTAACAAGTTATTTATGAAAATAGGAAGAGCTTAGAACATAAATCATGATTCCTCAAAACAAATTTTGAAATGTGTAATGACAGGAAAATTTGTTTACCAGCCATGACCTCGACGGAAAGTGAGCACACATTTCTAGCTGAGTGTTTTATCATAATGATTGTTGTCATCTTATGATTTATGTAGTACAACATTGTTGTTGTTTTATTATGTGTCAAATGTCATTCAACCAGTACTCGTGCATTGGATTCTGCTGTCGTATGTTCGAATCCCAAACGGAGCGGGTTTAAGACATTAAGTTGGGCTTCCAGATATCATTGATTGAATCTATCAACTTGATTTGTGTAGTATATCATTGAGTGAATATATCATGTCTGATTTGTGTAGTATATCATTGAGTGAATCTATCATGTCTGATGTGTGTAGTATATCATTGAGTGAATCTATCTGTCTGAATTGTGTAGAGGTGTTAGGGCAAATAATCAAGGTGATAGGTGTGCGCGTGGGGATTTTACGGACAGCGGACATGCCATGGACAGGGCTGCTATATTGAATGCAGAGCGATTGCACGAATGAAGAGAAGACTGCAAATTTGCCATGTTGACTAGACTGTAAGAACATGAAGTTGACAGGAGTGAAGCCGAGCAAGAGCGCCATGCAGGGGGTCAAAGAAGCATAGTCAACCAACACAGAACAGGTGTTGTAGACAGCTATACGATGAGATGCCGAGGGATAGATCCGAGTAATTAAGGACTGAATGATTCGATATGTAGTTAGGATAAACTGAAGATTGACTAACTAAACAGTCGACCAAGCAACCAACCAACTAACTAACTAACTAACTAACTAACTAACTAACAAACTAACTAACAAACTAACTAACTAACTAACTAACTAACTAACTAGTTGGTGTATGTCCATCAAGAATGATGATGACCATTCATTTGATTCAATGGTGTTGAAAACTTAGAGCCGTGAGTTCTAAGACGGCTGGTTAGGTTTAATTTGGCTCAAAATGTTCTTTGACAATGTGGGCAAAGAATTCTTGATGTTTTTTTTTCTTGTTTTGTAGTTGTTGTTTTTTTTTGTCCAGCTTTCTTTCACAGCTCTTGCAGTCATGTTTACTTCACAAGTGACTGCATCCTTGCGCAATGATGTACGCCACGAATTTGGGTCCTTGGCAGCAGTATCCCAAGTGTCGTGATGAATTCCAAAAGATTTAGTGAGATCTTCAGTGTCTTTAAAGTGTTACCTCTGGCCACCTTGGGAGAGTTTACCACAACTCAGCTCACCGTAAAAAATTCGTTTAGTGTGGATACTGGGCATGGAGGCTCTTTCCATGACTTCAGTGTCTGGGAACTTGTCTTGCCATTTAATCTTCAGTAGCTTCCTAAGGCAGATTATATGGAAATGGTTTAATTTCCTGACGTATCGCTGGTAAACAGTCCAGGTGTCACAAGCATATAGCAGTGTGGATAATACAACTGCTTTGTAGACATTCAGCTTTGTTTGCAGGCTTATTCCATTTCTGTCCCAGACATTTTTGTACAACCTGCCAAAGGCCGTGCTGGTCTTGAAGATTCTTGCATTCACTTTGTTGTCAATTGTGGCTGCTTGTGACACAGTGCTGCCAAGATATGTGAATGTGTCCACAACACTCAGTTGATGACCATTCACTTTGATATTCGGCACAGTGTGATTATTCCCTGGAGCTGGTTGGTACATAACTACAGTCTTCTCCATGTTGATAACGAGCCCAAAGTTGAGAGCATCTATCATGTCTGGTGTGTTCAGTATATCAAAGAGAGAATCTATCAAAGTGAATTTTTAAGTATATCATTGAGAGAATCTATCATTCTGATTGGTTTAGTACGCTACTGAGAGAATTTATCAGTCTGATTTGTATAGTGTCAACCCTTTGAAAATCTATCAATCTTATTTGTATAGTGTCAACCCTCTGAGAATCTATCAATCTTATTTGTATAGTGTCAACCCTTAGAGAATCTATCAATCTGATATTGTCAACCGTGTCAACCCTTAGAGAATCTATCAATCTGATAGAGCCAACCCTTAAGGAATCTATCAATCTGATTTGTTTAGTGTCAACCCTTATAGAATCTATCAATATGATTTGTATAGTGTCAACCCTTAGATAATTTATCAATCCGATGTGTATAGTAACAACCCTTAGAGAATCTATCAATCTGATTTTTGTAGTATCTGATTCTCGCAGTGTTATACAACACAAACCAGACCCGATACATTCTCTAAGGGTTGGCATCTACCAATATAATATGTATAGTGCCAACCCTTTGAGAAAATATCAATCAGCATCGTTCCCTTGGGCTTCAGGAATTGCATGCACAAAGTGGAAACCAACAGGGCTTCGCTCTCATAAGATATATAGAGTGGCTTCCTAACTGCACATGTCTGGGTCCTAATCAAGGTGCGGACATTATCTGAATGGCATATTTCACTTCTGTGGACGCCGGTGATGGGAAAGGCCTCCCCTGCTGACTTCCGACTAGTGGATCTAATGCAGGGTCTGCTTACACAATACAATAATTAACTAATGAGTGCGTATGTTCGATGAACGAAAGATTCCTGACGATTCAAACGAGCGTTTCGATACAATCTTTGTCAACGTGTAAACATCGGAGTTAGCTGACAACGGAATTAATCATAATCGACACATATTAATTAGAACGTCACTTCATGGCTGAAGTTAACACAACTTCAACGATCTAGCCTGGAACAGTTTTCTTTCAAATCTCAGTCACTCAGTTTATGTATGTCTGTCTATCTCTCGCTGCCTGCCTGTAATTGTCTGTCTGTCTGTCTGTCTGTCTGTCTGTCTGTCTGTCTGTCTGTCTGTCTGTCTGTCTCTCGCTGCCTGCCTGTAATTGTCTGTCTGTCTGTCTGTCTGTCTGTCTGTCTGTCTGTCTATCTCTCGCTGCCTGCCTGTAATTGTCTGTCTGTCTGTCTGTCTGTCTCTCACTGCCTGCCTGTAATTGTCTGTCTGTCTGTCTGTCTGTCTGTCTGTCTGTCTGTCTGTCTGTCTGTCTCGCATCTCTCTCGCATCTCTCTCACATCTCTCTCGCCTCTCTCTCACCTCTCTCTCTCTCTCTCTCTCTCTCTCTCTCTCTCATCCTCTCTCTCACCTCTCTGCCCATAGAGAACCACAATATTTACCACAAGCAAACGGTAACTCCGGTCATGTAGTGGCTACACTCGTGTGCCGACAGGCCCGGTGGTCGTGTAGTGGCTACACTCGTGTGCCCACAGGCCCGGTGGTCGTGTAGTGGCTACACTCGTGTGCCAACAGGCCCGGTGGCCGTGCATTCGAATCCCTCTCGAAACGGTGTTGCTCCAATTAACCTGGGCTACCAGGTCGACTCAGCCGAAATGGGATACCACAAAATATTCTGGGAAGTTAAGTCAGCAGGCCAGATATCCACCAATCACCTATGATGTGTTCCCTCTCATAGCGAAGGACGAGAACTGGCTTCGAACCCATGCCCGACCGCCCTCTTATCGTTGTCAGCGTAATGTTCTAACGAGTAGACCAGCGCGCCTGCTACAAGTTTAAAATAAATACATGGAGATGTGCTGATAAGAAATGGCTTCATGCATGATGATGGTCACATAATCCATAGAGTACCAATTGCCCACATAAAATCTAAGGGAATACCACCATATACCTAGCCTAACCCTGGGGGGGGGGGGGCCTTTTTCGCACGTTTGCATATTATTTAGCCTAACAATGCGCGCGTACCTGCCCCACGGGTCAACGATGATAACAACACATTTACAGTTCTGGTTTGCCAGCTTGGCTAGTGATCGACAGCCAAATGTGTTTGTACAAGAGAGAGGTGAAATCAAATACTTTTGTTTCTGGGTCTGGACTTTTGTTCTGAGTGTTAGTAAACAAATGACTGTGTTTGATGGCACAGGGCTTGTCTTGTCTTAATGAGTCTATCTATCTACTGCTTTGTTTTAACGATTGTATCTATCGATTCTTCTGTTGTAATCATTCTATCCATCCATCCATCCATCCATCCACCCATTCATCCATCCATCCATCCATCCATCCATCCATCCATCCATCCATCCATCCATCCATCCATCCACCTACCTAATTACCTATCTATCTATCTATCTATCTATCTATCTATCTATCTATCTATCTATCTATCTATCTATCTGTCTGTCTGTCTGTCTGTCTGTCTGTCTGTCTGTCTGTCTGTCTGTCTGTCTGTCTGTCTGTCTGCCTGCCTGCCTGTCTGTCTGTCTGTCTGTCTGTCTGTCTGTCTTCTCCCCCTCTCTCACCTCTTTCTCTCTCACCACTCTCTCACCTCTCTCTCTCACCTCTCTCTCACCCCTCTCACACCAATCTCTCATCATTCTCTCACCTCTCTCTCCCTCACTTCTCTCTCACCCCTCTCTTACTACTCTTACTCTCTCTCTCTCTCTATCTCAGCACTCCAGCACCTCTCTCTCCCTCACCTCTCTCTTACCCCTCTCTTACTACTCTTACTCTCTCTCTCTCTCTCACCTCTCTCTCACGCTCTCTTACCTCACTCTCACCTCTATTTCACCCCTCTCACCTCTCTCTAACCTCTCTCTGACGTCTCTCTGACCCTCTCTCTCACCTCTCTCACACCTCTCTCACCTATCTCTCTTTAACCCCTCTCTCTCACCTCTCTCTCACCTCTCTCTCTTACCACCTCTCACCTCTCTCTCAACTCACTCTCACCCATCTGTCATCTCTCTCTCTCCTCTCTGTCACCTCTCTGTCACCTCTCTCTCTAACCTCTCTCTGACCTCTCTCTGACCTCTCTCTCTCTCACCTTTCTCTCACCTCTCTCTCACCTCTCTCTCACCTCTCTCTCTTACCACCTCTCACCTCTCTCTCAACTCACTCTCACCCATCTGTCATCTCTCTCTCCTCTCTGTCACCTCTCTGTCACCTCTCTCTCTAACCTCTCTCTGACCTCTCTCTGACCTCTCTCTCTCTCACCTTTCTCTCACCTCTCTTACACCTTTCTCACCTCTGTCTGTCTGTCTGTCTGTCTGTCTGTCTGTCTGTCTGTTGTCTGTCTGTCTGTCTGTCTGTCTGTCTGTCTGTCTGTCAGCTTTCTTCTCCTCCCGCTTTAATTAGTTCAGCTGGTATTTCATCACATCCTGGTAATTTACCATTCTTCAGGTTCTTATTGCCCATACAATTTCATCTAATGAGGGTTTAAGTTCTGTCTCTACTGTCATAGGTTCATGTATCTCATTCATATCGCCAAAATCATTTATATCATACATTCCACTGCAATTTTCCTGCCTTCGTTCTAGATTTGTTCTATATTCTGTTAGGGTATTTTCCAACTTGTGACAGATGACATTTTTTTATTGAGTATGAACATTTGTTGTCAATAACTTCATTTCTTTTAACATTTCATAATAGCTTCCATTGCACGATTTTAGTACAATAATCTTGTATATAATGGTGTTTTTCCTTTCTTGTGTTCCATCGTATCTCTCCTGTTAAAGATTTATACTTCATCCTGCTGTTATCGGTTTCTCTTCCTTTCCGTTTCAGTTCCCTTCGTTGTTTTATTAATTCTAACGTGTCTGATGTAATCCATGACTTTTGTTGCTTATTTTTCCTACCCGCATAGGATGACTCATCAAGCCAAAACATTTTTTAACTTCCATGCTTTTCCTGTTGTTTAATTTTTCTAGATTCTGTTAGAAGTATTGATCCAACTTGTGAAAGCTTTAGAGTTAACTTGCAATAATGCTTTTTTTAAAAATAATAAGCAATTTTGTACAACAACATAAATGGGTTTTCCTTTAGTTCCATCTCATCTATCGGTTACAGATTTAAAACTTCAAATGCTGAAATCGGCTCTAACTGGGGGTTTCAGCACTTTGTGTTTTATTAAAAGGCAGTAATCCATGACTTTTGGCATGCAGTATTCAGTCACAATTAATATCCACAAAATTAAATCTTTGGTACAGACCAAGGGAAACCCTGCGGTAGGCCGAACCAGTGTAACTCGTTGCAGAGAGAAAAGCCCCAAGACCAAAACGATTATGAACCCTAAAGGGCATCTACGATTTTTGTGAGATCGACACCGAAGGTTACCCCGGGAAACTGATTAGAGTTTTACTTTCACATCTGCTTCTAATAACTGATGATCTGTATCACAATCTGCACTTCGTAAAGGTTTTTACTGATTTTATGATTTTTCTCCGTATTCTTTGTATTAAAATATAATCTATCTGATTTGTGGTAATACTGTCTGTGGACTTCCATGTGAAGAGTTTTCTTGGGTGTTGTTTAAAAAGTGTGTTGGCTATCATTACTCATTTTCTGTGCAAAACTGCAATTAATTTGTCACCTGCATGATTTCTGTTTCCCAAATGAAATAGTAGATGTAATAATTTTACTAGTAGTAGTATATAAGTAGTAGTAGTAGTTGTAGGTGTATTAGTAATCACAATAGTAATAGTTGCTGTAGTAGTGGTTCGTATTAGTAGTATATGTAATAAACGTATTATTATCATTTATGTAGTAGTAGTAGTAGTAGTAGTAGTAGTAGTAGTAGTAGTAGTAGTAGTAGTAGTAGTAGTAGTAGTAGTAGTAGTAGTAGTAGTAGTAGTAGTAGTAGTAGTAGTAGTAGTAGTAGCAGCAGCAGCATCAGAAACAGCATCGGCGGCGGCAGCAGCAGTAGCAGATGATGATTCTAAATTACAAAGGGAAAACAAACACAAGAAGAAATGCACTCTTTCCAGAAAGAAAGCGAATTTTTTTGAAGGCAGAAACCAAATTTCTTTTCCCCGTCGTATATCTTCTATTTCCGGTCTCACTGTCAATGTCGGGGGGAACTCTCCCTTCGTGTGGTTTCACATTCGCCCTTTTGCTTGTGTATAAATCTAACAGCCAGTCACCGGGGCGCGTGATGGCGAATACAGCCGAGCTACTCACTCAGTCAAAATCAGCGGAGATTTAAAGATTAGTTTTAGTAAGTCTGTTACAGTGTTTTTATTTGATCTTGATCATCTGTTTGTGGAGTTCTTTGTTCGTCAGTCATTACTTTAAAGCTTCTTCTTCTTCTTCTTCTTCTTCTTCTTCTTCTTCTTCTTCTTCTTCTTCTTCTTCTTCTTCTTCTTTCTTTCTTTCTTTCTTTCTTTCTTTCTTTCTTTCTTTCTTTCTTTAAGAATTTTTATCGATGGTACGGCTAAATTTGTTCTTTACTTTTTTTTAAGAATATATTCATCAAGAGAAAGTTCAGGTTTTCACTTGAATCCACCTCATAGATTATTACTTTATCTCACTCATTATTGTGACTAATTAACTCATGCGGTAGTTTATTCTCTTCCCTTTAGTACCCGCCTCACTCACTCGCCTTACGTTGATTTTTTTAATGAAATGCTATGAGTGCCCGTCATTCAAAAACCAGTGGCAAACTACTGAACGTAAACTTGGCCAGGAATCACGAACAGCCCAAAAATGCTGGAGTTGACTGCTGCGTCCTGAAAAGAATATGCAATTAACTAACCGATAAATTAGTTATAAGATACGGAATCGGTCAGGGAAGAAATTGCTCTAAAACATGAATTTCTAGAAATTTAACAGAGTAATCTCTTCGACGCCTTAACAAGTGCAAAGTGGCAAATGATTTCATAATACGTTGTCTGTAATTAGGTCAGACAGTCTTATCAGGGGTAACTCACTCGACGTTTCATTCATTTTATGCCTGGGAAACAATATAAAACTGAGATAGAAAACGAATATAAAGATGAATCCATTACCCCATATGGACCACAATCACCTTCGGTTTAATACAGTGGTTCTCAACCGGTGGGGAATTCCCCCTGGGTGGGGGTGGGGGGGGGGTGGGGGGGGGGTGATTTTAGGGTTTCCAAAGGGGGGGGGGGAGATGATGATTATTTCCAGATCGCATTAATATAAGAACCGATTACTTGATATTGTTTTTTCCTCCATACTTTACGGTTTTGTACTCCTCGCCCTTCTGATATTCGTCTTATAATGTAAGTAGACCCACAAATCACGGTTTATGAAGACGTCTAAACTTGGTCTAGTATGTGTTATTAAAGTTAGCTTCCATTTTTACATATACTATGTAGGGGCAGGCTGGGGTAGGGGGGAATTTATAGGGAGGAAATACGATAGGGGAGGAATGACATTCTCAACATATGGTGAAGGGCGGCATGGGCCAAAAAAGATTGAGAACCACTGGTTTAATAGGACTGTGAGGGTAAAACCGTGGGCGGCTGCTTTTGGGGTTGACTCAATCACAGGACTATCAATCTGAGCCGGTGGTGGACCCTAACTATAACTTCTTCTTGAAGTTGAACCGGGTAAGGGTAATGGTGAAATCGAATCGAATAGTAAAACTGGTATAGAGAATCAATATAAAGCTGATATATTTAAACAGAAATTTCTAACCAAAGATTGACAAATATATTGCCTGGCATATTTCGTTCCATCTCTTCAGGTACTTAATGCAGATTTATATAACATATGAAGTAACTTTTTTTTGTTGCATATCCCTTACGGGACGTTGCAGTCAACACCAGCATTTCAGCTGCTGTTGATGTACTAGGCAAGTAGTTACGTTCAGTAGTTTGCCATTGCTTCCTGAACGACCGGCCCCTATACCTTTTTCGAAAAAAACAGCACCTGCCTGTCTGTTTCGAACCCGGGTATACGGGCTCACAAACCGCGTTCGCAAGCCCTTTGCCACAGAGACCGGCAAGAAGTGACTAGGTGGATGAATCATGGTTTGACCGGAATCCCAAACACACATAGTCATTGATTCTCCCCAAACGTTTCCCCGGCATTAAGGCTGGATTAACCTTGAGGACAAGATCAATTTTAACCATTCGAAACATCATGATGCGGAATGAACCGAAGCGCACATGTACCGAGGGCATTAAGGCTGGATTAACCTTGAGGACAAGATCAATTTTAACCATTCGAAACATCATGATGCGGAATGAACCGAAGCGCACATGTACCGAGGGCATTAAGGCTGGATTAACCTTGAGGACAAGATCAATTTTAACCATTCGAAACATCATGATGCGGAATGAACCGAAGCGCACATGTACCGAGGGTCCAGCCGCTGGATTACTACGGCTTCCAATACAATTGTTAAAAAAAAGTTCGTTACATATCCTTTGCAGGACGTAGCAGTCAACTTTGACTGTTTGCGTATTTGTGATTCCTGGGACAGTTTACGTTCAGTAGTTTGCCATTGTTGTCTGAACGACCGGCACTTATACCATTGTACGGAAAACAATGCAAGGCGTTCTGCTTATAAATCTGCAGCAACTGTGTTTCGAACGCTGTATGAGGGATTACGAATGGCATTTGTAGCCTCTTCATCACAGAGCCGACAATACAATAGTATGTACAGTAAATAACACATTTCTTCTTCTATATATATGTAGCATTTCTTCTTCTATATATAAGTAGCATTTCTTCTTCTATATATATGTAGCATTTCTTCTTCTATATATAAGTAGCATTTCTTCTTCTATATATATGTAGCATTTCTTCTTCTATATATATGTAGCATTTCTTCTTCTATATATATGTAGCATTTCTTCTATATATATATGTAGCATTTCTTCTTCTATATATATGTAGCATTTCTTCTTCTATATATATGTAGCATTTCTTCTTCTATATATAAGTAGCATTTCTTCTTCTATATATATGTAGCATTTCTTCTTCTATATATATGTAGCATTTCTTCTTCTATATATATGTAGCATTTCTTCTATATATATATGTAGCATTTCTTCTTCTATATATATGTAGCATTTCTTCTTCTATATATATGTAGCATTTCTTCTTCTATATATATGTAGCATTTCTTCTTCTATATATATGTAGCATTTCTTCTTCTATATATATGTAGCATTTCTTCTTCTATATATATGTAGCATTTCTTCTTCTCTCCATGGTAAGGAACGAGCTGTGATGGAAGGAATGGTTTCCAGAAGAATAGGCTGGGCCGCTATGGCTGAATGAATAAGAACGCTAGCTTTTAAATTTCCGGTGTGCTGATGCCGAGGTAGCGGGTTCAACCCCTACACCTGTCAGTTGAACTAAAATGGTGGCTTCTCGCCCTTGACTTGGGGTCGTAAATTACACCTATCACAAAAGGCGGAGTAAGTACATCTGATGGCGAGGGACATTGATAATATGAACAGCTAACCCACACACAAACATCAGTCGAATGCATTAGGAATAGTAGCACGTATGTGTACTACGCTTGGATTCAAAGCGAGCAAACGTCAAAATAAAAACAAACAAACAAACAAACAAACAAAAACAAAACACCAAACATCTTGGGCATAACAACTTTATGATACAGGAGAAGGAGCTCACGCCATAATGAGTGCACGAGAGTAAGGACGCATGTCAATACGTGCGTGAGCAGGTAGTGCATCATACAATGACAGACGACAGATAATTGTGCTCTATGCTGTCGTGTCTGATTATAATCTAATTATAAGGCTGGAGAGATCAAAGATGTAATCAGGAGTCATTCATATACGAGGGTCTAGCTGGAATATAGGGTGATATCTGTCTGTCTGTATGTCTGTTTGTCTGCCTGCCTGCGTGACTGCGTGCCGGTGTGTGTTTGTGTGTGTGTCTGTCCGTCCGTCCGTCCGTCCGTCCGTCTGTCTGTCTGTCTGTCCGTCCGTCCGTCCGTCTGTCTGTCTGTCTGTCTGTCTGTCTGTCTGTCTGTCTGTCTGTCTGTCTGTCTGTCTGTCCTGAATACACGAGGGATATTGTCCAGTCTTTTCCTCTGCCAGTGGACATCGAACACTCATTCGATCGCGTTGACGACATGACCAGCCTAGCTAGCTATCCACGGTGCTATCACTAACCCTACACCTGTCTGGTCCTACAACATCTTTCCAACATTCCTTCAACCTCTTGTCGTCCTACAACATCTGTCCAACATTCCTTCAACCTCTTGTCGTCCTACAACATCTGTCCAACATTCCTTCAACCTCTTGTCGTCCTACAACATCTGTCCAACATTCCTTCAACCTCTTGTCGTCCTACAACATCTTTCCAACATTCCTTCAACCTCTTGTCGTCCTACAACATCTTTCCAACATTCCTTCAATCTCTTGTCGTCCTACAACATCTGTCCAACATTCCTTCAACTTCTTGTCGTCCTACAACATCTTTCCAACATTCCTTCAACCTCTTGTCGTCCTACAACATCTGTCAACATTCCTTCAACCTCTTGTCGTCCTACAACATCTGTCCAACATTCCTTCAACTTCTTGTCGTCCTACAACATCTTTCCAACATTCCTTCAACCTCTTGTCGTCCTACAACATCTGTCCAACATTCCTTCAACCTCTTGTCGTCCTACAACATCTGTCCAACATTCCTTCAACCTCTTGTCGTCCTACAACATCTGTCCAACATTCCTTCAACCTCTTGTCGTCCTACAACATCTTTCCAACATTCCTTCAACCTCTTGTCGTCCTACAACATCTGTCCAACATTCCTTCAACCTCTTGTCGTCCTACAACATCTGTCCAACATTCCTTCAACCTCTTGACAGGTTCAGTGCCAAACAAACAGTAGGTTTGGGCCAAACAAAAATGGGTGATGGAAAATGGGAAGTGGGGTTGTGACACTGTTATGACTTAACACTTGTTAATATGGTTAATATGTTAATGAAAGTTGTTAATGACAGCAGATACGTTGTATTATATATCAAATTAAAAGGCGTTGCATAGGAAACACTACTGTATCTAAACCCTTGGAAGATACGGGTTGCGACTGAAGACAATTAACCATCCCACGACAGTTATTCAGTTGAGTGTGATTTCAGCATCCCCTACGATTAGTTCATCCTAACATTGCATCAGCTTACTGAGCGTAAACTTGCCAAGAGATCACACCGGCAGAAAGGCTGGTGTTGATTGCGATGTCCTGTAAAAAGGATATGAAAAAAAAAAAACAACGTACCATCCCTTAGATCTTTCCTCTGAGCCTTTCTCACACCATCTGGACCTGGTGCGCTGTGTTTTTATTTTATCCAGCGCATATTTGACACCTTCCATACTCGCGAGATCCTCATAAAATGGTGTACTGCTTGATCGATCGAACTCTTTGAGAACTACAGATCTTGTGTTCCTTTCATTGTGGTCAGTAAGTTCATACATCGCACGGGAAGCGCTTCTCCATTCACCATATCAGTCCTAAAAAGTCGATCATTTTCATGATAATAGAGTCAGTTGCATATCCTTTACAGGACGAAGTATTCAACTTCAACATTTTTTCTCTGTTTGTGATTCCAGGATACGTTTATATTCATTAGTTTGCCATACTTTCTGAACGACTGGCACTCGTACCATTGTATTAACAACCAACGCAAGGTAGTATGCTTTCAAATCGCCCGTAGCTGTGTTTTGAACGCTGTATGTGGGATTACGAATTTCGTTTGTAACTCCTTCACCACGGAGCAGGCTATAATGATACAATATGCCACATAAAGTGGATCGCTCGTTTCCATTCATTGTCCCGTGTAGCTTCTAGAACGGGCCCTTTATTCTATCCAGCCCAATCCAGTTCACAAAATATTTCCATATTTCCTTATTGGCATCTGGACCGTAAATTTTGTAAGCCTTCACCTTTGACTTTTTCTCGTTTCCCACTGCCTTCAACTAATCATGGGGCACTATAAATAACCAACGAAATTGTTACAAGTTCTTTATCTCCTTCATTATTTCCCCCAATTTTATTTCAACACCTGGAGTCCACCTTGGCGGTTGTACACATTTCCCCTTTTACATCCTCGTCCACGCTTCCTTCTGAGATGCTCGATCCGCAAACCTGTCTTAATATATTTGAAAGCTTACGTGTCTTTATGAACCTACCCTTGCTGAATCTGGACACCAGAACAGAACAACGAAGGTGGCCACTGCCATGGTTTCCCAATACCCTGCACAGAGTGTCCGAGTCTGCCCTCCGAGTTACGAACATGGTATCTCCATCTCCTGACCTCATTGCTATTTTTGTTGGGCGGCCATTATTGATAAAAGAAGTTTCTTAATCCCTAACACTGGATGCGAAACAAGCAACATATATCTGAATGCTGAAGTTTGAAAGAAATACCACGAAGGCCCCAAATACAACATGTCGGTAGGCAGATAGTCTAACGGGGTCTGCTTTTAAAGATTGGACTGGATTGGAACATGATCCACTAAAGCTTCTTCAATGGTTATTACCTTACCCTTTCTCTCCCAGATTTATTCTATTCTCGGATGCGAATATTGTCTGATAGACAACACATCCTGTTCTTCAATAACGATCTCTCAAAGTTCACACAGCGTATTTCCGATGTGCTGTAAGGCTCAATAATTGGCGCGCTGCTTTTTGCAGTTTATATTGAGGATTTTTCTATATATCTCAATATTGCATGTGACCTATTTGCTGGCTATTGTACTATCAATCAATCAATCAATCAATCAATCAATCAATCAGGTGTCGTCTCCACAATGAAGGTTGGCTGAATGGATTTCGAACACTGTCTCTCTCTCGCCCGGACAGTACATCTTGTCAGATTGCTGGTCGTCCATATCTGGAGGTTATCTTCCATCTTGCATCGTTGTCTACCTCTTGCTCGCTTGCCTTCAACCCTCACCCCATGATGTTTTTTAGAAGAGTTATAATCTATTTGTTGTAGGTTTTTCTCTCTAAGTGTTAATTTACCTCTATATCTATATCTGGCTATACTCGTCACGAAAATTGTTATGAACTGTGGTATTCCTTTGTAACAGAAATAGATAATGGAGCAATAATGTTACCCGCTTGTGATTTAACATCAGTACAACTGACAGAACACCGCCTGAAATAAGTGAAGAGCTTCAAGTACTTAAGAAGTATAATATCATCAAATGGCAAATCAGAAGACGAGATTGAAAATAGATGCAATTAGGTAAACCAACCCATTGGAAAAATGGCACCACTACTAAAGAACAAACAGGTATCAATAGCTATCAAGAAAGCACTCTACAACACAATCATCCTACCAACTTTGTGTTACCAATGCTAAACCTGGACAATGACAAAACAAAAGTAATAATAATAATAATAATAAAAAACAATAAATAAATAAATTTTAAAAAAAAATCACAACAACAGAAATGAGATTCATGAGAAGAATACTCAATGTATCAAGAATGGAGAAAATCAGAAATGAAGAAATCAGGACTAAAGTATGGGATATAACAGCGCTAGATTTTATCAGAAGGCAGCAAATTAAATGGTTTGGCCATGTAACTAGATTACCAACAAACAGTATACCACAACAAGCAATGGTGTACAGATCAAATGGAAGCAGAAGTAGAGATCGGCCACGTAAACGATGGACAGAGGGAATAGCAGAGCCCATGGGAATCTCCATACATGAAGTCCATTAGCGAGCACGCTCTCGCTGTTTATACTTCACTTCGATACCACACGGTACAAGAGGAACAAGGTGAGATGAGATGAAATGAGATGAGATGAGATGAATGAGATGAGATGAGATGAGACAACTGAATTCATATTAATAACAACCAGACAATAGCAATCACATTAGCTTTGCCAAACAGCCTACATATGCTTTTCCCTGGCAAATTATCTATAAGTAATGCACTACATCATAAAGCATTAGGGATTTTAATCGACCGACTTTTAATTTGATGTTGCTGTGCTTATGTCATTATTAAAACCAAACAAATCACAAACAAAACTAAGCAAAATAAAATAAAAACAGTGCAAACAGGTTTTCAACTTGCTAAAATTCAGCACTTTCTGGATAAAAACACTCCAAAAAAATTCTTCATATGCTACATCCAAACACTTGTCGACTATGTTCTCTTCAAAAACGGGCTCAACGTTTTAGTCTCTGACATAAAACGTATTGAAACCAATAATTTATTTGATCGGCCAAAGATTTTAGCATGTCTTAGACGTTTCTTTTCAAATAAAGTCAAATGAATTAATACAATTCTACCTTAAAGTAACCCAAATAACATTTCAACGGTAGTGCATTCTCATGCTACAAACAGCGAACGATTATGTATATAGTACATGTTCCTAAACATAGGCACGATTTATACGAAACATATTTAGCGTACTCTCCTGTCCATTAATGGGACTATCTTCCACGCAACATGGGGATTACAGGATAACTAAGTGCTTCAGTGCTTGATCACATTTATACAAATATAAGATGGCGACAACTAATGTTCTTTGGTTACATAATGAGAAGATATTCATTCCAAAAATCGTGACGACTGGGAAAACAAAGTGGAAATTTATTAATCATTACTCTTTAGCACTAAATTAACACTCAGAGAAAAACCCTCCATCAGATTCTCACATCGTTTAAGAGTTAATGATTGCAGGATTTAACGGTTGCGTGTATTAACTATACAGTGATTTAACGATCGTGCAGTTTAACAAATGTCTGGTACAACGCTTGTTTCCTTAAACGCGTCTGCAGTTTAACAATGGCGGGTCTCAACAACTCTCTGGTTTACAACAGTCTGGTTTGAGAATAATAATAATGCATACCAACTGTTTGCTTGCGGCGATTGTCTGGTGTAAAGAAATGCACGAACGCCTGCTGTTACGATGATTTGTTGACTATTAGCGGACGACAGGCAAATATTTCTAGTGGTTGATTAGCAGCAGTAGTCTTATTTGGTTGGTTGGTTGATTTGGAGGTTGGTTGGTTGATTGGTAACTCGTATCTTATTTGATTGGTTGGTTGGTTGGTTGGTTGGTTGATTTGTTGGTTGATTGGTTGGTTGGCTGGTTGGATGGTCAGTTGATTTGGATGGTTGGTAAATTTGTAGCTTGCTTCTTTGTTATTGGTTGGTGGTGATATGGTAAGGATGGTTGGCTGATTAGTAGTATGCTTCTTTTTTCATTGTTTGTTTGATTATATGGTTGGTTTATTAGTATTTTGTGTCTTGTTTGATTAGTTGTTTGGATTGTTGTTTTGAATGGTTGGGTGATAGATATTTGTTTCTTGTTTCATTGGTTGGTTGATTAGTTGAATACTAGTGCCTTTCTTACATGAATGGTTGGTTGATTTGGATGTTTGGTTGATTGATTGGTAGAGTGCTTCTTATTTGATTGGTGGGAGTCTCTGTGGCGAAGTGATCAAGCCGTTTGACTCGTGCTCCGAAAGTTGTGGGTTCCGTTTACGAGTTAAATGTTTCGGAGACTCCTGTGGGTCGTCGCTAAAAGCTACGGAGTTCGTGCTTTGTGCGACGCTTTCCGCGCTGCGGAAAGAGAAGGAGCCATATGGGATAAAACCCGGTGCGATGAAGTCGACCCTGTCGACTTTTTTTATTTGATTGGTCAGGAAGTAGCATGCTCTTTTTTTTTATTGGTTGGTTGATTTGGAGTTTGGTTGGTTGATTGGTAACTCGTATCTTATTTGATTGGTTGGTTGATAAGTAGTTTTTGTCTTGTTTAATTGGATGGTTGGTTTAGAAGGCTGGTTGGTTAATAATTTGTGTCTTATTCCATTGGTTGATTTGTTTGGCTGACTGGTTGATTGTTTAGTTAGTTTGCTGGCTGGCTGCTGAGTCTTCTGGAAGACTGTGGTTCAACTCTCAAGCCTCGTGAAATAACGGTCACGTCGCTTGCGCCTTGAAAAGCTCTTGCATCTATCGAGCTGAGGTTGGTGTTGAGACCTTCTTCCAGATCTTCTACCAAAGTACCGTCTTCGCGGAGACAGTGTTGCGGAGGTCTCCTCGCCGTCGCCAGTTTCAGAATCCAGCGGAGTAATCAAGACCTGTTCTGGAACTTCATCTCAGTGGCAAGGCATTCTACGATACATAAATAAGCATTAATGTATTCTTTGGCGGGTCTTAGAAATAAAAGAAAGAAGTAGAGACTAGAGGATGAACTAGACATCATAAAAATCCCGGTCGGTAACCATCATCATCATCATCATCATCATCATCATCACCATCATCATCATCATCATCATCATCATCATCATCATCATCATCATCATCATCATCATAATCATCATCATCATCAAGTGCCCTGCAGGCTGGCGTATGTGTTCATGTTTCTCCAAAGATCTCGGTCTTTGGTGTTCAAGATTAACTCTGCTGATGATACTCCTCCATGCCACCGGCTCAATCCATCCAGTATACTTTCCCCTGGTCTGATTTTGCCTCTCTTCCCTTTGATATTTCCAGTTGTCACGATGTTTTCCAACTTATTTAGAATAATGTATATAATTTTCGGTAACTATAGTTTTCAATATTTATGCTGTCCATTGCGTCCTCTAATCTTTACCTATTTCTTCTACATTTATGAGCGCCAGACAATACGCGTATTTATTTATGAACCGTTTCAGTGACCTCAAAGAGTTCCTCAATTGATATTACAATATAACCAGGGGATGGTTCAGAACATTCTGTATGACAGTAGACGGTTCTACCTGCTGCCTGTTAGCGCTGAATGATGGGAGGTGCTCACTAAACCCGACAAGCCACATTGTGGCAACGGCTGTGGGCGGAAGGAGCAGAATTCCTAGTGCGAGGAAATGCCACATAAAGACTAAATGGCATACAGGGCAGACCAGACCCTAAGCCTTGGTCGACAACTAGTCTAGGATGGAAACTCTGATAAGGTGGGCTGTTAGAGCATTGCTTTGCTGATCCAGCAACTTCTGTAGCTTGTCTGGTTTCAGACATATTGGTGGTACCTTTCCTATGGAGTAAACCATTAAACTAGACAGGCCGAGAGAGGGATCACACTGCATGGGCAACACATGGTCTCTACAATTCAGCCCAGGTTTTGTGCAATGGAGAGGTATAACTCAATCCTCAGTCCCTTCTCTGGGTTGTAGTTATGTCTTTTTCGAAGCACAGTGTAAGTAATTATCGTCTGTCAATATGGCCAGGTGCCATTATGATTCAGAACATCACATGTGGAATGAACCAACGAACTGTATTTTCAAAGGGTCACAAATTGGGCACGCAGGCCCGCATTTCATTCGGCCCTTCCAGTCACTGATCTTTCGTTCATTACGGACTGAGATTAAGCCTATGTTGCTAATGCTTATTCTACCGGTTTCAGGTAATTTATTGACAGCAGGCGCCAACTCACTACCCGCTCATCTGTAGGTGAAAGTTTGTAGACAACGTCACCACTCTGAGACCGTAAAATATATCCTTAAAAAACTACCGGCAAGACTAACTGGGTCAACAAACCCCCGGGAAGAAATCGGTTATGTCGACCGAAAGGCGCAAATACTGCAGCTTTGGTTGTCGTCGTCTTTTTTCCATTACCTTTACCCTGTTCAGCCTCAGAAAAGAAGTTATAATTAGATCCCATTCCAGCCTCAGATTTAATAATTCTATTACAGAATCAGCCACATTTTGAATATTAATTTGAAAGGGAGTATTGTCCATATGAGCCCACGAGCAATGAAAACTTCTTATAGTCCATGCAGTGTGGCGTAGGTGATCATGTATGTTAGCAGCTTCCAATTTCGTGTGCTGCCAAAACATTTCTAATACTCTTGTTCCTCCACACGGCAATGGTAAACTGGCCAGCATCTTTTCAGTTTGGTCTCCCTCTGTCTCTCCTATCCGCCAACTTTGACGTTGCCATGACATACTCCATCTTGCCTCTTGAATCTATGACGCTCAGACATGATATGCGAGGCATCTGTGAAAACAGTACTTTGCCGTTGCTTTCCTTCTTGGCAGTGACCGTGCTGGTCCGATGACCGTAGCCTGTCTCTATAAGGAGATCTTCTGCTCTACCGTCATGAAACTTGAGATCATAACTAATTATCTGTCCACTGCTCCACAGCTCCATCCACCACCTGCTGACATGGTTTCATATAACCCCTGTCGTGGTGGATAAAAGGGTACCCT
This sequence comes from Cepaea nemoralis, assembly GCA_014155875.1. Lineage (NCBI taxonomy): Eukaryota > Metazoa > Mollusca > Gastropoda > Stylommatophora > Helicidae > Cepaea > Cepaea nemoralis. The sequence goes on from JACEFZ010019199.1 coordinate 23,746, forward strand.
TACCTTCTCCAAGGGTGTCCTTACCTCTCCTTTGATAAGGGGTACCCCTAACCCGTACCCGGATGTAATCAAGCACACACAAAAGACCGTGAAGAAGAATGAAATGTTTGATATGCTAGGTTTAAATTTCTTTTATTTTTAGGTTCATCGGCTTTGGACTCAAGCATAGTGAATATGCCTGCTACTACTTCTGTTGCAGGACTGATTGTTTTGCGTGTGGTTTATCTTTCCCTTTCACTAGTGTCCCTCGCCATCAGGCGAACCCTACTCCGAGTTATTGATTTACGACGTGTGTGGTTTACACTAATTCTATTACACCATCCTCATTAAGAGTTCCCGGCTGAAATATTCGCTTATAGGAACTGCATGTTGTAGAGTCTAACGAATCTCTGATTCACCTGTTCTTTTTTACCGACTGAATCCTGTAATCAGTATCCGCTTTAAAAATTTCGTTTTTACACCATCCTGTTAAAAATCTACTTTCTCTCTCTCTCTCTCTCTCTCTCTCTCTCTCTCTCTCTCTCTCTCTCTCTCTCTCTCTCTCTCTCTCTCTCTCTCTCACACACACACAATCACAAACACATACACACACACAGACACACACACACACACTACTGTCTTTCTCAGAAACAGTGTTTGCAATTCCAATCCATTATTTTTTGTCTTCACCGCCACTCACCCATCTAAGATCAACCCCCTTCCCCCGCCCCCAACCAACCATCTTCTAAATTGCAACGCGAGTATTCTTTTTCCCCCCTATAATTCTACCCCAGGAAAGCAATAAATATTTCACAATTTAATTACACCTAATTAAAGTTATGTCGGCCTGTTTCTAGTCGCTGTCTTAGATATTGATTTTGAAAGAAAAAAAAACAAGAATGCGGAGGTGTATGCGGTTATCTTTGACATGCTAAGTCTGTCAACATTGCACCAACTACACCGCAGGAAGGTCTCTCTTAGGTCCAGATGAATCAACTTAAGGTGTCAACCTTCCAGCAACTACACCGCAGGAAGGTCTATTTTATCTCCAGATGGTTCAACTTAAAATGTCAACCTTCCAGCAACTACACCGCAGGAAGGTCTCTTCCATGTCCAGATGAATCAACTTACGATGTCAACATTGTACCAACAACACCGCAGGAAGGTCTCTTCCATGTCCAGATGAATCAACTTAAGATGGCAACATTGTACCAACAACACCGCAAGCAGGTCTCTTCTATGTTTAGATGAATCAACTTAAGATGTCAAACTCCACGAAATTAGGCAGCCTCTTTGGCGAAGTGGTTACGCCGCTTGCCTCGTGCAACGTAGGTTGTGGGCTTGATCTCAAGTAAGTTAAAAAAAAATGTTTGCATATCCTTTGGCAAGATTAAGCTCAGTCGTTTGCCGTTGCTTTCTGAGCGGCCGGCTCACATACCCCGTAAGTTACCCACGCGATTCGAACCACTGCTGATTCTCACCGTCGTCACGGTACTTACGAGAGTATACGAGATTACGGAGAAAAGTCGCTAACCTCTAGGCCAGGAATCCGGCTCAAGTAAGTAAACTGAAGCAAATTATGGCTCTTCACGAGGTTATTGGGTATAGTGTGCTAAGTCCATATTGTTAGATAGATCGCCAGTTGATGGGTTAATGTCAAGACAATCACTTTTACTTCCCATGAAATTTCATAATACCCCTGTTCAGCTGGGTAGAAAAGGAAAGCTAGAACAGTTGGAAAACTCTCAGCCTCAATGGGTATTCAAACATGAGACCGTTGGACAGGCAGGCAAGAGTGCTAGCCACAGATACTAACGCGCTACTATAAATGGTTACGCGGTCTGCCTCACACTAAGAAGGTTGTGGGTTCGATTTCGGGTTACTTTGTTCGATTTATAAGTGCAATTTTCTCTGAGATGCCTGCGGGTCGGCGTTGGGGCTACGGAGTTCGTGCTGTATGCAACAACAACAACAACAACAATAACAACAACAACAACAACAAAACTTTATTTTGAAAGGGTTAAGAATTGGGCACGCAGGCCCGTCTAACATTCTGCCCTTTTATCACTCTCTTTCATACATTATACCTACCATTCACACATCATTCAAGGCTAATTGAAAACAGCAACAATATAAAAGATATGCATTACAAAGGCATGTGGAAAATGAAAAATCAATACTACACGACTCAGTAATAGTAATAACTGGTGTGGCACTTGTTATTAGCTATGTGGAATAAACTGGCCTATCCAAAGGGGACTGGCTGTTATACTAGGGTTTTATTATTATTATTATTTCAATTATTAAGGGGGAAGGTAATCCATACTGAGATAGTGTTCAAATAATTTGCGATTATATGTATACGGATTGGTGATGTCTTTTATTTCATGTGGAAGATTGTTCCACAGCTGAGCTGCAGAGTACGTTAAGCTTGTTTTGTATAAGTCTATCCTAGGCTACGGAATGTGTAATATACTTAATCGTTTACTGTGTCTAGCATTATATTCAAACAATGGCCAAAGGTAATTTGGGGCATTCCGATGTCGGATTTTGTGAATTAGTTTGGCCTTATTGAAAAGCAGACGTTTGCGGAGTGGTAGTAACTGAAGGCGTTTATGCAGGCTTTCGGTAGGCCGCCCTGTGGTAAGAGACCGAGCCATATGGGATAAATCTGGTGCAGTTAAGTCTCTTTGTTTGTGATGTGACTATGTAAACAAAACCTTACGGTACACAATGACTCAGGCATGTATTAGGCACTGGTGTATATTATCCAAAGAATCGAATCATGGAAAATTAGCTGAAAAGTGAGCAATTATTTTGGAAGCTGTGGAGATTTTGTGTGTGTTTAGACGAACTATGGGAACAGCGTGGACGGATAGAAAGAGCAATACAGACATCTTAAAAGAAGTTAACTCACAAACGACTAGCTGACCCGGCCCGGCTTCGCCCAGGCCCTGGAGGGGATCTATCTATCTATCAGTCTGTCTGTCTGCTTGTTTGTCTGTCTGTCTGTCTGTCTGGTTGACCCGGCCCGGCTTCACCCAGTCCCTGGTGGGGAGCTCATTTAATTCATATAAGTAGTCATATAAGCTCTCCCGTTCCCGACTATCTGTCTGTCTGTCTATCTGTCTGTCTGGCTGACCCGGCCCGGCTTCACCCAGTCCCTGGTGGGGAGCATCTCATTTAATTCATATAAGTAGTCATATAAGCTCTCCCGTTCCCGACTATCTGTCTGTCTGTCTATCTGTCTGTCTGTCTGTCTGTCTGTCTGTCTGACCCGGCTTCACCCAGTCCCTGGTGGGGAGCATCTCATTTAATTCATATACGTAGTCATATAAGCTCTCCCGTTCCCGACTATCTGTTTGTCTGTCTATCTGTCTGTCTGTCCCGGCCCGGCTTCACCCAGTCCCTGGTGGGGAGCATCTCATTTAATTCATATACGTAGTCATATAAGCTCTCCCGTTCCCGACTGTCTGTTTATCTGTCTGTCTGTCTGACCCGGCCCGGCTTCACCCAGTCCCTGGTGGGGAGCATGTCATTTAATTAATTCATATAAGTAGTCAAATAAGCTTCCGTTCCCGACTATCTGTCTGTCTGTCTATCTATCTGACCCGGCGTGGTTTCGCCCAGCTCCTGGCGCACAGTAACTTAAAAGAATGTCCTTCCACACACCATTCATTATTTTTAATGAAAACTGTTTTTAATCACCGACTTGAAAGTTGATAAGTTCTTTAAGCAGAAAAAGATGGTTACAATGTTATGCATTATGCATTATTTTTATGCAAACTTTGAAAATTCCTTAAAGATTATATCATTATTTATTATAACTCATATGCCTAAAAATAACTATAGACAAAGAGTTTAACAATAGTGCAAGTAAGTCCAACAATATGACTATAAAGTATATAGAAATGTTATTAAAAGTTATGCCCCTTGAAATAACTTTTCTAGAGTGAAGTCCCCCTGCTATATAGACATTATATAATGAAAATGAAAAAGTAAATGTTATTAAATAAGTAGAAGATTTTACACTATGAAACTATTATAGTCGGTTGCACAGGAATGAAAGGAAGACGTGTAGAAAATTTCATCTCAATCGGATGTACCGTTATCGAACGCATCCAATACAAACATAACCACAAACAAAGTCAGTCACATACACTCTGTTTTATAGATATAGATTACTCGCAGCAGAAGAAGACATTCCACATTCCTTGGGCATGTCATGAGAAGGGGAGAGCTGAAGAACGTCGTGATAACGGGAAAGCTGGAAGGGAGGAGAGTCAGGGGGATACCAAGAGAGAGATTACGGGACGATTGGCATGGAGTATTAGATGGCATTAGTATCAAAAATCATTGGCAGTACACGCGACAGTAGGCTGTAGACACGACCACCATCATCATACGGTATGGACTATAAGAAGATTGGCAGTACACGAGACAGTAGGCTGTGGACAGACATAATCACCATAGCCACACGTCATGGACTATAATAAGATTAGCAGTACACGAGATAGTAGGCTGTGGACAGGATCACCATCGTCATACGGTATGGACTATAAGAAGACTGGCAGTACACGAGACAGTAGGCTGTGGACAGACATAATCACCAACGCCACACGGCATGAACTATAAGAAGAAGATTCCTTAACCGTGTGTAATTTGTTGTAAATATGCTACTGCTGCTGATGATGATGAGAAACATAATTTTAGTATTGTATGTCATTGCGATGCAGTTTATTAACATTACAAAGAAAACATATTTTCTTAAGCGGAACATAAAAGTCAATGAACCCGGTCTGAAGCAAGTCAATGAATTTAAGTATTTGGGTACTTTAGTAACAGCAGATGGCAGATGTATTAAGGAGGATAAATGCTGAGTAGCCCAAGCATAGGCTACATTTGGCAAGAAGAAGAGTATTCTCTGCAATATATCTGTATCAAGTTAGTTAGTTAGTTAGTCGACAGATCATCCTCATTGCACATCGAACCATTCAGTCCATAAGTGCTCGGATCCCCTCCTCAGCAAATCCCGCAGCGTGTAGCGGCTAACGACGCCAGTTCTATGTTGGTTTATCAATCTTCTTTGGCTTCCTGAGTAGTGTTCTTGTTTGGCCACCCCTCTTTTAATTTGCTGCTCTAGCAGTCTGGCCATTGTTGTAGATTCACAGTCATCACTTGGTTCTGTTGTTGTTGGTTGTATCAAGTAAAGTGAGAAAACAAGTTCTTAATAGCTATCGAAATAATTGTGATGTACGGAAACCAATCATTGGCAGTTAGCAGATTAGCGAGGAATTATTTGAAAAACATACTGACCAATAAAAAGATATAAATTGAAACGAGAAAAAGAAGTGTTGAAGTGTTACATAGAACCTGTACTTTTGCAAGGATGTGAAGCGTGGACAATGAGCAGACAAGCTGAAAAACATCTGATGGCTGTGGAAATGTGGTTTCTGAGGAAATTGCAAAGAATACCATGGAGAGACAGAAAGACCAATGAACAAGTCCTTCAAGAAACACATGAAGATCGTAAACTGATTAGAGTCATTAGACGTAGACAGTCAAAAATTTTTGGGCATTTTATGAGAAGAAATGAATTGGAGAACTTGGTGACAACTGGCAAGATCGAAGGGAAGAGACCAAGGGGAAGACCGAGAAGTAAATACCTAGATGGCTTGACCACGTGACATGGTCGAGACAGGAACACGGAGCTGATCCATGACTCTGGTGATCGAGTGAGATGGCAAAACATGACCGCCCACGCTATCGGCATGGCACATGATGGATGGATATGAAAACTGTGAGGTTGTGATTTTAAAGAAGAATAATGAGAACACAGTAGACAGATAAAAAGAGTAGTGAATATATCATGAAAGACGCCAACTCACAAAGAGATCTGGTTACTCGTATCAGAAGCAGGCAGTCCACATTTTATGGTCATGTCATGAGATGGGGGAGCCTGGATTACGTTGTAACATCCGAGAAGTTGGAAGGAAATAGAGGTAATGTGGGGAGCCGAGAAAGACTATGCTGGACACTTTGACACCATGGCAGAAAGATACATCAACATCAGAAATGATTGGCAGTACGCGAAACAAGAGGCTCTGTAGAGACATGATTCATCAATCCTACGCAGGCATAGAATAAAAAGAGTAAGAAGTTGCAGCGTTAACATCCTCGGGTACTATTTGTCTACAACCAATTAAGATGTTGCAGCGTTAACACCCCGGGTACTATTTGTCTACAGCCAAGTAAGAAGTTGCAGCGTTAAACCCCGGGTACTATTTGTCTACAACCAATTAAGATGTTGCAGCGTTAACACCCCGGGTACTATTTGTCTACAACCAATTAAGAGTTGCAGCGTTAAACCCCGTGTACTATTTGTCTACAGCCAAGTAAGAAGTTGCAGCGTTAACATCCCGGGTACTATTTGTCTACAACCAAGTATGAAGATGCCGTGTCACCACTCCGGTTTTTATTTGCCTAAAATCAAGTTAGAAGTTGCAGCGTTAACATCTCCGGATACTATTTGTTTACAACCAAGAAATCAAAAATGCACTAACAATCATTCACTCATACATACATGCATACTCTTTCTCTTTCATCATCTCTTCTCTCTCTCCTTTCTTCATCCTCTACCCTCTCTCTCTCTCTCTCTCTCTCTCTCTCTCTCTCTCTGTCTCTCTCTCTCTCTCTCTCTCTTACGCCGATATATTTATAGACAAAACAAAGCACACGCATGAACTCATTCCCTTACACGCATATCGATACACACACACTTTCACACACGCAAATATACACATACTCACACAGTCATGAAGAAGAAGAAGAAGAAGAAGAAGAAGAAGAAGAAGAAGAAGAAGAAGAAGAAGAAGAAGAAGAAGAAGAAGAAGAAGAAGAAGAAGAAGAAGAAGAAGAAGAAGAAGAAGAAGAAGAAGAAGGAGGAGAACAAGAAGAAGAAGATAGAAGAAGAAGAGTAATAGCTGCAACAAGAAGAAGAAGAAGAAGAAAAGAAGATGAAGAAGAAAAAGAAGAAGAAGAAGAAGAAGAAGAAGAAGAAGAAGAAGAAGGAGACGAAGAAGAATAGTAACAGCAGTAACAGCAGCAGCAGCAGCAGCAGTAGCAGCAGCAGCAGCAGAAGAAGAAGAAGAAGAAGAAGAAGAAGAAGAAGAAGAAGAAGAAGAAGAAGAAGAAGAAGAAGAAGAAGAAGAAGTAGAATAAGAAGAAGAAGCTACACTATACTTGCCAGACGCATCACAAGAGAACACGCCCCCACACCTTCACGGTACTAAGCCTGCGTGCTACCGCCCCAACAACCAGAACATTCCAACCACAACTACCCAAAGAAAATCCGCTCGGCGCGGTTGCCTCGCCTTGATCTTCTCCAAGCCGCATGTTTGCTTTGTTATGGACATAACACCATTTTAAGGGTCCCTGGATCTAGTCACGTGACGCTTATTTGCCTCTCCTGAAATCGATGCTCTGACAGCGCGAGATTTTCTCGGGGTAAGATGTAGGAGGTAGGCTTACATCCAAGGGAAGGGAGGAAAAAAAACGTAAAGAAGAAAATCGATCTGGTTCCTATTTACCTGGAGATAGAAGAAGAAGAAGGAGTAGAAGAAAAAAAAAATCACCCAAGCAACTTGTTATATCTCTTAAAGTTTAATGCTTCCATGGATCGCTTTCGATTTCTTTGGTGGTAACAGGATTGCACGTCTTTCTCTGGCAGCCCGACGTTCTATTGTGAGCTTGTTACAGCAACACCATGTAATCGCATGTGTACACATCTTTATGTGTGCTTGATTACCCATAGATTTTCATAACATTTGCTTGTGATCTTTTGTTTCGAAACTCTATGAGAACCGGGTTATTTCGCAGTGGAGTCCCAGGGGAGGAATCAAAGAGAATAGACAGAAATACGTGAGTGTAGTGGGTTCAGGGTTAACTGCGCGTCTTTTACGGGACGCTGTGTTCAACCCCATTATTGTTTGTCTATTAGTGATTTGCTAGGAAAGTTTGTGTTCAGTAATTTGCCATTACTTTCTGAACTACAAACACTATATACCATTGCTAACAATCAACACAAGGGCGTTTTCTTCTAAATCGCATAAAGCTGATTTTAAACGAGGGATTGGGAATCACGCTGGCCACCCCGTAGCCTAAGACACCGGTTTTCTGAGATATAAAGTCTATTCAGGTTCTACGACAAATATACCGCCTTGCATGTCGAAATGACTAGCAAGGTTTATTTACCCAGGGTGCTGAGACTAAACGAAACATATGTAATAACACAGCATGCGGTGTTTGCTGCACTAGGATAATATCTGATTTCACATCGTGCGTTGCGTGCAACAGATAGAATTTATATTTCAAGATTGACTCTTTTGTTTGTTTATTTGTTTTCATTATGACTCAGCAGTTGTTGGTGCGGGATCTCGGTAGCGCAGAGACGGTTGCCTGCCGGTCTGTGTTCGAACCGTTGGAATTGGGAATTTTGTCCCCATTGACCTTGTCCCCCTTGGCACCACACAATTTTCTGGTAAATAGAGGTGACCTATGTGATACTGACAACATCAACAATCGAGTGCCGATGGGTTTAACAATATAGGGCTGGCATCATATACCCAATGACCCTCATGGTGTGAGAAGGGATCAGTCCCTACTTTTACCTCCCATTAGCTGGCCGCTGTGGCTGATTTCAAACATAGAACGCGCACTCCTTAGCCCTGGTGATGAGAAATCAACCGTGTGTATAAGAAGAGACAGACCATCATGGCCTGGAGAGAATGATGCTGCAGGGAGCGACCAGATGATCTGACCGACACTCAAGTTTTCGAGGAAAAGCCAGACGGACACACAACCAAACTGCGACTGGTAACATTAGTATTGGGACTCTACGCTGGCTGTTGAAGATGACGGAGCGCGTATGGGGATGTCCTGAGTGCTTTGAATGCCTGTTCTGGACTCACATCAACTCAAGTTAATTCCAGCTCATCTCAACTCAACTCAATTCAACTCAACTCGATTGATACTTACACGAGTGTTTAAAGCCATCTCACTTGATACTTACAAAAACAACAATGGCCAAGTCCCCTTCTGATAAACCGTGCCGTATGGTGCCAGTCTTCAGGATTGTCTGTGGCCTTCTGTCACGCATGTTGCCAATCGTTTCCGATGAACATGTTTCTTTATGCATTTCTGGTTGGTTGCTGGCTTCAATTCTTTGACCTGATTATCCCGTTCTTGGGTTGTTTAAGTTCGTCTTTGGACCTATTGGTTAGTCTCTCCGACTCAGTCTTTATCTCTGCCATCCGGGTTAGGTTTTTGTTTGATTTGTTTGTGGACTTCGTTTCAGTTCTATCTTTCTGACATCCAATGAAAGTGAGTGATTTTATGAGATATTTTCATCTTCTGATATGCAGATTTTGCTTGGCTTAAACTGTTCTTAATCTCTGTTACGCATCTTCCACTTGATGCTATAATTCCTCCCAACTATATTGATGTTCTGACTTTGCTATACACCTTTCCTTCTAGTAAAGTGACACATTATTGAGTTATCGTTCTCCTTTTAAGTAGCTATTGCATTTATGTTAATCGTATTCAATAAAAATACTTCTTCTTTCGTTCGCTTGAAATTTGTCTTTATCTGCAATGGTGTCTCTAGTGTTACATTCACTGCCCTTTTTTTTTTAGTTCACTCAGTGGTTCACAGAGTTTATCTTCCACTGTTGTCTGTCTAGGAGAGAAGGTTTTCCGTGATATGTCGTGATTTTGGCAGTCTTGGAGTATGAGATCTATTGTCTGCGGCGCCAACCCACACGTGCACATATCTGATTCGCCAATCTTGAATTTCGGATGAAAGCGCTGTTTTGCGCTTTCTGTTACAGATGAAGCAGTACTTTTGCGTGTTTCCTGTGATCAATATTATGTATTTTAAATGCAGATTGTTTGGGGCAGCCTTGGCTGAGAAGTTACTCCCCAGGCTCATAAGATACAGACAGGGTTCGTTCTCAGCCCGGGACTGGGCACTTTTCCAGGAACCATTTGTATCTTGTGACATCTTGCGCTCCCCTGATCTCTTGGGTAGTGAGATCGGATACCTAGCCTTTTGGGATAAGGGCGAAAAGGAGGTCATGTGTGCAAGCTGAGAAAGCAAACATTCAGTTTCTATTAGCAAATTGTTAGGAAAGAACACCTGTAACAGCCCGTTACCTTGGGTGGAATCTGTCTAATGGAAGTCAGTCTGACACCAAATGTATGCCCAGGTACACCTTGATCTTTCACGTGCAAAACTGGGTGTGATGAAGTCTTCTCGAAAGAGGTACAAAGACGAAGAAAAACACACAGATGGTTTATAATACAACTTCCTACTTGTATTTCTGGTCTATCGTTCATCTATCTCATTGTGTTGCTAGAAGAATTAGAGGAACATTAAAAGAGCACGAAGAAGAGAATTAGAAATATAAATGAATAATAAACGGAGGCCTGGATGGAGCTGCATGAGATAGCTAGGGAAAGAACGTCTTTGAGGGAGTTGGTTAAAGGGATATGCCCCGATGGGGATAACATGTGAAAGAAGATGGAAAGGAAAACAAGACAGAGAAAGGGAACGAACGAACGAACAAGCTTTATTTGCAATGGGTTACAAATTGGGCACGCAGGCCCATCTTAGATTCGACCCTTCCAATCACTCATCTTTCGTCCATCAGTTATATATTGTGCATGTTACATTCATATAGGAAAAAAAAAACATTTTCAACAAAATGTTAGAGGGAGAGAGAAAGATATATATATATATATATATATATATATATATATATATATATATATATATATATATATATATATATATATATATATATATATATATATATATATATATAGAGAGAGAGAGAGAGAGAGAGAGAGAGAGAGAGAGAGAGAGAAAGAGAGAGAGTTATTAACAAAACACATCCTTGTCCTACTCCTTGTTTTATCTATCCATTATTACTTGTGATTTAAAGTGCTGTTACTTGTTTCACACAGCTGCGGACGATTTGGAAGCAGACCGCCTTGCGTTGGTTTCCATACAAAGGTATGAGTGCCGATCGCTCAGAAAGCAATGGCAAATATTGAATGTACACTTGCCCAGGAATCACAAATGAGCCAAAAAATGCTGGAGTTGATTGCTACGTTCTGTAAAGGATATGCAATTAACATTTTGCATGTTTTATGAAAGAGTGTGTTTATCATTCACAGACCTTTCACAATAGTGTTAATATTCTCTAATATTTCGATCATTCTATCATGTTTACTTCATAAAATGATTTTGTGTTAACATATAAAGCACAAGTAGAGGTCTTTCTATATCTCAATTGATTTCTCTATAATTGTTCGGAGTATTTATATTGCATTGTTCACAAATCCATATTTAACCTTTTCCTTCTGTATGTGTCGCTCCACCTCTCTGCTAGGCTGTAGGTATACAGGGCCATGAGCTCTTGATATTTCGCTTACGCACATACTGTATCGATTTCCGCGCAACAGCAAATGAGGTGCCGCACTCGCGTCCTCAACTCCGGACTTCCGCATCAGTGGGTCGGCGTGCCTACACTGTGCCCTCGACATCACTTCAGCCAGAACTTCTTCTTCACCTTCTTGTTCTGAGACGCTGATCTTTGATGTTTATACCGGCAGGTTGGTCTCAGAACTCACTGAGCCGTTATCTGGAGTCCCTCTTTAGTTTCAATATTTCGTCGTCTCCTTGTTCTGGTTATTCTTGTTGCTGTTGGTGTTGCTGTTATAGCGTTGTTGTTGATGCTGCTCTTTTTTTTCTTCTTCGTCATCGTCTTCTACTTCTTTTCCTGCTGCTGCTTGTTGTTTTTATTGTTGTTGTTGTTGTTGTTGTTGTTGTTGTTGTTGTTGTTCTTCTTCTTCTTCTTCTTCTTCTTCTTCTTCTTCTTCTTCTTCTTCTTCTTCTTCTTCTTCTTCTTCTTCTTCTTCTTCTTCTTCTTCTTCTTCTTCTTCATCATCATCACCACCAACTCCTCTTCTTCCTCCTAATCTGGCACCTTAAACTCATCTTCTTTCTCTACCTCCACCTCCTCCTCCCAATTTTCCATGTGTGCTAATTATTATCCACCCCTAGAGCACATATTTAAATACAACACACTCTCAGTTATAAAAATCCAGTAGTAACGACATGTTCTATGTGGGAGTGAATTCTGTCTGGATATGAATTCTGTGTGGAAGTGAATTATTTGTGGGAGTGAATTATGTGTGGGAGTGAATTATGTGTGGGAGGTACTGGGGAATATGTATTTGAGCTCAGTTGAATCAAGAACCGACATCACGGCAACAGGAACATCCGCATACGTGCTCCGCCTCCAACTTCTACAACTAGCGTAGAGTTCCTACATTAAGGGTACCAATGAGTCTGATAATGTGCCCGTCCGGCCTTTCCTCAAGGTCTTGACTGTCGGCCAGATTCTCTGGTCGCTCCCTGCAGCATCATTCTCTCCAGGCCGTGATGATTTATCTGCTCTTCCGCACTATTCACATGCTCCCTAACAGGCCATGACCACAGCTGCCTTATCATGCACCAATTCCCATCCAGCGATGTAAACCCAGCCAATCTGTCCGCCTGCTCGTTTCCCACCTGGGGGAAAGATCAAGCGGATGCTCCGTCTTTTTGTGGGTTTGAGAATTATCAATTGCTGTGGTTCTTTGTAAGTCAAAACAATTTCATTCATTCATTCATTCACCCATTCATTCATTCATTCATTCATTCATTCATTCATTCATTCATTTCATTCATTTATTCATTCATTCATTCAATAACATGTCCATTGCAGGACCTCGCTCCCATAACAATCTTCCGGAAAACTTCTCAGTCATAAGCATGATGTCCCGAGCCCGATCACCCATCTGGAGATCATCCGCCACATCCTGCACGCATCTTCTCATTGGCCTTCCTCTTCCTCTCTTCACCGACATATACCCCTCCATTATTGTTGTCTTGTGGAAAGAGAGATAGAAGGAGACAGCATGAGAAGATTCTTGACAGTCTTGTGTCATGGCACGGAATGGAGTCAATACACAAATTGATCCATGCCGTTGGAGATCATAACTTGTGGAGAGGCATGATCGCACACTCCAGTCGGCAAAGCACTGCATGACGCTGATTATCCTTTTGTTTATGGATCTTCGCCTGTAGCTATATTATTGCTGTCTTAGAGGTCATTACCACTTGGCCACTACTCCAAAACAAAGCCCCGTCGGAACATACTGCCCAGGGTTTGTCAAATGTTAGGTCTGAACATTGTATAGGTCATAGCTTAACGAGGTGCTCCGTTCAATCTCTCCCTCGATTTCCCCCATATATGTTTTTTTTTTTGCGCTGAAATCTGACAATTACCGTGTGCCTTTTTACTAACTTGTGTAAAGCCGAATGCCGGAATGTATTAGAAAACAAGACAGAGCGGTCGAAACGTAGACACATTAATTTAAATAACAAAGTCTCAAACAATATAATGCACACTTTATTGCCTGGGACATTTCCGGGTATCCCGTCGGGTGCATAGATTCTGCAGAAAAAAAGAACGTTTAACATTTAATGAGATAGCTTAATGAATTCTTTAATGGAAAAGCGTTGAAGTTCTTAGAAAAAAGTCTTAAAAGTCGAGGGGATCGACTTCACTGCACCGGGTTTTATCCCATATGGCTCGGTCTCTTACCGCAGGGTGGCCTGCCGAAAGCGTCGCACAAAGCATGAACTCCATAGCTCCAGCGAAGATCCCCAGGAGTCTCCGAGAAAAAATGCACTCGTGAACCGAAAAACGAAGCCCGGAATCAAACCCACAACCTTTGGAGCGCGAGACGGGCGGCTGGACCACTTCGCCACGGAGACTCCAGAGTTGTGGTTTAAGTGCAACATAGAACCTCTACTTGTGTATGTACGTGAAACGTGGACAAAGACAAGAATGCTTGACGAAGTCGGATGTGCTGAGCCACAGGCTTGACGAAATAGTGCAGAGCAAGTCACTTCATGTTGTCAGAGATGGAAACGAGAGAGAGAGAGAGAGAGAGAGAGAGAGAGAGAGAGAGAGAGAGAGAGAGAGAGAGAGAGAGAGAGAGAGAGAGAGAGAGAGAGAGAGAGAGAGAGAGAGAACGAGAACTAGAACGACACATATTCTTAGTCTTTCATCATAATAAGGAAAATATCAAGATAACATTTATATAATTTGTATGGAAATCCATGGTCTCCCACGATAGTTAGCAAGGTACTTATTTATGATGATTTTGATTATGATGATGATTTTGAAGATGGTGATTTTGGTGATGATGATTTTGATGATGATAATGATTTTGATGATGATGATTTTGATAATGATGGTGCTTCTGATGATGATGATGACGATTCTGATGATGATGTTGATGATGATTATGAATGCAGGCAACCGCGTTAGCGCAGCGGCCAGACGCTCAACTGCCGTTACCTGTGGTATTGGGTTCGACCCGCATCAGGTTTCGAATTTTTAAAATGGACCTAGGCTCCCAGGTCAAACTAGCCTAAATTGGGTACCAGGAAATGAATTGGGAAGTCAAGGCGGACGGGGCGACACTGACCACATCAGCCATGAGTGCCGTTTGGTCTACACAAATATGGTTCTAGCCCCAACTGCCCGGGGCGCCTTAGGAGTGTGAAAGTGACCTGCACTTTTCTTACTGACTCTGAATTCAAGAGGGAATCATTTGTATTTTAACTGCTTGCGATGTTTTATTTTTCCTTATGGGTAAAGGACGCCCTTGCCGGTAAGACCAGGAATGGAGTTACACCGCTCCCTAGCACAAAGTCTGGGCTTAATTGAAGAGACCAAGTGTTGCCCATACAGCATGTTCCCTCTCTTGACCTGTCTAGTGTATTCCTGAGGAAATGTGATACCTATACATCTGGAATAAGAAAAGCTGCAGAAGCTGCCGGATCAGCAAAGCATTGTTAGAGATTTGATCCTAGTCCATTTGCAGGCCAAGGCTTGAGGTCTGCTCTGCCATGCCATGGCATTTAGTCTTTAGATTGAATTTTCTCACTCAAGGATAAGGCTGCCAGTTGTGCTTCTCCACCCGAAGCCGTTGCCGCAATGCGGGGTGTCGGGTTTGGTGAGCGCTGCTCAACTTTAGGCGCTAACAGAAAGCAGGTCATACGGTAGCTCAGTTATATCTGACCAAGACCTGACATCAGGTAAAAGACCTATCTATGTATCGATGCTCGCTTTTAACGATGTATTGGAAAGATCAGGTTGTGTGACGTTTTATTCCATGCTCAGTCTTCGTAGGCTTAGATGGATAGGACATCTTAGGAGGATGGATGGTGGTAGAATACTAAAGGACATCTTTTTTGGTGAATTACAGATGGGTAAGAGATCTCAGGGTCGGCCTCTACCACGACACAAAGATGTGTTTAAGCGGGACATGATTGATACGGGCTTTGATAATGCACATTGGGAGCAAGTCGCCGCTGAATGTGTTGCATGGAGGGCAAATATCAGAAATGGAATAAAGACAAAGGAGAAAATTATTGCAGATAAGTCACACACCGAGCGTTTGAGACGTAAGATGGTGCATGATGGTGGAAATGACCATGTGTTCACATGCACCCACTGTGAACGAACATTTACAGCGCGAATTGGCCTTATCAGTCACATTCACTACCGCCATGGGTAAAAGTTATTATGCCTTTTTGAAGCACAAACTATCGTCTGTCAAGACGGCAAGGTGCCAATGATGAGCGATGGGCAATGGTTGGACAAAGAAAACTAGGAGTTCTGACAGCCCATCTTATGAATATATGTACAGATATACGGACACTTGTTTTAATATGTGGACGGGTGAATAGATTGTTCTATCTGTCCTTCTCCACAATTTATTCAGTTGTGTTAGTCTTTGAAGAGCAATAGTCTTTTAACTTCTTTCATTGTGTCACCATTGTTGGTAATCAATGACCCAAGATATTCGAAATTGTCCACCACCTCCAATCTTTCCTCATTATATTTCTTTCTCCATAGTGGTTTTATCTGTTTGTACTCTACATAACAATTATCGCCGGACCTAGAGGCCAACATGACCGAATAGATAAGAGCGCCCGCTCTTAAACTTCTGCGAGTTGATGACGGGGTAGCGGGTTAAACCCCTACACTAATAAATTGGAGTAAAACGTTGACTTCTCTTCATTGAAGTGGGGACGTAAATTACCAGAAGTCGGAGTGGGTTCACCTGATGGCGAGGGACGCTGGTAATAAGGAAAGCTAATCCACACGCAACAATTAGCCCAGAGCACTGGAAGTAGTAACCCTGTATGGACTACGTTTGTGTTCAAAGCGAGCGAATGGAAGAAACAAAATTCGCCGGTGCTACGGAGTGCATGCTCTTGTCTCAATGTCACTTTCAAAGGAAGAAGGCTGGGAAAAAAATTGGACACTGATGGATTAGTGGATACACATTGGCACCTTTCTGTCTTGACAGACGATAGTTTGGTACACTGTGCTTCAAAAAGGCATAATAACTTCCGAGACCGGTTAAGACCAGGGATGGAGTCGTTGCCTCTCCATAGTACAAAGCCTGGGCTAAATAAATAGATCATGTGTTGCCCGTGCAGCATAATCCCTCTCTTGGCCTGCCTAGTTCACTCCAGAGGAAAGGTAACGGATAAATGAATGGATATACTGATGAATAAATAAGTGGATAGACTGACTGTGGATAGGTAGATGGATAGATATAGAGACAGACAGACAGTAGAGTAAAAATGTAGAGAAAAACACAACCAAAATTGGCAACAGTTTTCGCCCCAAGATAACGAAATAAGGTCGAAGATCAAATACAAGAGAAGTCAAACAAGGAAATGTCATATTTTGGTCCGACATAGATGTATTGACCAGAAGTGTCTTATGTAGAATGTTGTCCCGCGTGGCTTTGTTTTGTGCGTTACACCGGACTATATCTTACGTTGAACTGTTTACACATTCGGATTAATCTATTCACCATAATATTATCTTGTCCTCTATGAAAGCTGGTGGGGAGCCTCATACCTTTACGTTTAGTGTTTGGCGCTGTATTGTTTTGATCTGACAAGGAAGTAAAAGTAAACAAGGAAAATAACTTTTCATAAGCAGAAAGGTGCATTAGTGGCCAGTGGTCTTCGTGGCGAAATAGTTAAGTCGTTTGCCTCGCTCTCTGAAGGTCTTCGGTTCATTCACCAGGCTGCGTTTCTCAGATCACGAGGTCATTGCCACTGTCTTAGAGGTAATTACCACTGTCTTAGAGGTAATTACCACTGTCCTATAGTTAATTACCACTGTCTTATAGGTCATTACCACTGTCTTATAGGTTATTACCACTGTCTTAGAGGTAATTACCACTGTATTATAATTATTTACCACTGTCTTATAGGTCATTACCACTGTCTTAGAGGTAATTACCACTGTCCTATAGTTAATTACCACTGTATTATAGTTAATTACCACTGTCTTATAGGTCATTACCACTGTCTTAGAGGTAATTAGCACTGTCTTATAGTTAATTACCACTGTCTTATAGGTCATTACCACTGTCTTAGAGGTAATTACCACTGTCTTATAGTTAATTACCACTGTCTTATAGGTTATTACCACTGTCTTAGAGGTAATTACCACTGTCTTATAGTTAATTACCACTGTCTTATAGGTTATTACCACTGTCTTAGAGGTAATTAGCACTGTCTTAGAGGTCACTGCCACTGTATTAAAGGTCAGTGCATGTGTCTTATAGGTCATTACCACTGTCTTAGAGGTAGTTACCACTGTCTTAGATGTCTTTACAACTGTCATAGAGGCATTAACAGTGCCACTACCACGGTGTTAGAGGTCATTACCACTGTGTTAGCGGTTATTACCACTGTCTTAGATGTCATTATCACTGTCTTAGAGGTCATTACCACTGTCTTAGAGGTCATTATCGCTGTCTTAGAGGTCAATAACACTGTCTTAGAGGTCATTACCGCTGTCTTAAAAGTAGTTACCACTGTCTTAGAGGTCATTATCGCTATCTTAGAGGTCATTAACACTGTCTTAGAGGTCATTACCGTTGTCTTGTAGGTCATTACCACTGTCTTAGAGGTAATTACCGCTGTCTTAGAGGTAGTTACCACTGTCTTAGATGTCATTACAACTGTCTTAGAGGCATTAACAGAGTCTTATAGGCCATTACCACTGTGTTAGAGGTTATTACCACTGTCTTAGAGGTCATTACCACTGTCCTAGAGGTCATTACTACTGTCTTAGAGGTTATTACTGCTGTCTCGAATGTAGTAACCGCTGTCTTAAATGCCATTACTACTGTCTTAGAGGTCATTGCCGCTGTCCTAGAGGTAATTACCACTGGGGGGTAACCGACAGAGGTACAGAATTCGTGCTTCATGCAATGCTCTCGTCAGGCGGCTTGAATTTATATGTAGAGAGACTGAGCCAGAAGGAATAGAACCCGAATTTAGGGCTTTAAGCTGTTTAGGCTCATTGGGCATTTAGTGGTAGCCACATATGTTTTATAGACAGTCGACACACGGCGGCGGAGGCGGGGTGATCAGTGTCTTGCCGGCCGCCTTTACTTTCCAGAATAATTCCTGGTACTCACGTTAGATTGAGCTGGCAACAAGTCCACCTCTAGGGAGATTCGAATGCATGACCCCCGGGCCAACGGTTAAGCGAGCTAGCTTCAGGGCTACCGCGGCCCCCTGCTGGTGTGAGATCGTGGATCAGAATCCTTCACGCTTATTGCCAAGGCACATGATGATAGTGATGATTATGTTTCTGATAGTGATGATGATGTGTATGATAGTGATGATGATCATATTTATAATAGTGGTGATGATGACAAAAGGCGGGCACTTTCTATTTTTCAATAGATCTTTCCATTTGTCACAATATTTTCCATTTCCACCCTTCTCCTAGTGTGGAGGTCAGCGTGACTGAGAGGTTTAATTACTTAACTATCTCTTCTAACGGCAGATAGGGTGTTCACTCCACACGCCGGTCACTTCCGCTTAGATGTTATCTTCTCGTTCTGAAAGCAATGGCAAACTACGGAACGTAAAATTGCATAGCGAATCACAAATTTGAGCTGAGGTTGACTGCAACGCTTGCAAAGGATATGCAGTTTGTTTTAGTGTGGCGAAAAAGACAAACAATAACGACTGCCTCTGTCTGAACTTTGAGAGAAGTCGTCTTTGCTCCTTAGTCGCCTTTAAAAAAATCAGATTACTCACGCAGGTAGCCTATGGGTTTTCAGCACTCTTTTCTAAAGCAACTCTCTGAGGCCTGAAGGGAGCTGTTGCCTTATTGCATAGTATTATCACAGTAAAGTAAGGGCTCTGTTCCACGCTCGGAGACGTATTGAGTGAGCATTTATTTGGGGGGAAAAAGAGCCAAAACAGATCCGTAGCCGAAACAGAAATAACAAAGAGAATACTCGCCATCAAAAAATGTTTTCAACAACATAAAATCAGTATTAACATCTATAGAGATTAACAATGCATTAAAAGTGAGAACTATCAAAAGATATGTATATTCAACACTACTGTATGGCGCGGTGGCTGTCAGGTCTTAGTTAGATATAACTGAGGCTACCGTATCACAGTAGAGGTAGTACCTGCTTTCTGTTAGCGCCGAATGTTGGTCGCAGTCAACCCCAGCATTTGTTGGCTGTTTGCGACTTCTTAGCAAGTTTACGTTCAGCAGTTTGCCATTGCTTTCTGAACGCCCGGCACACATACCATTATATGAAAACCAACGCAATGCGGTCTGCACTCGTGAACCGAACGACGTATATTGCGGCGCAAGGCACGCCGGGTACCCAGGTCGCCTCAGAGACCACCCCCTCCACCCTTAATCCCTCTATGATAATTATTCAGAATCATTGTTGTGAATAACGTTATTAGAAATACAACGCATTAAAACAAATTTTTATTGTCTATTTAACAGATTCGGAAACAGGTCGGAATTTTCTAAGAGAGCTCCGTGAGACGCTGGGAAAATCTGAAACATCCCCGGGGGAGCCAGGCGCTGCATCAATATTTGATACCAGCAGTTCACCACTGACAGCAGGGGGGACCGACACGCCCGTGGACCTCGCTCTCCCGAGCTGAATCAGATGTCCCTTCTGTCAAGGCACCAACTCCTGCGTGATAAGACAGAGGCGTCCGGGCCTTGCAAAAAATTGTTTCTATTGGAAGTTGCAAAAGGTAACGTGTTTTATGGAATGATCAATGATGCGATTTCTATGGATTGTAGCAGTAAGTAATGTGTTTTATTTGTGATGATTATCGTGATTTCAAAGGAAAGTAACGGGAAAATAATATGTTTACACCGTGATGGTTAATTAGTAAATAAAGTGTTGAAGGTGACATGTTTGTGTCGTCGGAAACATAACGATTCCTTAATTTATACAATGCTATGCAATGCAGAATACTTTTATTTTAACAGGGTTTTTAATGCAAGAGAAGCGACTTCTATACACCGGGTTTCATGCTGTATGATTCAGTCTCTTTCTAAAGTCTGTCGAGAGGATCGCACAGAGCACGAACTCGGTAGACCCAGCGACGACCCCGAGGGGTGTCCGAAAATGCTGCACTTGTGGCGCGTTAGTGTAGTTTATATTGGGCTACGCCGATCGTGTAAAGAGCTAGGTCGGACGAAGGTTGTATTCCTGCGGACGTCGTCCGCTAGTAGAATAAATGACTGGACACGTATTCCTCCGTGCGTGTAGGCCTACAACATGTCATGACCCTGTCACAATAGAGACCCGTGGTACGCAGAGCTCGGGTACCTTGGATGGAATCTGTCTTGGGGAAGAACAACATGCATAAATGTTTGGTGACGACGGACACACTGGCCTGTGAGGTGCATGACAAAAGGAAGGTAGGAAGGGAGGGAGGGAGGGAGGAAGGAAGGAAGGAAGGAGGGAGGAAAGAAGGAAGGAAGGAAGGAAGGAAGGAAGGAAGGAAGGAAGGAAGGAAGGAAGGAAGGAAGGAAGGAAGGAGGGATGGAAGGAAGGAAGGAAGGAAGAAAGGAAGGAGGGATGGAAGGAAGGAAGGAAGGAAGGAAGGAAGGAAGGAAGGAAGGAAGGAAGGAAGGAAGGAAGGAAGGAAGGAGAAAAAGAAGAAAATGAAGATGAAGAAGATGAAGAAGTAGACGAAGAAGAGTAATAATAATAATAATAATAATAATAATAATAATAATAATAATAATAAGAAGAAGAAGAAGAAGAAGAAGAAGTAGAGGAAGAAAAGAAAGAAGAGAAAGAAAAGAAAGAAGAGAAAGAAGAAGAAGTATAAATGCAATATCTGCCTGGGACAGCCAGAGATTAAAAAATCGTGCTCCCTGTACACGTCAATTTAACTGTCCAAAAAGTATTGAACCATTAACACGGTATATACATACATTCATAGGTCATGTTTGGTACTCATAAATTTGATGAAAGAAGCATGGATATTCCGTGAGGATATATGTTGTGTAGTGTGTTCTTTATTCTCTACTCCTTTCCTCTACTTCTGTGAGTGCCAATAAATCCCTATGAAAGTATGTATGTCATATAACTGCCAAACCCCGTGACTCTACACAGCAAATAGATGGAAATATGCCTGACATTACAGTATATTAAGTTGCACATAAATACATATTTTACAGCCTACTGATGTCCATTAGCGTCTGACAGTCGTTACTGCCTATGCTACTTTGCTGTGTAGGATAAGAAAAACGGTGGTGGAGGAGGGGGGGGGGGGGGGTTGAGCCTAAGGAATTAAGGCGGCCTGGCTAATGCTATTTCTATGTAAGACGGGCCTGCGTGCCCAATTTGTGACCCTTTGAAAAAAAATAATGTTCGTTTGTTCGTTCTTTCGTTCTTTTGAAGAATAACAAACACAAAAGCTAACATCTTGTTGTCTGTTGTAATTTATGGTAAAGAGTAACATACACAAAATGTTGCATTTTTGTAATTTCTAGTGAAAAGTAATAGAAATGAAAGACTTCTCATCTACATTTAGTGATTTCTTTTGAAGAATAACAGGTACAGATATTATCCCCCCGTTATTTATTGTGATGTGTAGGGAAGAATTTAAGAAACAATTTAATTCTCCCGTTATATATTGTGATTTTATATTGACAATAGTTTTCTCAACATGCATTTACCACTATGAAGACAGTAACAGAGATATTGTATTTAGTTTACAGAATATATTGTGACTGCCGGCTCCCTGGCCGAGGAGTTAGCAGCTTTCTCCGTTAACCCCGAATACTCTCGTGGTTGACGTGAGCGCACGAGAATTAGAAGTGGTTCGAGTCGTGCCAGTTACTTATGAGAGTATGGAGCCTGTCGCTCAGAAAGTCGTGGCGTGCTGATGAGCGTAATCTAGCCTAGGAATCAACATACAGCTGAAAGATGCTGATGTTGACCGCAATATCCTGAAACAGGATGGAAACGCGGGGGAAACAAATATATTGTGACTTACATTGAAACTAACAAAAACTGTGATATCCACCACTTACGTATAGTGATTTCAACTCAATTAACTGAATGTAACATATTTATATTAAGAATCATATGATCTCTACTGAAAGTAAGAAGTATAGAGTTTAGTGCTATGTGAACATATAATTATGATCATTACAATAAATCAAATATTTCTTAATTGTGAAAGTAAGTAATGCAGTTTAATTTCTTGATTTCGCCATTAATTGGGCTGCTATTATTAAAAGTAACAGGAATCAAATTACATATTTCTTGATAAATATTATTAATGATCATCATCATCATTAACAAGTGCCATGCCGGCTGGCGTAGGTGTTCATGACTCTCCACAGATCTCGGTCTTTGGTTTTCTGGATCAACTCTGCTGATGATATTCCTCCGTGCTTATTAATGATAATAATAATAAATATTGTCAAATTTTAAACATAACATACGTATTGAAAATCAAATATTGTCTGTTCTAAGGATAGTAACAAAAATGCCACGATTCATGTACGTGTATTTGGTGTGATTAATACCAATTGTAAGAACAATCATAATGTTGAGAATATGAGTAATAATAATGAAGATTTGTTAATTCAAATGAACTTTGTTTCCTAATTACAGTAACTTAATATATAGTTTTAAAAAAAAAAGTTAGTTGCATATCCTTTACAGGACGTCGCTGTTGTGATCTCATGGCAAGTTTACGTTCAGTAGTTTGCCATTGCTTTCTGAACTACCGGCACCCATACCATTTCGTACAAAACCAACGTAAGGCGGTCTGCTGCCAAATTGACCGCAGCTGTGTTTCGAACGCGGGTATGTGGGATCACGAACTGCGTTCATAACTCCTTCGCCACAGAGCCTTCTAATATACAGTAACAATTCATAGTAAAGTAGTTTTTTTTTTTTTTTCCCGCGTTTCCATCCTGTTTCAGGATATTGCGGTTAACACCAGCATCTTTCAGCTGTATGTTGATTCCTAGGCTAGATTACGCTCATCAGCACGCCACGACTTTCTGAGCGACTGCTCCATACTCTCATAAGTCACTTTTGCGAATCGAACCACTGCTAATTCTCGTCGCGTCACGTGACTAGAGTATTCGGGGTTAGCGGAGAAAGCTGCTAACACCTCGGCCATGGAGCCGGCAAGTAAAGTAGTATAAATAATGAAAATAGTAACACCAATAATAATATTAAGAATATGAGCAATAACAATAAAAAACATGTTCATTCAAACGCACAATGTACTCTAATTACACTGGCTGTTAGTAATGTACCGGTCTCCGTGGCGAAGGTGTTACGGACGCGATTCGTAATCCCGAATATCCGGGTTCGAAACACAGCGGTGCTAGTTTTTTCGAAAAAGGTATAGGCCGTTCAGAAATCAATGGCAAACTACTGAACGTAAAACTTGCCCAGGAATAACGAACAGCCAAAATTCTGGGGTTGACTGCTACGTCCTATGAAGGACATGCAACAACATTTTTTTGGGTAAAGTCTCACTACACTTTGTATGTAGAACCAATTTGAAAATTACTTTCTTCCGTTTATAACACCATTCTGTTTGGAGTCCAAAGAATTACTCCAGCAAACGACAGCCAGTCGCTGTATATTGCTTCACGACGGACTGTTGAGTACAATTTTTGATGACATCACGTACTTCATTTTTCACATTTGTTCTACATACAAAGTGTAGTGAGACTTTACAAACACCCTGTAATAACTTAATGTAGAGTTAAAGTAAAGGGCCCTGTTCTACATCTTGAGGCCTACTGGGTATGTGATGCTAGCACCAGATTTTCAAAGACCAACCCCCACTGGATGGCTGATGCTATCAATATCATGCCGGTCGCGTTTATTTCCCAGTACCTTTCGTCGTACCCAGTTTAGTTTGGGAGCCCAGGCCAACTAAAACACAACCCTACCTTAATGGAGATTCGAGCATGGGACTACTGGGCCGGCAGGCAAGCGTGTAGACCCCAGCAGCTCCCATTTAACTTAATGTCGGATGTTGAATTGCCGTTGTTTATTGTATTTGTTGTATCTCTGTTGACTAAATCCATGTGTGTTGTATTTCAGACTTTTGTTGTACATCTGCTGACTAAATCCATATGTGTTTTATTTCAGACTTTTGTTGTAACCCTGCTGACTAAATCGATGTGTCTTTTATTTCAGACTTTCATTTTATCTCTGCTGACTAAATCGATGTGTGTTTTATTTCAGACTTTTGTTGTATCTCTGCTGACTAAATCGATGAGTGTTTTATTTCAGACTTTTATGTTATCTCTGCTGACTAAATCGATGTGTGTTTTATTTCAGATTTGAAAGTTGGTCTCCTAGACAATACTACCCAAGGGCTGTGAGCTAACAGGCCTTGACATATTCCAGACTATAGCATAATGCTGTCTTGTCGACAGTTTCCTCTTTAGCCGCTTGTACTTCCGTGCTAATTCCTAGGAAATCGTGAACATTTTCCAGTATTCGTTTGATGAGCCTGGGAGCGTGATGGAACCGCATTGTTTGAACAAGAAAATCCTACCACTATTGGGAACCGAACCTGGGCCATTCTCTTGGTAAGCACGTGTACCAGCCATTATGCTACTACAACTTCTTGGAGACTTTACGGAATATAACTGTATATGGAAGTGTGGAGTGAAAGTGTGTTTCAAAGTGTGAGAAGACCCAGCAGCTTCTGGTACCTTCTTGATTACGTTCAGCTGATTACAGAGCATATTCCTACAAAGTGCAGATATAAAATTTAACGTGACTTTCGTGAGGGATTTACAAATTGTGATAGCTTTCAATGATTCCATTTCCCTAAAGAAACACAATGGAATAATACAAATAGATATATTATCGTTGCCTAGTATATGTTAGTGATAGGAAATATTATGATCGACACACAGATGTTTAGTAAAGAAAATGAAAAGACCTAATAGGGAATTAGGAGCTGTTTCTTTTCTTCACGTGACCTGAGATTTTATGATCATTATGACGTCACATGCTCGAGGCCACAGAGCTGTCTTGTGGCGGTTGGTCCTCGTGATTAAACTCTCCTCAGCCATTGCTGATTATGTCTTCCAGCCTCTTCCGGAGCCGATGGCAAATGGCACAGCCCCTTCTTTGGCTGCCACAATAAACGGGGATATCATAATTGGTGGTTTATTTCCGGTCCACGACAAGGGAGAGAAAGCGTGCGGAAGTATCAACTTAGATCGTGGAATTGAGCGGTTGGAGGCCATGTTGTTTACAATCGATGAGATAAACAATAGTTCTAATATTCTACCTGGGATTAAACTCGGTGCCTCGGCGTTTGACACTTGTGGGCGAGCCCCATATGCTTTGGAGCAGTCCTTGGAGTTCATACGAGCATCGATAACATCTCTTGACCCCACGGAATTCTTTTGCAGCGATGGGTCCAAAGCATCTGTAAAGCAGGTGCCAACTGCCGTTGCAGGTGTTGTAGGAGGATCGTACAGTACCGTTTCAAGTCAAGTGGCGAATTTGCTGCGCTTGTTCAAGATACCACAGATCAGCTACGCGTCAACGTCTGCAGCTTTGAGTGACAAAACACGATACGACTACTTTGTACGAACCGTTCCCCCAGACACTCTGCAAGCCAAAGCTTTGGTAGATATTGTCCTGGAGTTTAACTGGACTTACGTTTCAATTGTCCATTCGGAGGGAGAGTATGGGGAATCAGGAACGGATTTCTTCAAGCAGGAAGCAAAATCGAAAAATATTTGCATTGCTGCAGATATCGAGATCAGTGTGGTAGCCACAAATTCCGTCTATGACCAGGTCATTAAAGAGCTTCTGGACAAACCTGAAGCCTCCGTTGTCATTGTATTCGTCCGCATTGAAGATGCTACAGGCTTACTTAATGCTGCATCTAGGAAAAATCTTACAGGCAAATTTGTTTGGGTGGCGAGCGACGCCTGGGGATATCGTATGGCACCCGTGAAGAACAACCATTTAGTGGCACAAGGGGCAATAACTTTAGAACTTAAATCGTCACCGATTCTCAAATTTGAGCAGTATTTCTTAAATTTAAACCCTCGAACTAACAAGCGGAACCCTTGGTTTACCGAATACTGGGAGGAGGAGCATAAATGTGCTTGGAATGGGGTTGCTCCCAAATCTGCTGAAGCGGCAACGAAAATCACCCTGAAGCCGTGTAAAGGAGATGAACGTGTCAACCGTAAGATAACATCACAAGAGAGTAAAGTTCAGTTTATTTATGATGCGGTTTACGCTTTCGCTCACGCACTGGACAAAATGCACAGAGATCTGTGTCCGGGGATCATTGGAGTGTGTAAGAGAATGGAGAAGATCGACGGGGAGAAGTTGCTGAGGGAATATCTGCTCAATGTGTCCTTCTATGGTGAGTACCATATTTTAGAATTGCGGAGAAAGGAAGAAAGAAGAGGTGCTGAAGTTTGTGTGAGAGTGTGTGTGCATGTGTGTGTGTGTGTGTGTGTGTGTGTGTGTGCCTGCGTTTATGTCCATACTCCCTTTTAACTGCACTAGAATGTGAAGGACCGGTCTCCCTGGTCCTGGTAACACGACTTTCTCCGTAATCCCGTATACTCTCGAGAGTAACGCGACGTACGCGAGAATCGGTAGCGGTTCTCTCCGCGTCGGTAATTTATGGAGTATGTGAGCCGGTCGCTCAGAAAGCAATGGCAAACTACTGAGCGTAATCTTGCCAAGAGATCAACAACCAGCTGAAAGATGCTGATGTTGACAGCGATGTCCTATAAAGGGTATGCGGGGGAAAAAATGTGAAGGCGCGCGCACACATTTCTTTTTATAAGATAGATCATATAATTTCTGCTCAGCGCACAAACAGTTGACATAACAACGACATTTACCCGATAGGGAAATATAGGCCCTTTAATAACTTTAACAATAAAGGCTGAAGGTTGTTTTCACTGACAACCCAACACTGTACAGCCCGCTGTGTGTGTGTGCATGTGTGGGAGTGTGTGCGTG
This sequence comes from Cepaea nemoralis, assembly GCA_014155875.1. Lineage (NCBI taxonomy): Eukaryota > Metazoa > Mollusca > Gastropoda > Stylommatophora > Helicidae > Cepaea > Cepaea nemoralis. The sequence continues at coordinate 51,238 of JACEFZ010019199.1, forward strand.
CGTAAGTGTGTTAGTATGTGTATGGACACAGGGTTTCCAGAGGTTGTACTCAGGAGTGGCCGTGTGTGTGTGTGTGTGTGTGTGTGTGTGTGTGTGTGTGTGTGTGTGTGTGTGTGCGCACAGTATACTCCATATCATATAGCGAGTAACTTGCGTGGGTGCGTTTGTGTATGTATATACAGACACTCCATATTTTATAACCAGCAGTGGTTGCATATGTGTGTGAGTGTATGTGTTCGCAGAACATTCCACATCATAGACAGCGCAGCGTGTGTGTATGAGTGCGTGCGTGCGTGCGCGTATGTGTGTGTGTGTGTACATACACTTCACAACCTAGATCTTCCAGTATGTGTGTGGATGTGTGTGTGTGTATGTGTGTGTGTGATGTGTGTGTGTGTGTGGATGTGTGTGTGTGTGTGTGTGTGTGTGTGTGTATGTGTATCTGTGTATAGAGACACTTCCATCGTAGACTTTCCAGCATGTGTGTGTATATTCGCAGTACACTCCACACCAAAGAGAGGGTAGTGTGTGTGTGTATGTATGTGTGTGAGTGATGTGTGTGTGTGTGTCTGTCTGTCTGTACAGACACTTCTCATCATAGACTTACCAGTCTGATGTGTGTATTCGCAATACACATCACCCATTAGAGCCAGCCGTACTTACAACTTGTATGTGTGAGTATATATACAATTATCAGCGCGATGGCTAAGGAAAGACGGAGAAAGAAGTCCAACCACTGCTCTAATTCCGCTTCCAGGCCCTGCCTATACTAAGTGAATTGTCTGGTAAACAGTTCTCTTCCACGGCTTGTCTGTCTGCAGCATGCGTTTCCACTTTGCTTTCTGTAAGTGAGTCGACGTGGCACAATCAATAGTGCTCATCAATTGCGCGAGTTGATTTCATATTCGACAGCAAACGCTCTGGGTCGACGCGGCCTCGCAGCGAAGTGTACTGGACAATATTAAGAATTGTCTACTGGCGGGAACTGCGTTGTGGGAGGGAACGGGTCGATTCCACCTTGTAATACGTAAAGTAGTATATCTAATTTAATATCGCTTTATATCCTTTTATGTCAGTATATGCCGGTCTCCGTGGCGAAGGGCTTACGAACGCGGTTCGTGATTCCGTATACTCGAAACACAACTGCGAGCGATTTGGTAGCAGACCGCGTTGCGTTGGTTTTTTCTTTACGTAAATGGTATGGGTACCGGTTGTTCAGAAAACAATGGCAAACTACTGAAAGTAAACTTTCTAAGACATCAACAACAGCAAAAAATTCTGGTGTTGACTGCGAACGTCCTGTAAGAGATATGCAAATAACATAAGATAGCAGTATCTGTTATGAAGTTACTTTACCTTCTAATAATTGTTGATCAGTAATTTAAATGGATAAAATCTACCTTTAGAGGTCAGCATGGCCAAATGGATAACTGTGCTTCCAGTGCGCTGATGGCGAGGTAGAGGGTTCAACCCCTACACTGATCATGTGTTGACTTCTCATCCTTGACTTTGGGACGTAAATTACTAGTACTTCTGAAGTCGAAGTGGGTTGGGCTGATGGTGAGGACACTGGTAATCAATCAATCAGATGCCGTCTCCACAATGAAGCTTGCCTGCAATGGATCTAAAACACTGTCTGTCTCTAGCCCTGACTGTACATTCTGTCAGATTGCTGTTCGTCCATCTCTTGATGTTATCTTCCCACTTGTATCATTGTCTGCCTCTTGCTTGCTTGCCTTCCGCCTTACCCTCCAGTATGGTTTGTAAATTATATATGTAATGTCTTTCAACGCTGCCGAAATTTTTCACTTTCCTCTTTTTTATTTCTTTCATTAACTCTCTTTTTATTTCCAGTTTTTCTAGAACCTCTATTTTAGATTGTTTTTGTTTCCATGAAATACGACATATTCTTCTGTGTATCCACATCTCCGGGGCTTTTATTCGACTTTCTAATTGCTTGTTCAATGTCCAGGATTCTGCCCCATACAATAGTTTTGGATGTACATAACATTTGCAATTCTCATTTTTAAAGCGTTCTTAATCTCTCTAGATGTTAATACTGACATCATGCTGCTAAAAGCATTTTTGGCCAGTCCTATTTATTCTCTTTACGATTTCTGTTTCACTTCTGGGATCCCCTGTTGTTACATGTTCAAGATAGGAGAAACTTGTTACTAGTTCTAGTAACACCCCGTTTTCAGTGTTGTTCATTGATGACCTTTCCATTCCACTGCTAATTACCATAGTATTCATTGTTTGGATGTGCTGCTCGCTCTCTGCTAGTAATATTGTATCGTAAGCATACCTTTAGATTGTTTATGATTCTTTAATTGATGTTAAGTCCAGGCAGTTTGACTTGTTTAAACAAAAATGTACGTGTATAGATTAAAGAGGCTTGGGGACAACACACATCCCTCCTCTTTTAATCTCTATGGGCGACGAATAATTATTTCCGTATCTAATTGACGCCACTTGTTGTCTGTACAAGTTACTAATAAATCTGATGTCCTTTCCGTCTACTCCAATATCTCGAAGGAATGTAATTAGTCATTCATGCTGTACTCTATCAAAATCTGTCTTGTAGTCTCTAAAACATACATATATATTTTTCTGAAATTCTATATATTTTTCAGTTACCACCCTCAAACGGACTATTGCTTCACTGGTGCCGTTGTTTTTACGGAACCCAAATTGTTCTTCAGCTACTTCCTCATCTATTTTATTTTGAATTATTTTTTGTATGCCTTTGAGGAGTATTTTAGTTATATGGCTCATTAAGCTAAGTTCTGTAATCCTTACAATCAACAGCTTTTGGCTTCTTGGGTAGTGTGATGAAAATGGATGTTTTTCAAATCCTTGGGGATTTTCCCAGTATTATCGTTACATAATTATGTAATAGTATCAATGTCAAATCTGGATGATGATTTTATCATCTTCGTTGTTATCTTGTCATGACCTTTCCTTGTTACATCTGTCTAATAGCCTTCTCTACTTCAGCCTTTAATATGTTTGGTCCATCTTGAGTATTATACAATGTTGGTTTATTGACCCTGCTGTCCCAGAATATATCTTGTTCGTATTCTGTCCATATTTGTATTATATCGGTATTATCAATTATCATTTCTTCATTGTTTCTCTTTGATACAACCATTTCCGGATGGATTATTTTCTTCTTTGTAAATCTTGTATATTTTCATGTAATCCTTTCGAATTGTGTTTTATTTCTAGATCCTCTATTTTTTGCATTTTTTTTCCGGAAACCACTCTTAATTGGCAACTCTGCACATGTGACGTATTTCTCTGTCTGTTAATATATATCTTGATAGTTCTTTTCTCTGTTTCTTTGAGTCATTTTGCTTAAGATTTCATTGGATATCCACAATTGCTTTTTCTTATATTCCTTCACTGGTAAGTTGGTATTTGCAATCTGTGTGCTAGCTATTACACATTCCCATTTTGTATGAATTTTCTTCTCATGACTTTCATGTGGATATTGTTCAATGCTTTCAACGATTAAAGTTCATATTTTTATTGTTTTCTTAGACTAGACTAGTTATAGTTGACCTATGTCTGGTTGTTTCAATGTTTATATATCTATTTGAGGCATCTTCGATGTTTTTATTTCTGTGTTTTTAAGTTTTATTTGAAATTTTAAGACTACGTGATTGCGGTCAGAGCTGATATCAGCACCAGGGTATGTTTTGGCATCTTTACCATCGTTTTTTAAATTTATTTATGATTATAATGTAGTCAGCTTGCTTTCTCGTTCTATCTCAAGGGCTTTTCCACGTATCAGGTTTCCTAGGGTTGTGTTGGGAAAATGTGTTACAAATAAAAGATGGCTTTATTCATACATTTGTATCAACCGTTCTCCTCTGTCGTTTCTAGTTCCCATATCATGTTCCCTGCTGTCTGCTTATATTTAGTTTTTCCAACCTTTGCGTTCATGTCTCCCATGACAATTAGGACCTCTGATGATTTTACAACTTTCAGTGTTTGTTGTAGGTCTTCATGGTGCTGTTCATCACTATAAACAGTTGTTAGAGCATGCGTCTGTGGGTCTTGCCTTAATTTTTTATTTTTTATTTTTATTTTGGTAGTATTATTCTATCTTTATGAGCCCACAATCCACTAATAATTTTCTCTAACTTTCTGTTTACTAAATTTCCTACTCCTCTCTCGTGATGATCTCCTCCCTGGTTAATGAATATACAATCGTCTCTCCTCTGTGGCAAAGGGGATGCGGACGAAGTTCATAATCCCAAATACCGCATTCTAAGCACAACTGCGGGGAATTTGCAAGCAGACCGCTTTACTTTGGTTTTTATACAATGGTACGAATGCTGGTCGTTCAGAAAGCAATGGCAAACTACTGAACGTAAACTTGCCAAAAAATAAACGCCAAAAATGCTGGGGTTGCTGTAAAGTTCAGTAAAGTATATGCAATAAACTAACTTTCCGTATATAACTTGCGCCTGTCCATATTGTTTCTGAAACACTGATAATAAGGAAAGCTAATCCGCGCGTGCCGGTCTCTCTGGCCGAGGAGTTACACCACTTTCTCCGTAATCCCGTTTATCATGCAGAGTCTCGTAGCGGGCGAGAGCTGGAAGCGGTTCTACCCCCGCTGGTGACTTGCGGGATAACTGAGTCGGCCGCTCAGAAAGCAATGGCAAACTACTGAGCGTAATCTTGCCAAGAAATCAACAGACAGCTAGCTGAAAGATGCTGCTGTTGACAGCGATGTCCTGTAAAGGATATGCGAATTTAAAAAAAAAATAAATCCGCGCGTAAAATAAGTCCGATGCAGTCCCCAGTAGTGGCAAATACTAGTAGAAGTGGTAGCACGTGTATGAACTACGCTTGAGTTCAAAATCAGCGATCGCAAAAGAAGATATATCTGTGAACTCCTGAGCAATGGGCATTGCGTCCACAAAGCATGTGTCCCGGAATCTGTCTCCTGGGTACGTGCATATCTTATCACATCGTATCCCTTTCACGTGGTTTTATGGAAATGGATTAGCTCTCTTTACCATTCATTCTTAATGTATAACATTTTGAAACACGTGAAAGAAAGCTGATGAATGCAAATAAGGCCATCATCATCGTCATCATCATCATCATCATCATCATCATCATCATCATCATCATCATCATCATCATCGTCATCATCATCATCATCATCATCATCATCATCATCATCATCATCATCATCATCATCGTCATCGTCGTCGTCGTCGTCATCATAATCATCATCATCATCATCATCATCATCATCATCATCATCATCATCATCATCATCATCATCCTCATCATCATCATCATCATGATTCCTGCCAACTGGCGTAGGTATTCATGTATACTCACAGATCTTGGTCGTTGGTGACATTTTTACGAAATCTTGTAAAGAATGCTATTGCGGTTTCCCCTTACCTTCCACATCCACACGGGATAATTTTACATCTGCCTTTGACACCAATGTCCGACTGTCATGAGACGTAAATGTCCTGCTCTGCTCATATGCAGAGTTGCACACTTATCCATGTGGACACTTGATCCTCAGAGCTTCGTTTGCCACACCGTGATGGCTTCTGCCTCCCCTACCACGTGGAAGTGCGCTAAGAAATATTAAAGGATTTCTTTTTCCTATTCAAACCATAAGTAACTTTATCACGTGTATTACAGAATTAAAACAGTCAATATACAAATAAGAATGGCAAGGGTAAATTCTGTTAGTTTAACTGATTGAGTGCCGAAGGATAGTATATCGTCACATTTGACCTCCCATTTGGACAGAAGGGCGACATATCGCTATACTAGAGCCATCGTGTTATTTGTTTTGTTTCGCGGTATCTTCCGCAGTTTCAATGCTCAGTAAACGAAAATTTACATTAGAATACTTGTTTATTTGATTGTGCGCCATGTTTGTTCCAAACCAACAGTTTGTTTGACAACGAATCAGTTAATAAACTTAAGATATTCAGTTATAACATTTAGCCAGTTATTAGACTGTCAATGACCGACTTATTACTCAATCAATCAATCAATCATGTGCCATGCCGGAAAGCGTGGGCGGTCATGACTCGCCATTTCACTCGATCACCAGAGTCGTGGATCAGCTCAGTGTTCCTGTCTCGTCCATGCCATGTGGCCAAGTCATCCAGGTATTTTCCTCTCGGTCTTCCTCTTGGTCTGTTCCCTTCGATCTTGCCAGTTGTTACTAAGTTCTCCAATCCATTTCTTCTCATAACATGCCCATGTCTACGTTTAATTCCTCTAATCAATTTACGATTTTCATTTGTCTCCTGTAGTACTTGGTCATTGGTTTTTCTGTCTGTCCATGGTATTCTTTGCATTTTCCTCTGAAACCACATTTCTGCAGCCGTCAGATGTTTTTCAGCTTGACTGCACATTGTCCAAGTTTCATATCCATACAACAGAACAAGCTCTATGTATCCCCTCAACACTCTTTTTCTCGTTTCAATTGACATCTTTTTATTGGTCAGAATGTTTTTCATCTTGCTAAAGGCTACCTTCGCCATGGCGATTCTTGTTCTAATCTCTTCAAGGCATCTCCCATCAGATGTTATGACTGTTTCGAGATAATTGTACCGAAGAATATTCCCATTTACTTGTATATTACATTGTGGTACTACGTTCTTCCTAGTGACGACCATAACCTGTGTCTTCTTACAGTTTAATTCCAACCCCAGCTGCTCACTGTGTACAACAACTGCGTCTACTAATTGTTGTAGATCTTGCGCATTGTCTGCAATCAATACTGTATCATCTGCATATCTAATGTTATTGATGTTTCGTCCTCCAATGCTGATTCCATTTATATCTTCTACATGCCTGAAAATATTTTCACTGTATAGGGGAAAAAGATCTGGAGACATTACACGTAGTTATTACTATAATATCATAATTATGTTAATAAATTGTTACCAAATACAAAGAACATTTCTAAATGAACATAAGAAAATGTGCCATTAGTCGTTAGTCTCTGCTCCAGCTTCACTGCAAAGGGTCACCCCATAATGTTCCGTTCCCGTGCCAGTGAATATCACACAAAATGCTCCTCCCTGTTCTTCGACGCATGCCCAATTAGACACTGAAGACGTGCACGAGTGTCTTAATGAAGTGACCATAAACCCAGCCCCATATACCCAGAACTCTTCTAGACGTGCACGAGTGTCTTGATGAAGTGACCATAAACCTAGCCCATTATACCCAAAACTCTTCTAGACGTGCACAAGTGTCTTGATGAATTGACCATAAACCCAGCCCCATATACCCAAAACTCTTCTAGACGTGCACAAGTGTCTTGATGAATTGACCATAAACCCAGCCCCATTTACCCCGAACTCTTCTAGACGTGCACGCGTGTCTTGATAACTTGACCATAAACTCAGAAGACCCCAAAGTTCCCAGCAATGGCTGTTGTTGTGTTTTTATAACGTGATACTGTGTTCACAAACACTGGGTTTGAATCATATCGCGTGACATGCGCTGCTAATTTCCTTGATGCTTTATCTTCCTCATCCCAGTATAGATGGCCATTAATTGTTGGTGTGTTGGAGCAAATTCACCACAAAATCTCAACCATTTAATAGATAACATAGCAAGGAAATAAGATCATCAGTTTTAATCGGTGTTTTCGGAGCGTCCAATTCACACCGGCCCTCGGTTATTTGAGGCTATAGGTAACGGTAGCATAATAGCAGATACTGGCGATGAAGCGTGAGTCTTGGGCCTTCACATATTGCAGACCAGGGCATATGAGGTGAGATGGCTTCTTCCCTTCCTCGCCATCTATCCCACCCGGACAATTGCAGGAAAATTATGAACTTTTCTGGGATCCAATTTTATGAAGCTGGGTCGACCCCACAGCCGTATAAGTAAAGTAAAAGTAAAGGACCCTCATACATCAGTGACTACGTTTCAGGTATATGGTGCTAAACCCATATTTGTATACACCAATCGGCACTTCAGGTGTGATATGGTCACCATCACACCGGACGCCTTCACCACCCAGGCCATTTCTGGGTACCCATGTTTGGCTGGGTCCACCTGGGAGTACAAGTCATTTTCCAAACATTACCTGGATGCGGTTCGAACTTATGACTACCGGGTCGGCAGGCAAGCGTCAGAGCTGTATTAGTCAGAAAAATATAAACCCGTCACTTCTGGGGATTGAACCCGAACTGCTGTTTTGACAGGTAAGCGCACTAACCACCATACCACGGCGACTCCACAAGGCACATATACAGTACCAAACTGCCCAGCCAACACAAGTCAACGCTGGAGACAATCAATGAAAATGCACGAAATTCCTCACCTCGAGTCTATCGGACAGCAAGATATAAAAAGGCAGACTTAATCTTGGCTAAGTATGGGAAGAAAAATACTCCTGCGATCTTGTGGTGGGCTGGATGAATGGACCATTGACCCCGCTGGTAGCCCACTGAATATAACAGGGACCACCTCCATACACTGAGTTGCCGGGGAAGAAGTTTTTATTTCTTCATAGATTTCATTTGGTCTGCGTTAGGTCAGATTTTGACTTTGGCAATAGAAGATGAGTTGAGTTGAGTCAAGAATTGAATCACTTGACTCGAGCTTTGGAATACGTGTTCCGTCCTCATACATGGCAAGGGAGGACATAGAAGGAAATAATAGTAAACCAGATTAATGAGGATGACGTAAATGGCAGTGTGTGAAACAAAGACATTAAAAGTATGATACAGGATAACTGATTCAGTGACCAAACAAACAGTAGGTTTAGACAAAACATGGTATCCATTCTAATGAACAGATACTACTATGTAAATTCCCCTTCAGATACCACTGAAATTTCGGAAGATATCACGAAATAAAACATATAAACAATATATAATGACACAAAGTAGTGCAGCTTTACATAACAGAGTTACGACACATACAGAACGTTGCGGCGGTTAGCCTTCATCAGCAAACAAACACATTCACAAACACAACATACAGTCAAGGAGAACTCCTGTGACTACATTAGAAGGTGATGACAGGACGAGAGGAACAAATGCATGGGAAAATGGAAGCAATGAAGAGGAAACGAGAATTGACGAAATGTTAATTGAAAAGAATGTTAGTCGAAGAAAATGTTTAATAGAAAAACTGTTTATAGAGAAAAAAAACTGTATACTCACCTCACGTACGGACCTGTGAATGTTTACGGAAATCTCAGGTGTATTTTTATAACGGTGCTGGATGTTACGGTACAGTGAGCACATAGAAAGAAGGGGGCGGGGTAGGAGGCGTGTAAAATTGACCACGACCCCATTGTGTTGTTGGTCTGGGTGGACTGGTGTGTAGGAACACGCGTACTTACATAGACACACTTCAACTGACAAAATGCTAGTGTATGTGGACATGCAAGAAGACAGAGAGGGAGAGAGAGAGAGAGAGAGAGAGAGAGAGAGAGAGAGAGAGAGAGAGAGAGAGAGAGAGAGAGAGAGAGGAGAGCGAGAGAGACAGACAGACAGAGAGAGACAGAGAGAGACAGAGAGAGAGGAAAAGTGCCTGCGACCTACCACATGGGGTATATTGTAACCTACGAAATAGTCAGTATGGTTGCTAGTCATACAACGCGCTTCAGGAGCCCCTCGCCCAGTCCTAGAGTTGTTGGGGTTGTGTAAGATCCAACCACTGGCAATGCACGTGAAGAAGGTATGCACAGAGAAGCCAGATGTAAGAGGAGAGAGAGAGGGAGAGAGAGAGTGAGAGAGAGAGCGCGAAAGGGGGAGAGAGGGAGAGAGAGGGAGAGAGAGGGGGAGAGGGAGGAGAGAGAGAGAGGGAGAGAGAGAGAGGGAGAGAGATAGAGTGAAAGGGAGAGAGAGAGGGGGAGAGGAAGAGAGAGAGGGAGGGAGAGAGGGGGGAGAGAGAGGGAGAGAGAGAGAGGGAGAAAGAGAGTGAGGGAGGGTGAGAGCGAGAGAGGGGGAGGGCAAGAGAGAGATCAAGGGAGGGACAGAAAGCGCGAGAGGGAGTGAGAGAGGGAGAGAGAGAGCGAGAGAGAGGGAGTGAGAGAGGAGGAGAGAGAGCGAGAGAGGGGAGAGCGAGAGAGAGAGGGAGAGAGCGAGAGGGTGAAAGAGAGAGAGGGAGAGAGAGAGAAAGAGAGAGAGAGAGAAAGAGAGAGAGAGAGAGAGAGGAAAAGTGCCTGTGATATACCACATGAGGCGTGTGGGGCGCGTCGGTCTACGTGTACGACGTTTCCCTCGTACTGTACCCTATGAAATAGTCAGTATGGTTGATTGTTACAAAGCACACTTCAGGAGCCAATCGTCCAGTGTACGAGTTGATGGGGCTGTGTGAGATCCAACCACTGGTAATACAAGTGAAGTAGGTAGGCACAGAGAAGCAAGATGTAAGGAGAGAGAGAGAGAGAGAGAGAGAGAGAGAGAGAGAGAGAGAGAGAGAGAGAGAGAGAGAGGAAAACTGCATGCGATATACCGCATGAGGAATGCGAAGTGGGTAGGTCTACAAATGCGAGGCTTCACTCCTACTGTTCTCTATGGAATAGAGGCAGTAAGGTTAATTGCTATACCACGAATTTGAGGATCAAATCTTCCAGTGGTTGTGTTAAAATCAGACCACCGACAATATAGTTGGAATATGTGGGTACAGAGAAGCCTGATGGAGAGAGAGAGAGAGAGAGAGAGAGAGAGTGAGAGAGAGAGAGAGAGAGAGAGAGAGAGAGAGAGAGGAAAAGTGCCTACGACACGCCCCTGATGTATGCGGGGTCGGTCGGTCTACAAATACGAGGCTTCACTCATACTGTTCCCTATGAATTCGGGGCAGTAAGGTTGATTGTTATACAACGTATTTGAGGATCAAATCATCCAGTGGTAGTTTTAAAATCAGATCCCTGGCAATATAGTTGGAATATGTAGGCACAGAGAAGAAAGATGGGAGAGAGAGAGAGAGAGAGAGAGAGAGAGAGAGAGAGAGAGAGAGAGAGAGAGAGAGAGAGAGAGAGGAAAAGTGCCTACGACACGCCCCTGATGTATGCGGGGTCGGTCGGTCTACAAATACGAGGCTTCACTCATACTGTTCCCTATGAATTCGGGGCAGTAAGGTTGATTGTTATGCGAGGGGCTCTTGAAGCGCGTTGTATGACTAGCTACCATACTGACTATTTCGTAGGTTACAATATACCCCATGTGGTAGGTCGCAGGCACTTTTCCTCTCTCTGTCTCTCTCTGTCTCTCTCTGTCTGTCTGTCTCTCTCGTTCTCCTCTCTCTCTCTCTCTCTCTCTCTCTCTCTCTCTCTCTCTCTCTCTCTCCCTCTCTCTCTTCTTGCATGTCCACATACACTAGCATTTTGTCAGTTGAAGTGTGTCTATGTAAGTACGCGTGTTCCTACACACCAGTCCACCCAGACCAACAACACAATGGGGTCGTGGTCAATTTTACACGCCTCCTACCCCGCCCCCTTCTTTCTATGTGCTCACTGTACCGTAACATCCAGCACCGTTATAAAAATACACCTGAGATTTCCGCAAACATTCACAGGTCCGTACGTGAGGTGAGTATACAGTTTTTTTCTCTATAAACAGTTTTTCTATTAAACATTTTCTTCGACTAACATTCTTTTCAATTAACATTTCGTCAATTCTCGTTTCCTCTTCATTGCTTCCATTTTCCCATGCATTTGTTCCTCTCGTCCTGTCATCACCTTCTAATGTAGTCACAGGAGTTCTCCTTGACTGTATGTTGTGTTTGTGAATGTGTTTGTTTGCTGATGAAGGCTAACCGCCGCAACGTTCTGTATGTGTCGTAACTCTGTTATGTAAAGCTGCACTACTTTGTGTCATTATATATTGTTTAAACTTTCACAGCTTTACCGCAGTTCCACCAAATTTAATAAAACATATAACACGATGGCCGGAGTAGGCGATATATCGCCCTTCTGTCTAAATGGAAGATCAATTTTGGCAATACATTATCCTTCGTATAATGAATAATTTAATATCGTGCATGAATGTAATCGGAGGACAATAAGTACAGTGGCTAGGAGATCGCATGAGAATAAAATCATATCAAAGTAATTAATTATATTTATATTTATACAAATAAAGAAGATAGTCGTTGCCACATTTTAAAGTTACATATCACTGTCGGTCATTAGTCAAACAAATCTGGTGACTACCGTTTTCATCGACGACGAACGGGAAATGTCGTGGCGGACTGTTTTGTTGGCATTCTGACGGCGGCCTTATGCAGGTATGCCTGTGCTGCCTGCTGTTGGTTTGCCGGGACTGCTGTCTGTTCCAATGTTCATATGGACAATAAAAAACATTTTGTGTTATATTCACTGGCACATGAAAGGAGCATTATGGGGAGATCCTGTGCCGTGAAGTTGGAATCACGACTAGCGATTCATCTTTATTATCAGTGTAGTCTTTCTTTTTTATGTTTCTAGCTTATACATCAGCATGTCAACATTACATCATATCAACTCATCAATATATCAACACTCATTCCACCAAACAATCAACCACACAACCAACCATCCAACCAATCAATCAATTAATCAACCATCCAAACAACCAACCAACCAACCAATCAACCGTCCAACCAACCAAACAACCAACCAAACAACCATCGAAATAACCAAACAACCAACCATCCAACCAACCAACCAACCAACCAACCAACCAATCAACCAAACAACCAAACAATCAACCACACAACCAACCATCCAACCAATCAATCAATTAATCAACCATCCAAACAACCAACCAACCAACCAATCAACCGTCCAACCAACCAAACAACCATCGAAATAACCAAACAACCAACCATCTAACCAACCAACCAACCAACCAACCAAACAACCAACCAATCAACCAAACAACCAGCCAACCAACCAATCAACTAGCCAACCAACCAATCAACCAACCAATCAACCAATCAACTAAGCAACCAACCAAACGATCAACCAATCAATCAACAAACCAACCAACCAATGAACCAAACAACCAACCAATCAGCCAAACAATCAACCAATCAACCAACCATTCAAACAATCAACTAACCAACTAACCAAACAATCAACCAACCAATCAACCAACCAGTCAACCAACCAACCAACCAATCAACCAACCAACTAACCAATCAACCAATCAACCAATCAGTGGCTGAGAAAAAAGAAATCAACAATTTCATTGGTAATGAGAAAAGCTAACTCACACGCAAACATCCGTCCTGAGCACTAGAAGACGCAGCCCATGTTCGCACTACGCCTGAGTTTAAAGCAAACAAAAGCAAAAACACATTTTAAAAAAGACAAAATCATCCAACCAACCTAAACCATCCAACTAACCTACAAACTAACAAATAAAAGGAACCAATCAACTAACCATCAAATCAGCAGCCAGCTACCCCCCCCCCCCCCACCCCCTTTCCTCCCCCGACTCAGCCAATCAACTGTCCAATCAAAAATCCAACCAATCAGCTTTAACGCTTCAAAAAATCCTCCAAAGTGTATACATCCTTGTCTTTAAATAGACACAGAATGCGTGTTAATTATTGAATGTGTGCAATGTTTTTCTATCGCTGATAAAATTAATTAGACAAACATAAATTTAGCTAAGACAAAGAATAAAACAAAATGACATCTAAATGTTACAATCAAGAAATGTTAATGACCGACATACTCTTATTATGGTTTGCGCTGTCCGACAAATCGCTACAAGTAAAATTTCTGCATGATGAAAGCATATATCTTCTAAGTTTTAGATGAATACACTTATAAACAGAATCTAGGCAGAGAAACAACATCTGCCATCCAAGTCTTAGAATGTCTAAATATGCAACAGAACCTATGCAAAGAAGCAACTATGCCGACTAATTCTTAGTCTTAGATGCTTAAGTAAACAACAGAACCTAGGCAATGAGGCAACACCTGCCACACAAGTCTTCGATGCCTAACCATGCAACAGAACCTAGACAAAGAGGCAACGCCTGCCTTCTAATTCATAGATGCATATGTATACACCAGAACCTAGGCAAACAGGCAACACCTGCCTTCCAAGTGGTCAAATGCCTAACCACGAAACAGACCTAGGCAAGGATGCAACACCTGCCACCCAAATCCTAGATGCCTAATCATGGAACAGAACCTAGGCAAAGTGGCAACACTTGCCACACAAGTCTTCGATGCCTAAACTTGCAACAGAACCTAGACAAAGAGGCAACACCTGCCTTCTAATTCATAGATGCATATTTATACAAAAGAACCTAGGCAATCAGGCAACACATGCCTTCCAAGTGATCGAATGCCTAACATACTATAGGACCAAAGCAAAGAAGCAACACATACCATCCAAATCTTCGAATGCCTAACCATGCAACAGAACCTAGGCAAAGAGACAACACCTAACATCAAAATCTTCGAATACCTAACCATGCAAGAAAACTTCGGAAGACAATCTCCCAGCTGACTCCAAAGGCCAGTCTAGGTAAAAAATAATCGATGCGAGTTATGCAAGATGCATTACCTAGAAGGCGGTTGTGTGTATGCCAGACTGCATTATCATCGGAAGTACACGATCAAATGTGTAGCGATAACACGGGACTATTTTCTAGTGTTCTAGTTGTGCTGATGTGTTTGTGAGCTACTGTGGCACAGTTGTTATGGAGCTTGTCTCGCAATGTCAATGTCTGTGTTCAAGCCTTAGTAGTAATTGTCCACCCTTTATCCCCGGAGTTGAGTTGACTAGAGTTGAATCAAGAACTAACATCTTTGTACTCGGGGCATTCCGATAAGCGCTAGGTCATCATCTTCAACAGCCAGAGGAGAGTTCCAATACTAATGGTGCCCGTTACAATCTGATTATATGTCCGTCAGGGTTTTATTTCCGAGTGACGACTGTCTGATCCTCTGACCACCACCTGCTGATGCATTCTCTCTAGACCAGTGGTTCTCAACCTTTTGTGGCCCACGCACCCCTTCACCATATGTTCAGAACATCGTTTCCCCACTCCTTTCGTATTTCCTCCCTGTAAATCTGTAAATCCCCAGCCCCCCCCCCCCCCCCCGCCCCTACACAGTGTACGTATAAATGGAAGCTAAATTTAATAACGCATACTAGAACAAGTATAGAGGTCAACATAAAAAGTGATTTGCGGCTCTACTTATAAAACGAATTTCAGAAGGGCGAGAAGTACAGAACCGTAAAGTGTTTGTTTGTTGTTTGTCCATCAAGAATGATGATGACCATTCATTTCATCCAGTGGGGTTGAAGGTGTGGAGCCGTGGGTTCTAAGATGGCTGATAAGGCCTATTTTGGCTCGAAATGTTCTTTGACAATGTGGGCAAAGAATGCTTGACGTCTCTGGAGGAGGATTTCCTGCAGTGGTTTTTCTGTCCTGCCTTTTCTTCACAGCTCTTGCAGTCCTGGTTGCCTCACATATGACTGCACCTTTGCGCAATGATGCACGCCACGAATTTCGGTCTCTGGCTGCAGCCGCCCAGGTGTCATGATGAATTCCAAAAGCATTCAGTGAAATTTTCAGAGTGTCTTTAAAACGTTTCCTCTGGCCACCTTGGGAGCGTTTACCACAACGCAGTTCGCTGTAAAAAATTCGTTTAGGGAGCCTGTGATCTGGCATGCGAGTCAAGTGACCAGCCCAGCGAATCTGATTCTTCATCAGTAGAGTGTGGATACTGGGCATGGATGCTCTTTCTAGGACTTCAGTGTCTGGAATCTTGTCTTGCCATTTAATCTTCAGTAGCTTCCTTAGGCAGACTGTGTGGAAGTGGTTTAATTTCCTAGCGTGTCGCTGATAAACAGTCCAGGTTTCACAAGCATATAGCAGTGTGGATAATACAACTGCTTTGTAGACTTTTAGCTTTGTTTGCAGGCTTATTCCAGTTCTGTCCCATACATTCTTGTACAGTCTGCCAAAGGCTGCACTGGCCTTGGAGATTCTTGCATTCACTTCGTCATCGATTGTGGCAGCTTGTGACACGGTGCTGCCAAGATAGGTGAATTTGTCCACAACACTTAGTCTATGATCATTCACTTTGATATTCGGCACAGTGTGATTATTCCCTGGAGCTGGCTGGTACATAACTACAGTCTTCTCCAAGTTGATATTGAGCCCAAAGTTGGCACAGGCATGTGAGAAAGCTGAAACATTATGTTGCATGTCCGCCTCTGAGTTGGCGTATAGAGCGCAATCATCAGCAAACAGGAGCTCTCTGACGGTGCCGCTGTTAATTTTGGTTTTAGCTTTCAGCCTTCTGAGATTGAATAACTTTCCATCCATACGGTAGTTGATGTCTATTCCAATGTCGTCGTTCTCGAAGGCATTCATCAACATGGCTGAAAACATGAGGCTGAACAGTGTTGGTGCCAGGACACATCCTTGCTTCACTCCATTGGTGACAGGAAAGGGTTCAGACAGTTCACCATTTTCCTGTACTCTTGCCTGCATGCCGTCATGAAATAGCCGCACTATTTGGACAAACTTTCGTGGACAGCCATATTTTGCCATAATCTTCCACAGTCCTTCTCTGCTGACTGTATCAAAAGCCTTGGTAAGGTCAATGAAAGTGGAGAACATTTCGCAGTTCTGTTCCTGACATTTCTCTTGCAGCTGCCTTGCAGCGAAAATCATGTCAACAGTTCCACGTTCTTTTCTGAAGCCACATTGACTCTCAGGAAGAAGACCTTGATCGAGATGGGCTGTGAGGCGATTGAGAAGAATTCTGGCGAGTATCTTCCCTGCAATTGAAAGCAAGGAGATGCCTCGGTGGTTGTCACAGGATTGGCGGTTCCCTTTACGTTTGTAAAGGTGGACTATTGACGCGTCCTTAAAATCTTGTGGCATGGTCTCGTTCATCCATATGTTTGTGAAGACTTGGTGAAGCTGCTCTGTTAGGACCGGCCCACCTGCCTTGTATATCTCTGCTGGGATGGAGTCAGGACCAGGTGCCTTGCCGCTGGAGAGTTGCTGGATGGCTTTGTTTATTTCCACTATGGTTGGCAGGTCATCAAGAGTCTCATTGGTGGGAACTTGAGGAAGGCAGTTGATGGTTTCATCATCGAAGAAGGAAGTTGCATTTAAGATTTTGCTGAAATGCTCTGCCCAGCGTTGGAGGATTTCTTTCTTATCGGTGACCAATGTTCCCCCATCTGCACTGAGGAGGGGAACTATGCCTGGTGATGAAGGACCATAGACCGCTTTCAGTGAGTCGTAGAAGTTTTTCATATCATGTCTGTCAGCAAAGCCCTGAATTTCATCAGCTTTGCTGCTCAGCCAGGAGTCCCGCATGTGCCGAAGTTTCTGCTGCACTACTTCTCTGAATGTTCTTGAAAGCATCTTTTTTTATGTTGACTTTGGGTCATTCAAATGTGCCTTGAGGAGAAGATGTTTCTCGGCCAGCAATTGGTTGATGTCTTCGGAATTTTCATCAAACCAGTCTTTATGCTTTCGGGGGGCTGGACCCAGGATTTCCATAGCAGTGTTGTAAATTGTGTCCTTTAGGGCTCTCCATTCTGTTTCTGTATCCTGTTTAGCTTCAGCATTGGGCTTGAGGCGGTCTTCCAGCATATTTTCAAACGACTGCTGCATTTTCTTGCTGTTTAGGCGGGTGACATTTAGCTTTGTTTGCATTTTCGCCCCTTGAGGACGCCGTGGTGGCCTGATGTGGATGTTCATTTTCGAGACAATGAGACGATGGTCTGTCCAACATTCGGCACCACACATGGATTTTGTCACTCGAACGTCTTGTCTGTCACTCCTCCTGACGATGACATAGTCAATGAGGTGCCAGTGTTTCGAGCGAGGGTGCATCCACGATGTCCTATTTCTCATGGGGAGACGGAAAATTGTGTTCGTAATCAGGAGATCATGTTCGGCGTCTGAAGGAGGCGGAGTCCATTGCTGTTACAATTTCCGACTTCATGCTTTCCAATAATGCCACTCCAAGAGGTGGTGTCCGTGCCTACTCTGGCATTGAAATCCCCAAGGAGTATAAGTTTGTCTCCTTTGGGAACAGATGTTAATACATTGTGCAGGTCCTCGTAGATGGACTCAGGCGAGAGAGTGAGGTCGACGAATTGCGCAACTCTTCCTCACTTTAATCCAAGTCATCGCGCAAGTCATTCTTCATTCTTCATCCAAGGTCCTCATAGAACTTGTTCTTGACATCATCTTCGTTGGTCATAGTTGGTGCGTAGACACTCACAATGGTTGCGTGCTTCCTTCCATTCAGCAGAGGCAACTTCATGGTCATGAGCCTGTCGTTTATAGCCTTTGGAAATCCAGCTAGTTTGCCGACCAGGGACGACTTAATGGCAAATCCCACACCGGATTGGCGTCTTTCCTCGCTTTTCCTTCCACTCCAGAAAAATGTGTAGCCGGCACCAATTTCACAGATTTGGCCTTCTTCTGCAAATCGTGTCTCGCTCAAGGCTGCAATGTCGATGTTGTACCTGCCCAGCTCTCTCCCAATCAGTGCTGTTCGTCTCTCTGGACCCGACGCGCCGTCTCTGTCAAGTAGGGTGCGTACATTCCAAGTTCCATTTGTTAAAGGAATATGGTTTACTCTTTTAGCTTTGCTTGTTTTATCTTTCTTTGAATGTCGACCGCAGTTAGGGTACCCACCAACCGCGGCTAGCTGGTTAGGTAGTGATGAAGCAGACAATGTTTAGGGCACCTTTTCTAGCCCCTTCCTCATGCTATGGAGGTGAGCAGTGTGTTCCTATAGAGGGCTGCTCAGTCGCTCAGGGGGCTGCCGAATTCCACTGCTGCTCCGGTCAGTAGAAGACGACCATATGGCCTGAGCCGCCTGTGTGCAGGTCTGCGACTACGGCTGCCAGCGTACCCACGCCTGCCGCTTTGCCGCTCGCCCATCGCCACAGGGCTTGAAGGTGATTTGTGACGTTGGATGAAGAATGACTTGCGCGATGACTTGGGTTAAAGTGAGGAAGAGTTACGCAATTCGTCGACCTCACTCTCTCGCCTGAGTCCATCTGAGTCCAGTGGCAAGACAAGTCGAGACGATTGGAGACGAATACAGGTGCAGTGGATGACCAGGGCACTCTACGTGCCTTGCCGTGCTCATTACGTTCCACAACGCTTTGCAGGTAAACGCCGTCTTGCCCGTTGAATCAGGAATGATTTCTTCCGCGCAGTCTGCCGAATCCTGTCTTCACATGCTGGGTAGGCATACCCTAGTTTACCTCTTGGTTTGACACCAAAATCGGATACCCATGCCTGGTTTAGCCAGCCTCTCACAGCTGTTGCCCTGGGGGTGGCCGCTGTCGCATGCTGACAGCTACTAGGAGCCACAGGCACGAGCTGGGTGTCAGACTTGGACCAGTGGGGGATGGGTCCTGAAAGGATATGAGAGCCGTCCTTACCAAAGGTGCTACCAATGCCTGACACCCCGTACCCCCCAAAGAACCGTAAAGTATGAAGGGAAAAACAATATCAATTAATCGGTTCTTGTATTAACGCGATCTTGAAATAATCTTAATTCCCTTACCCTCTGGAAAACCTAAAATCTCTCTCTCTCTCTCACTCACCACCCCCCCCCCCCCCCCCACCGGTTGAGAACCACTGCTCTAGACCTCGATACTCCGTCTGTTCTTCTGCATTATTCACGCACTCCAAGAGGGCCGTCACCAAATTTGTCTTATCACGCATCAGTTCACCCATCAATGATGCGGCACCAGCCAGCCTGTCCGCCGTTTCATTTCCAACCACACCACATGTCCCGGAGAAAAGATCCAGCGAATGCGCACAACCCTCGACTGCTGAATTGATGCATGCCATTCAGCACGAGCATGCCAGTCTTCACCTTTGTCAACATGCTTTGTCCCCCATTGGGAAATGTTGTTGTTGTTGTTTGTCCATTAAGAATGATGATGACCATTCATTTCATCCAGTGGGGTTGAAAGTATGGAGCCGTGAGTTCTAAGATGGCTGATAAGGCCTATTTTGTCTCGAAATGTTCTTTGACAATGTGGACAAAAAATGCTTGACGTTTCTGGAGTAGGATTTTCTGCAGTGGTTTTTCTATTCTGTCTTTTCTTCACAGCTCTAGCAGTCCTGGTTGCCCTTAACCAAGTCACCCCAAACCATCCTATATTTAGCTACACCATGCAGCTCTACCCATGTACCCTCCATATTATTCATTTCTATTTCTGCTTTTCTTCCTAATATGTTGTCAGGCCTTTCTCTATTTCTGTTGCTCCGTTGATTCCAAAACACACTTACTTGTATCAATCAATCGGTACCCATAGGCTGCTGTGGTCACTATCTGGGCTGATGTGGTCACTATCTGGGCTGATGTGGTCACTATCTGTGCTGATGTGGTCATTATCTGGGCTGATGAGGTCACTATCTCGGCTGATGTTGTCACTATCTGGGCTGATGTGGTCACTATCTGGGCTGATGTGGTCACTATCTGGGCTGATGTGGTCACTATCTGGGCTGATGTGGTCACTATCTGGGCTGATGTGGTCACTATCTGGGCTGATGTGGTCACTATCTGGGCTGATGCGGTCACTATCTGGGCTGATGTTGTCACTATCCCGGCTGATGTGGTCACTATCTGGGCTGATGTGGTCACTATCTGGGCTGATGTGGTCACTATCTGGGCTGATGTGGTCATTATCTGGGCTGATGAGGTCACTATCTCGGCTGATGTGGTCACTATCTGGGCTGATGTGGTCACTATCTGGGCTGATGTGGTCACTATCTGGGCTGATGTGGTCACTATCTGGGCTGATGTGGTCACTATCTGGGCTGATGTGGTCACTATCTGGGCTGATGAGGTCACTATCTGGGCTGATGTGATCACAATCTCGGCTGATGTGGTCACTATCTGGGCTGATGAGGTCACTATCTGGGCTGATGAGGTCACTATCTAGGCTGATGTGTTCACTATCTGGGCTGATGAGGTCACTATCTGGGCTGATGTGGTCACTATCTGGGCTGATGTGATCACTATCTGGGCTGATGTGGTCACTATCTGGGCTGATGTGGTCACATTCTGGGCTGATGTGGTCACTATCTGGGCTGATGTGGTCACTATCTGGGCTGATGTGGTCACTATCTGGGCTGATGTGGTCACTATCTGGGCTGATGTGGTCACATTCTGGGCTGATATAGTCACTATCTGGGCTGATGTGGTCATTATCTGGGCTGATGTGGTCACTATCTGGGCTGATGTGGTCACTATCTCGGCTGATGTGGTCACTATCTCGGCTGATGTGGTCACTATCTCGGCTGATGTGGTCACTATTCCAACTGCCGTCTTCACTTCCCACCATATGTTCTTTGACCACTGTAGACTGGGACGACCTGGGAGCCGAGGTCAGTCTTAAAACTTGACCCCCCTCCCCGCCCATGGGGATTCGAATGAATGACCACCAGACCGGCAGCTGAGCGTCTAACCACAACGCTACCACGGCTCATGATAATATATGGTTGAGTTATACTATGCAAAGTATTGACATCCAACATGCTGGACACATGCAATGAGAAAATACAACATTCTGGAAGCATGAATTAGGAAAATCCAACATTCTCGACAAATGAAATGGGTAAAGCCACTCTCTCTCTCTCTCTCTCTCTCTCTCTCTCTCTCTCTCTCTCTCTCTCTCTCTCTCTCTCTCTCTCTCTCTCTCTCTCTCTCTCTCTCTCTCTCTGTATGTATGTGTGTGTGTGTGTTTGTGTGTGTATGCCCAGGATTTAAACTCAAACCTGGTCCATACCGTGCTACTACTTCTACTAACTGGCCAGATGTGTGCGTGTGGTTTAGCTTTCCCTGTTTCCAGTGTCCATCGCCATCAAACGAACCCATTCCGACTTCTGAGGTACTTGTAATTTACGTCCCCAGGTCAAGGACGATAAGTTAACATTTTAGTCCAAGTGACATGAGTAGCGACTGTCAGTCCAGTGCACTTGAAGTAGTAACACGGGTGGTGGGTATTGAGTGAACAACAAAACAATATAAACATTTAAAAAAGCAAATAGGGGTAAAGACATGCAATTGTTTTTAATCTTCCAATTAGATATCTACCGAAAAATGAAGTCGATATCCAAGTAGGAAGTTGTACACCAGAGATTAAGAGCAGAAATGTGGCAAGCAAATGCCACTTTTCATAAAAGAAGAGTATCTTATGCAATAAGTCACTATCAATGAGTGTAAGAAAGAGAGTGCTGAAATACTATGTAGAACCAGTTTTGCTGTATGGCAGTGAATCTTGGAGTGTAACAAGAAGAAATTAGGAAGAACTTAGAAGCAACAGAGATGTGGTTTCTCAGACGAATGTTGTGAATTTTCCTTTGGACATACTCTTAAATATGGTTTTGTGGCTGCTGTCCGACAAAATCGCTAACAAGTAAATTTTTGCATGATGGAACGCATATATCTTCTAAGTTGTAGATGATACACTTATGAAACAGAATCTAGCAGATAAACAACATCTGCCATCCAAGTCTTAGAATGTCTAAATATGCAACAGACCTATGCAAAGAAGCAACTATGCCGACTAATTCTTAGTCTTAGATGCTTAAGTAACAACAGAAACTAGGCAATGAGGCAACACCTGCCACACAAGTCTTCGATGCCTAACCATGCAACAGAACCTAGACAAAGAGGCAACGCCTGCCTTCTAATTCATAGATGCATATGTATACACCAGAACCTAGGCAAACAGGCAACACCTGCCTTCCAAGTGGTCAAATGCCTAACCACGAAACAGACCTAGGCAAGGATGCAACACCTGCCACCCAAATCCTAGATGCCTAATCATGGAACAGAACCTAGGCAAGTGGCAACACTTGCCACACAAGTCTTCGATGCCTAAACTTGCAACAGAACCTAGACAAAGAGGCAACACCTGCCTTCTAATTCATAGATGCATATTTATACAAAAACCTAGGCAATCAGGCAACACATGCCTTCCAAGTGATCGAATGCCTAACATACTATAGGACCAAAGCAAAGAAGCAACACATACCATCCAAATCTTCGAATGCCTAACCATGCAACAGAACCTAGGCAAAGAGACACCACCTAACATCAAAATCTTCGAATACCTAACCATGCAAGAAAACTTCGGAGACAATCTCCAGCTGACTCCAAGGCCAGTCTAGGTAAAAAATAATCGATGCGAGTTATAGCAAGATGCATTACCTAGAAGTCGGTTGTGTGTATGCCAGACTGCATTATCATCGGAAGTACACGATCAAATGTGTAGCGATAACACGGGACTATTTTCTAGTGTTCTAGTTGTGCTGATGTGTTTGTGAGCTACTGTGGCACAGTTGTTATGGAGCTTGTCTCGCAATGTCAATGTCCTGTGTTCAAGCCTTAGTAGTAATTGTCCACCCTTTATCCCCGGAGTTGAGTTGACTAGAGTTGAATCAAGAACTAACATCTTTGTACTCGGGGCATTCCGATAAGCGCTAGGTCATCATCTTCAACAGCCAGAGGAGAGTTCCAATACTAATGGTGCCCGTTACAATCTGATTATATGTCCGTCAGGGTTTATTTCCGAGTGATGACGACTGTCTGATCCTCTGACCACCACCTGCTGATGCATTCTCTCTAGACCAGTGGTTCTCAACCTTTTGTGGCCCACGCACCCCTTCACCATATGTTCAGAACATCGTTTCCCCACTCCTTTCGTATTTCCTCCCTGTAAAATCTGTAAATCCCAGCCCCCCCCCCCCCCCCCGCCCCTACACAGTGTACGTATAAATGGAAGCTAAATTTAATAACGCATACTAGAACAAGTATAGAGGTCAACATAAAAAGTGATTTGCGGCTCTACTTATAAAACGAATTTCAGAAGGGCGAGAAGTACAGAACCGTAAAGTGTTTGTTTGTTGTTTGTCCATCAAGAATGATGATGACCATTCATTTCATCCAGTGGGGTTGAAGGTGTGGAGCCGTGGGTTCTAAGATGGCTGATAAGGCCTATTTTGGCTCGAAATGTTCTTTGACAATGTGGGCAAAGAAT
Organism: Cepaea nemoralis; assembly: GCA_014155875.1. NCBI lineage: Eukaryota > Metazoa > Mollusca > Gastropoda > Stylommatophora > Helicidae > Cepaea > Cepaea nemoralis. Next base: position 75,270 of record JACEFZ010019199.1, read on the forward strand.
GCTTGACGTCTCTGGAGGAGGATTTCCTGCAGTGGTTTTTCTGTCCTGCCTTTTCTTCACAGCTCTTGCAGTCCTGGTTGCCTCACATATGACTGCACCTTTGCGCAATGATGCACGCCACGAATTTCGGTCTCTGGCTGCAGCCTCCCAGGTGTCATGATGAATTCCAAAAGCATTCAGTGAAATTTTCAGAGTGTCTTTAAAACGTTTCCTCTGGCCACCTTGGGAGCGTTTACCACAACGCAGTTCGCTGTAAAAAATTCGTTTAGGGAGCCTGTGATCTGGCATGCGAGTCAAGTGACCAGCCGAGCGAATCTGATTCTTCATCAGTAGAGTGTGGATACTGGGCATGGATGCTCTTTCTAGGACTTCAGTGTCTGGAATCTTGTCTTGCCATTTAATCTTCAGTAGCTTCCTTAGGCAGACTGTGTGGAAGTGGTTTAATTTCCTAGCGTGTCGCTGATAAACAGTCCAGGTTTCACAAGCATATAGCAGTGTGGATAATACAACTGCTTTGTAGACTTTTAGCTTTGTTTGCAGGCTTATTCCAGTTCTGTCCCATACATTCTTGTACAGTCTGCCAAAGGCTGCACTGGCCTTGGAGATTCTTGCATTCACTTCGTCATCGATTGTGGCAGCTTGTGACACGGTGCTGCCAAGATAGGTGAATTTGTCCACAACACTTAGTCTATGATCATTCACTTTGATATTCGGCACAGTGTGATTATTCCCTGGAGCTGGCTGGTACATAACTACAGTCTTCTCCAAGTTGATATTGAGCCCAAAGTTGGCACAGGCATGTGAGAAAGCTGAAACATTATGTTGCATGTCCGCCTCTGAGTTGGCGTTTAGAGCGCAATCATCAGCAAACAGGAGCTCTCTGACGGTGCCGCTGTTAATTTTGGTTTTAGCTTTCAGCCTTCTGAGATTGAATAACTTTCCATCCATACGGTAGTTGATGTCTATTCCAATGTCGTCGTTCTCGAAGGCATTCATCAACATGGCTGAAAACATGAGGCTGAACAGTGTTGGTGCCAGGACACATCCTTGCTTCACTCCATTGGTGACAGGAAAGGGTTCAGACAGTTCACCATTTTCCTGTACTCTTGCCTGCATGCCGTCATGAAATAGCCGCACTATTTGGACAAACTTTCGTGGACAGCCATATTTTGCCATAATCTTCCACAGTCCTTCTCTGCTGACTGTATCAAAAGCCTTGGTAAGGTCAATGAAAGTGGAGAACATTTCGCAGTTCTGTTCCTGACATTTCTCTTGCAGCTGCCTTGCAGCGAAAATCATGTCAACAGTTCCACGTTCTTTTCTGAAGCCACATTGACTCTCAGGAAGAAGACCTTGATCGAGATGGGCTGTGAGGCGATTGAGAAGAATTCTGGCGAGTATCTTCCCTGCAATTGAAAGCAAGGAGATGCCTCGGTGGTTGTCACAGGATTGGCGGTTTCCTTTACGTTTGTAAAGGTGGACTATTGACGCGTCCTTAAAATCTTGTGGCATGGTCTCGTTCATCCATATGTTTGTGAAGACTTGGTGAAGCTGCTCTGTTAGGACCGGCCCACCTGCCTTGTATATCTCTGCTGGGATGGAGTCAGGACCAGGTGCCTTGCCGCTGGAGAGTTGCTGGATGGCTTTGTTTATTTCCACTATGGTTGGCAGGTCATCAAGAGTCTCATCGGTGGGAACTTGAGGAAGGCAGTTGATGGTTTCATCATCGAAGAAGGAAGTTGCATTTAAGATTTTGCTGAAATGCTCTGCCCAGCGTTGGAGGATTTCTTTCTTATCGGTGACCAATGTTCCCCCATCTGCACTGAGGAGGGGAACTATGCCTGGTGATGAAGGACCATAGACCGCTTTCAGTGAGTCGTAGAAGTTTTTCATATCATGTCTGTCAGCAAAGCCCTGAATTTCATCAGCTTTGCTGCTCAGCCAGGAGTCCCGCATGTGCCGAAGTTTCTGCTGCACTACTCTCTGAATGTTCTTGAAAGCATCTTTTTTTATGTTGACTTTGGGTCATTCAAATGTGCCTTGAGGAGAAGATGTTTCTCGGCCAGCAATTGGTTGATGTCTTCGGAATTTTCATCAAACCAGTCTTTATGCTTTCGGGGGGCTGGACCCAGGATTTCCATAGCAGTGTTGTAAATTGTGTCCTTTAGGGCTCTCCATTCTGTTTCTGTATCCTGTTTAGCTTCAGCATTGGGCTTTGAGGCGGTCTTCCAGCATATTTTCAAACGACTGCTGCATTTTCTTGCTGTTTAGGCGGGTGACATTTAGCTTTGTTTGCATTTTCGCCCCTTGAGGGACGCCGTGGTGGCCTGATGTGGATGTCATTTTCGAGACAATGAGACGATGGTCTGTCCAACATTCGGCACCACACATGGATTTTGTCACTCGAACGTCCTTGTCTGTCACTCCTCCTGACGATGACATAGTCAATGAGGTGCCAGTGTTTCGAGCGAGGGTGCATCCACGATGTCCTATTTCTCATGGGGAGACGGAAAATTGTGTTCGTAATCAGGAGATCATGTTCGGCGTCTGAAGGAGGCGGAGTCCATTGCTGTTACAATTTCCGACTCATGCTTTCCAATAATGCCACTCCAAGAGGTGGTGTCCGTGCCTACTCTGGCATTGAAATCCCCAAGGAGTATAAGTTTGTCTCCTTTGGGAACAGATGTTATACATTGTGCAGGTCCTCGTAGATGGACTCAGGCGAGAGAGTGAGGTCGACGAATTGCGCAACTCTTCCTCACTTTAATCCAAGTCATCGCGCAGTCATTCTTCATTCTTCATCCAAGGTCCTCATAGAACTTGTTCTTGACATCATCTTCGTTGGTCATAGTTGGTGCGTAGACACTCACAATGGTTGCGTGCTTCCTTCCATTCAGCAGAGGCAACTTCATGGTCATGAGCCTGTCGTTTATAGCCTTTGGAAATCCAGCTAGTTTGCCGACCAGGGACGACTTAATGGCAAATCCCACACCGGATTGGCGTCCTTTCCTCGCTTTTCCTTCCACTCCAGAAAAATGTGTAGCCGGCACCATTTCACAGATTTGGCCTTCTTCTGCAAATCGTGTCTCGCTCAAGGCTGCAATGTCGATGTTGTACCTGCCCAGCTCTCTCCCAATCAGTGCTGTTCGTCTCTCTGGACCCGACGCGCCGTCTCTGTCAAGTAGGGTGCGTACATTCCAAGTTCCATTGTTAAGGGAATATGGTTTACTCTTTTAGCTTTGCTTGTTTTATCTTTCTTTGAATGTCGACCGCAGTTAGGGTACCCACCAACCGCGGCTAGCTGGTTAGGTAGTGATGAAGCAGACAATGTTTAGGGCACCTTTTCTAGCCCCTTCCTCATGCTATGGAGGTGAGCAGTGTGTTCCTATAGAGGGCTGCTCAGTCGCTCAGGGGGCTGCCGAATCCCACTGCTGCTCCGGTCAGTAGAAGACGACCATATGGCCTGAGCCGCCTGTGTGCAGGTCTGCGACTACGGCTGCCAGCGTACCCACGCCTGCCGCTTTGCCGCTCGCCCATCGCCACAGGGCTTGAAGGTGATATTGTGACGTTGGATGAAGAATGACTTGCGCGATGACTTGGGATTAAAGTGAGGAAGAGTTACGCAATTCGTCGACCTCACTCTCTCGCCTGAGTCCATCTGAGTCCAGTGGCAAGACAAGTCGAGACGATTGGAGACGAATACAGGTGCAGTGGATGACCAGGGCACTCTACGTGCCTTGCCGTGCTCATTACGTTCCACAACGCTTTGCAGGTAAACGCCGTCTTGCCCGTTGAATCAGGAATGATTTCTTCCGCGCAGTCTGCCGAATCCTGTCTTCACATGCTGGGTAGGCATACCCTAGTTTACCTCTTGGTTTGACACCAAATCGGATACCCATGCCTGGTTTAGCCAGCCTCTCACAGCTGTTGCCCTGGGGGTGGCCGCTGTCGCATGCTGACAGCTACTAGGAGCCACAGGCACGAGCTGGGTGTCAGACTTGGACCAGTGGGGGATGGGTCCTGAAAGGATATGAGAGCCGTCCTTACCAAAGGTGCTACCAATGCCTGACACCCCGTACCCCCCAAAGAACCGTAAAGTATGAAGGGAAAAACAATATCAATTAATCGGTTCTTGTATTAACGCGATCTTGAAATAATCTTAATTCCCTTACCCTCTGGAAAACCTAAAATCTCTCTCTCTCTCTCACTCACCGACCCCCCCACCCCCCCCCCCCCCCACCGGTTGAGAACCACTGCTCTAGACCTCGATACTCCGTCTGTTCTTCTGCATTATTCACGCACTCCAAGAGGGCCGTCACAAATTTGTCTTATCACGCATCAGTTCCACCCATCAATGATGCGGCACCAGCCAGCCTGTCCGCCGTTTCATTTCCAACCACACCACATGTCCCGGAGAAAAGATCCAGCGAATGCGCACAACCCTCGACTGCTGAATTGATGCATGCCATTCAGCACGAGCATGCCAGTCTTCACCTTTGTCAACATGCTTTGTCCCCCATTGGGAAATGTTGTTGTTGTTGTTTGTCCATTAAGAATGATGATGACCATTCATTTCATCCAGTGGGGTTGAAAGTATGGAGCCGTGAGTTCTAAGATGGCTGATAGGCCTATTTTGTCTCGAAATGTTCTTTGACAATGTGGACAAAAATGCTTGACGTTTCTGGAGTAGGATTTTCTGCAGTGGTTTTTCTATTCTGTCTTTTCTTCACAGCTCTAGCAGTCCTGGTTGCCCTTAACCAAGTCACCCCAAACCATCCTATATTTAGCTACACCATGCAGCTCTACCCATGTACCCTCCATATTATTCATTTCTATTTCTGCTTTTCTTCCTAATATGTTGTCAGGCCTTTCTCTATTTCTGTTGCTCCGTTGATTCCAAAACACACTTACTTGTATCAATCAATCGGTACCCATAGGCTGCTGTGGTCACTATCTGGGCTGATGTGGTCACTATCTGGGCTGATGTGGTCACTATCTGTGCTGATGTGGTCATTATCTGGCTGATGAGGTCACTATCTCGGCTGATGTTGTCACTATCTGGGCTGATGTGGTCACTATCTGGGCTGATGTGGTCACTATCTGGGCTGATGTGGTCACTATCTGGGCTGATGTGGTCACTATCTGGGCTGATGTGGTCACTATCTGGGCTGATGTGGTCACTATCTGGGCTGATGCGGTCACTATCTGGCTGATGTTGTCACTATCCCGGCTGATGTGGTCACTATCTGGGCTGATGTGGTCACTATCTGGGCTGATGTGGTCACTATCTGGGCTGATGTGGTCATTATCTGGGCTGATGAGGTCACTATCTCGGCTGATGTGGTCACTATCTGGGCTGATGTGGTCACTATCTGGGCTGATGTGGTCACTATCTGGGCTGATGTGGTCACTATCTTGGGCTGATGTGGTCACTATCTGGCTGATGTGGTCACTATCTGGGCTGATGAGGTCACTATCTGGGCTGATGTGATCACAATCTCGGCTGATGTGGTCACTATCTGGGCTGATGAGGTCACTATCTGGGCTGATGAGGTCACTATCTAGGCTGATGTGTTCACTATCTGGCTGATGAGGTCACTATCTGGGCTGATGTGGTCACTATCTGGGCTGATGTGATCACTATCTGGGCTGATGGTGGTCACTATCTGGGCTGATGTGGTCACATTCTGGGCTGATGTGGTCACTATCTGGGCTGATGTGGTCACTATCTGGGCTGATGTGGTCACTATCTGGGCTGATGTGGTCACTATCTGGGCTGATGTGGTCACATTCTGGGCTGATAGTAGTCACTATCTGGGCTGATGTGGTCATTATCTGGGCTGATGTGGTCACTATCTGGGCTGATGTGGTCACTATCTCGGCTGATGTGGTCACTATCTTCGGCTGATGTGGTCACTATCTCGGCTGATGTGGTCACTATTCCAACTGCCGTCTTCACTTCCCACCATATGTTCTTTGACCACTGTAGACTGGGGACGACCTGGGAAGCCGAGGTCAGTCTTAAAACTTGACCCCCCTCCCCGCCCATGGGGATTCGAATGAATGACCACCAGACCGGCAGCTGAGCGTCTAACCACAACGCTACCACGGCTCATGATAATATATGGTTGAGTTATACTATGCAAAGTATTGACATCCAACATGCTGGACACATGCAATGAGAAAATACAACATTCTGGAAGCATGAATTAGGAAAATCCAACATTCTCGACAAATGAAATGGGTAAAGCCACTCTCTCTCTCTCTCTCTCTCTCTCTCTCTCTCTCTCTCTCTCTCTCTCTCTCTCTCTCTCTCTCTCTCTCTCTCTCTCTGTATGTATGTGTGTGTGTGTGTTTGTGTGTGTATGCCCAGGATTTAAACTCAAACCTGGTCCATACCGTGCTACTACTTCTACTAACTGGCCAGATGTGTGCGTGTGGTTTAGCTTTCCCTGTTTCCAGTGTCCATCGCCATCAAACGAACCCATTCCGACTTCTGAGGTACTTGTAATTTACGTCCCCAGGTCAAGGACGATAAGTTAACATTTTAGTCCAAGTGACATGAGTAGCGACTGTCAGTCCAGTGCACTTGAAGTAGTAACACGGGTGTGGGTATTGAGTGAACAACAAAACAATATAAACATTTAAAAAAGCCAAATAGGGGTAAAGACATGCAATTGTTTTTAATCTTCCAATTAGATATCTACCGAAAATGAAGTCGATATCCAAGTAGGAAGTTGTACACCAGAGATTAAGAGCAGAATGTGGCAAGCAAATGCCACTTTTCAATAAAAGAAGAGTATCTTATGCAATAAGTCACTATCAATGAGTGTAAGAAAGAGAGTGCTGAAATACTATGTAGAACCAGTTTTGCTGTATGGCAGTGAATCTTGGAGTGTAACAAGAAGAAATTAGGAAGAACTTAGAAGCAACAGAGATGTGGTTTCTCAGACGAATGTTGTGAATTCCTTGGACTGCTAGAGTAACTAACAACGACTGCCTGAAAGAGGCTAATGAAACTGGAACATTACTTGTATATACAACAATAAGAAAGAGACAAACATATGCCTTTGGTCATGTGATAAGAAGAGAGGCATTGGAGAACATCGTGACAACTGGAAAGATCGAGGGGAAGAGAGGCAGAGGCAGACCAAGAGAAATTATGCTGGATAGGTTAAGACGGTGGCATGGAGGAGTATCATCAGCAGTTGATCCAGAACACCAAAGACCGAAATCTGTGAAGAGCCATGAACGCCTACGCCAGCTGACAGGGCAATTGATGATTATGATGATAAAAGTAGGAGATGCAGAGCATGGACAATAATAAGACAAGTTGTGAGCGTTTACACACGCGAAAAAGAGCATCTTTTTTTTTTTTTGGACAGGAATCCAAGCCGTTCATCGGCGCTGGATGACTTGCATTGAACGCGGTGGTGACTGCATCAAAAAATGATACATTTGTTCTTTAATTTTTCAGAATCTCTCGCTCCATCCCAATTTAAGTTTTTCATTTTTGAAGCCTCTTCGTAACTATCTAGTTGCCATCGTCGTATAGATAGTTATGTAGAGCTAAATATTTTCAATCTGTCCACAGAAAGTCCAGTCAATGTACAGCTGTCTATGCTCCGGCTATCTACAGAGTTATGTCGATATATAACTATCGATTTTGTCACCTGCCTATATTAAGACATGTACAGGCAACTATTGCTCAACTATCAACAGACGGTCATGTCGCTATACAACTATTTATCTTTTAATTAAATATAGAAAATCAACTTGATACTCAACTACTTACGTGTCAGCTTTCCACAGACGCTCTAGTCAATATGTTACTATCGTTTAACTATCTACATAAATTTACGTCGAATCGTAACTATCCACCTTCCAACAGTGTGTATACATATTTCTAACCTGTCTATAGAACGTCATATCGATATACAAGTACTTATCTTCCAACTATCCATAAAATATCAAGTTAATATATTAATATTTTCCAGCTGTCCATAGGAAATCCAGTCAATATAAAACTATATGTCTTCCAGTTATCTATAGTAAACAGTGGCGTCACTGGGGTTGGTGTCACCCAGTGCGGTAAACTCTTGGTGTCACCCCTCTAGACTTTCACCATGGTCTTCTTCCGACTAGACAGAGCTATGTCTGCTTTGTCAAATTTTCAATTTTTTTATTTTGATGTCACCCCTTGATGGTGTCACCCGGTGCGGCCCGCACCCCCCGCACCCCCCTAGTGACGCCCCTGATAGTAAATCTGATCGATGTATACTTTCTATCTGTCTTCTAGCGATCTAAGTAAGCCAAGCCCATATACGGTTATATTATATCTTGTAGCTATCTACAGAACGTCTAGTCAATGTATTACTATCTTCTCTTTATCAACAGAAAGTCAAGTCGATACGCATTTATCAGTCTTTCAGCGAACTCCAGTAAGTGAAGTCGATTTACGGTTATCTATCTTCCCTCTATCAACAGAAAGTCAAGTCAGTATATTACAATCTTCACTCTATTACAGAAATTCAAGTCGATATGCAGATACCGCCGGTTTCTCTGGCCGAGAGGTTACACCACTTTCTCCGTAGTCCCGTTTATCACGCGGTCTCGTAGAGGGCGGGGACTGGGAGCAGTTCGTCCCCAGCTGGTGACTTGCGGGATAACTGAGCTGGCCGCTCAGAAAGCAATGGCAAACTACTGAGCGTAATCTTGCCAAGAAATCAACAGACAGCTGAAAGATGCTGCTGTTGACAGCGATGTCCTGTAAAAGGATATGCGAATTTTAAAAAAAATGCAGATATCAGTTTTACAGCTATAGATAGAAAATCAAATCGATACACAACTATTAATCTTCTAAATATGTATAGTCAGTCAATTCCATACACAACTATCTCTTTATAGAAAGTCGAGTCTATATACAAATTTATGTCTTCCCTTTATCAAAATACAGTCAATTCAATATGCAACTATCTATCTACAGCTGCTCAAACACACACACACACATGCACACACACAAACACACACACACACACACATACGCACACACAACAATCTATCAGTTCCCCTCAGCTGTCTGCAGACGATCGAGTACACAACTTCCATCTCTCAACGAATCACTCAACAGAAGAATCCCATAGACATAGATATCTCAGACCGGACTCCCTTGTTGCAGGGATTATAAAATCAAATTACATCGCCATTAACTTGATCATGGGAGGGGCAGAAAATCAATAGATCACGAAGCGAATCCCCGACAGCAGCACAGTCAGTAAGTTTCGCTAACACACGACCCAGCTTTTCGTCCAGTGCATCTCGGTTTGTCCTCGGGCGGTGTTTTAACAAAAAATAAGGGAAACGTGATTCAAATGTTTCTGGTTTTATGTTTTCCTTTTTGGGTTTTAAACATATTTTAACACTTTATCTGGATTGGGCCACAGCCCGTGTCAGATTGATTAGAATCGTTAATGTTGACAGCCACTAGATGCGCCGACAGTTTTCAAAGCAAATTATGGAGAAAATAATAGAATTTTTGTGAATGAAAAATCAAGTATGGAGTTTGTATCAGAGAATTCGTCTTTGTTGTATTGAGGAGTTTGGTCTAGGAACATTAAACTTATTGGAGGTCGTGTCTCTCCATTCTTCTATATTTTTGTTGTTTGAATGAAATTGGTGTCGCTTTATATTTTTAATAGTATTTACCTAGCCGTTTAAGTTTCACACACATACATACTCACCCACACACTCACTCACTCACATACATACTCGCACACTCACACACACACAAGCACTCACTCACACACATACTTGCACACGCTCACACACATACACTCGCACACACATACACTCACACACACATACTCGCAACTCACACTCACGCACACGCATACACTCACACACATGCATCAGTCTTGGCATATTACACTTATTGGCGATCATTATTATCAGGATCATTATTATCACGATCATTATTATCACGATCATTATTATCACGATCATTATTATCACGATCATTATTATCACGATCAATATTATCCCGATTATTATTACCCCAATCATTATTATCACAATCATTATTATCACGATATTATTATCACGATCATTAGTATCACCATCATTATTATCCCGGTCATTATTATCACAATCATTATTATCACGATCATTATTATCACGATCATTATTATCCCCCGCTCTCTGTTGCTGATATTTGAATGAAGTTGCTATTGCTTTATATTATTATTATTAATATTTAACAAGTCATTTAAGCTATCCACACACACACACACACACACACACACACACACACACACACACACACACACACACACACACACACACACACATACATACATTTATACACATACGCATTCACAAGCACACTGACACACACACAGACAAACACACTGATATATAAACACTCACAAGCACACTGACACACACACATACAAACACACTGACACATACATACTAATAAGCACACTGGCACATACACATGCATATACACATTCACACTCACAAGCAAACTGACACGTCACATACATATACACATACACACACAAGTACACTCACAATAACACACACCCCAAACGGGTTTTTTTTCCTTGAAACCCCTTTTT
>JACEFZ010019200.1:0-95133 GCA_014155875.1 Cepaea nemoralis
GTCATACAGTTACTGTCAGCTCTACGCGTGTCCACCCGTCATGCGCAAGCTGTTGTACCATATACTGTCATGACAGTTGCTGTCAGCTAGCTCTAAGTGTGTCGTAGACCTGCAGTATGTGACCTAACTTGAGGTAGCGGGCGTGTTCCTCTACTTGTTCAAATATGCAGTAACCTTAAACCGTGCGCTGTGCGTGTTTCATGGAGTATTTCATATCCTGGTTATGACATTGCAATAACTCCATCCCTGGTCTTAACTGGTCTCGGAATCAAAGCGAGAGGCAACTGTTACGGGTTATAAGTCCTTGTCAGTTGGCGTAGACATGGGGCGCCACGCGTTGCCTCTGACGGTGGGAGACACCTATAGGTGTCACTGATCAGCTACCGCCCGCCTCAAGCTGGGCAGCCCCCAGCCAATTGGGTGCTGATCCGCCACAGCCTGCCTGCTTCAATGGGTGCTTGGGGCTAGGACAAAATCTGAATCGCAGGCTGTAAAACCAATGCACCAGGTACAAACAAAAATAAAAATAGAAACCTCAAGCTACGGCTTGCAACCTGGAACGTGAGAACCATGTGTCCAGGATTTTCCACTGACTTGACCAATATTGACTGATGTGAGAAAAACGGCTGTGATTGATGCCGAACTCAATCGTCTTAACATTGATATTGCTGGCCTGCAGGAGACTCGCCTCGCTGAGGAAGGGTCACTCAGGGAAAACAACTACACCTTTTTCTGGAAGGGTAGAGGGCAGGCAGAAAAAAGGCAACACGGTGTGGGCTTTGCAGTGAAGAATTCGCTACTTGGAATGATTGAAATTCCAGCAGGAGGAAATGAAAGACTATTATCCCTGCGCTTGGCAACCTCTTGTGGGTTTGCCACCATTATTACTGCATATGCACCGACACTCGATTCCTCTGATGATGTGAAGGATTCGTTCTATGAGGAGTTAGACTCCATGATCAAGGCAGTTCCAAAATCTGACTACATTTATATGCTCAGTGATTTCAATGCTCGTGTGGGCAAGGACTCGAGTTCATGGCCAGTGTCCCTTGGAAAATACAACATCGGTCGCATGAATGAAAATGGGCAAAGGCTGCTGGAGCATTGCACCAGTAATGACCTATGTATTACAAACTCTTTTTTTAAAACAAAAGAGATGCATAAGGTCACATGGAAACATCCAAGATCCGGCCATTGGCACCAGCTGGACTTCATCATCACACGGAGACAACATCTGAACCATATATCATTGACTCGTAGTTACCACAGTGCTGACTGTGATACAGATCATTCTTTGGTTGTTGCAAGAGTTAGACTGAGACCAAAGAGAATCTACACAGCTAAACACAAATCTAGCCCCAGGATTAATATTATTAACACTCATGATCCTGAAAAGTGCTTTCAGTTTCAACAGCAACTTGAAGACGCTTTCACTGATACACCAGAAAATTGTACAGTAAATGAAAAGTGGGGTCAAATTAAGGAAACTCTTTATAAAACTGCCGTAGGGGTTTACGGCACTGTGGATCATAAGAGGCAGGACTGGTTTGCGGCCAACAGCGAGACTCTGCAGCCCTTGATTGATAAGAAGAAGAAAGCTCTCTTAAGAAACAAGGAAAGACCAACGCGTAACACTCTGAGTGAGCTAAGGCAAGCTAGGAAGGATGTGCAAAAGGCTGCCAGGCAGTGTGCAAATGATTATTGGATCAAGTTATGTGAGTCCATTCAAATCGCAAGTGATAAGGGAGACATAAGAAGCATGTATGAAGGAATAAAGAAAGCCTGTGGTCCAGTGATCAAAAGAAGTGCACCGCTGAAAACCTTGACTGGAGAAGTCATCACTGATAAGAAACAGCAGATGGACAGATGGGTAGAGCACTATTTGGAGCTTTACTCAAGTGAGACCAAACTAGCGGATGATGCCCTCAACGCCATAGAGGCCCTGCCAACTCTTGACCACCTGGACACACTTCCCACCATAACAGAAGTTAAGTGTGCTATAAATGAACTTGCATCTGGCAAGGCTCCAGGTAAGGATGGGATTCCAATAGAGGTTATCAGGAGTGGGCAAGACACACTCACTCTACAGATCCACCAGCTAATAGAGCTATGCTGGCGTGAAGGACAAGTCCCACAGGATTTCAAAGATTCAAACATCATAACGCTGTACAAGAACAAGGGTGATCGGAGCGACTGTAACAACTATAGGGGTATCTCACTTCTGTGTATTGTTGGGAAAGTATTTGCCAGAATTGTTCTGCGCAGACTTCAAGTCCTAGGAGATCAAGTCTACCCCGAATCACAGTGTGGCTTTCGACAGAACCGGTCTACCACTGATATGATATTCTCATTGCGACAAATGCAAGAAAAATGCCGTGAACAGAATCAACCACTGTTTATTGCCTTCATCGACCTCACAAAGGCATTTGATTTGGTCAGTCGTGAGGGTCTGTTCAAGGCACTAAAGAAGATTGGCTGCCCACCAACTCTTCTGTCCATTGTGGAATCGTTCCACACAGGCATGAAGGGTATAATCAAGTTTGATGGTGCAACTTCTGAAGAATTTGAAATCAAGAGTGGAGTTAAGCAAGGTTGTGTACTAGCTCCCACCCTCTTTGGAATATACTTTTCACTTCTACTGAAATATGCATTTCGTGATCAGGATGGTGGTATATACATTCACTCACGCTCAGATGGCGGCCTCTACAATGCTCAGAGATTGAAGGCTAAGACCAAAATTAGGAGGGTACTGATCAGAGAGTTGCTTTTTGCAGATGATGCTGCAGTTACGACCCACTCTGAGGAAGAATTGCAATGTCTACTATCTGCATTCTCCAATGCTTGTTCTGAACTTTGGTTTAACAATTAGCAAAAAGAAGACACAGATTATGTCACAAGGTGCACATGGGGTACCATCAATCTTTATTGACGACGCCGAACTAGAGATAGTAGACCATTTTACATATCTAGGATCAGTGGTAAATAGCAAATTATCCCTAGATCAGGAAATCAACATCCGGATTGGTAAGGCAGCAACAACAATGAACAGGTTAAGAAAAAGAGTCTGGGAGAACAGGAAGCTTACTGCCAAAACAAAAGTCCTTGTCTATCAAGCCTGTGTCCTTAGTACTCTTCTCTATGGCAGTGAAACCTGGACAACTTACTCACACCAAGAGAACAATTTAAACAGCTTTCATATGCGGTGTCTGCGAAGAATTCTTGGTATTAAGTGGCAAGACAAAATCACAAATACTGAAGTATTGGAAAGATCAGGTTGTGTGACAGTTTATTCCATGCTCAGTCTTCGTAGACTTAGATGGATAGGACATGTTAGGAGGATGGATGATGGTAGAATACCAAAGGATATCTTTTTTGGTGAATTACAGATGGGTAAGAGATCTCAGGGTCGGCCTCTACTACGATACAAAGATGTGTGTAAGCGGGACATGATTGATACAGGCATTGATAATGCACATTGGGAGCAAGTCGCCGCTGAACGTGTTGCATGGAGGGCAAATATCAGAAATGGAATAAAGTCAAAGGAGAAAATTATTGCAGAAAAGTCACACACCAAGCGTTTGAGACGTAAGATGGTGCATGATGGTGGAAATGACCACGTGTTCACATGCACCCACTGTGAACGGACATTTACAGCGCAAATTGGCCTTATCAGTCACACTCGCTACCGCCATAGTTAAAAGTTATTATGCCTTTTTAGAGCACAAACTATCGTCTGTCAAGACGGCAAGGTGCCAATGAATGAATGATTATGACATATCAGTGTAGACTTGCTAGCCGTCTCCGCCGGTCAGGTATAACAATGGGGAGTAAAACGCCATTATTTCATAGATAATATAAAACTAGGAAATAACAAACAATTATAACAGGGATATCTGTGCACTATAAATTAGACGGCAAACATTGCCTGAGTAACATCTTCCCTAGCACCTGTGTGTGTCTGTAACATACTGTGATACTTGCTAGCCGTCTCCGTCAGTGAAGTAGAATGCCGGGCAGTAACGAGGCATTATTTCAGGTGTATATCTGCACAACACATGACAGGGTCGATTACTTGTGTGAGAACATTTGTCCAGCGTCTGTGTATAAGCTGTAACATACAGTATGCTACAAAGTAAAGTAAAGGACACTTTTCTGGCCTCTGTGTATATCTGTAACCCGGTCAACAAATACCTCAAGAAGTCGGATGTGTCGGCCGACCGAAAGTGCAAATACCGCAGCTCTGCTGTCAACAGGCACAACGCAACTACGTCTAAAACATCATTCCGGACGAACGCAAGAGAAGAGGAAGAATAATCGCCGTGGTGTGTTGAACACACGGCAGCATTTGTCAGGAAAACACAGCGACACAGACTAGAACAGACTGAGATCCCTTCCAAGGTCTATAAAATCATGGATACGTTTCTATACCGCGTGATTGTATTCATAGACTTATCATAGATAATATGAAACCATTTTGCAGGGGTGTGTGGCTGTGTCAAGTTTACTACTGCCGTGGTGTGTGGCTGTGTCAAGTTTACTACTGCCGTGGTGTGTGGCTGTGTCAAGTGTAATGCTACCCTAATGTGTGGCTACTGAATGTCATACTAAGGACAATATCAAACACAGAACGGGAACTGTCAGTGCAGTGGAGGGAGACGATTGATTGACACATCGAACTAACATGACAAGGACAATCTGACACTGATAGAAATATTAGCAGAGGTGGGCGATTTGATAGTGTCTTTCCTTCTGTCCTTCGTATTCTGAAAACCCCTTTCCCGTTCCTCATCCCGCCTTTGTATTTTGACCCCCAGGTCTGTCCGTCGTTTTATTTGTTCTGTTTCACAGTTCCGACCCATATAGGTTATTTCATCAGATAGAAGAGTTCGCATGTGCTTCATTCTTTTTCTTCGAGCAGTATATGAAGCCCATAAACGGGCACTCTCCCGCTGTTTATGCTTCACCTCGACAACGCAAGGTACAAGAGGGACAAGATGAGATGAGAAGTGATGAGATGAGTCGTTATGTTTCAATTATTGCCACTTACTTTATTAATCTCCAACTTCTGCAAATTATTCTTCACATTCCATTGCTTATCTCTGGCTTTGTCATCGTCTTCCTTTGTCGTGTCTATATAATCTCTGTCAGTCAGTTTCTCTTAATCTTCTGTCTACAGCACACTTAATCTTCTGTCTACAGCACACTTGATCTTCTTCAACAGCACACTTAATCTTCTGTCGAAGACACACTTAATCTTCTGTCTATAGCACACTTAATGTTTTGTTTACAGCACACTTGATCTTCTTCAACAGCACACTTAATCTTCTGTCTAAGACACACTTAATCTTCTGTCTATAGCACACTTAATCTTTTGTTTACAGCACACTTGATCTTCTTCAACAGCACACTTAATATTCTGTCTACATCACACTTAATCTTCTGTCTGCAGCACACTTAACCTTCTGTCTACAGCACACTTGATCTTCTTCAACATCACACTTCATCTTCTGTCTGCAGCACACTTAATCTTCTGTCTGCAGCACACTTAATCTTCTGTCTACAGCACACTTAATTTTCTGTCTACAGCACACCTGATCTTCTTCAACAGCATACTTAATCTTCTGTCTGCAGCACACTTAATCTTCTGTCTACAGCACACTTAATTTTCTGTCTACAGCACACTTGATCTTCTTCAACAGCACACTTTATCTTCTGTCTAAGGCACACTTAATCTTCTGTCTAAGGGACACTTACAAGATGTGTACACACCCGTGGCGTTTCCTTTACTGCCTTTCATCTTCGTCAGGTAAACAAAACAAACACACGAATCACATCACTCGGTGCTCTCTGCATTACACTGTCGCCATGTTTGTTTTGCCTCAGGGATAACTGTCGGAGAAGAAAGAAAGAATTTCGATGGCGATTGTTATCCCCGTTAATGAATAGTTCTTGTCACACACAAGACTCGACGCTTCAATGATTCAATGTTGTATTTACTTCTACGTTTAGACTTTGGAGATGGAGAATAATGGCGTCTTGAACAAGTCCCAAAAACATTCCAGCCTGCCCGATGTCAGAGACGATGTCGGGAAAGTAGGAAGGTAATTAGTTTGACATCTGTACATATGGGGAAATTGTAGTACAGTTTGGCATCTGTACATATCCGCAAGTTGTGGCACAGTGTGACATCTGTACGTATCAGCAAGCTGTAGCATTCACACACTTCTTACATCACTCTCTGGCACCTGATCGTCTTGACAGACGATAGTTTGTTAAATTCTGCTTAAAAAAGGCATAATAACCTTTCGCATAGCGCAAAGCTTGAGCTGAATGGTAGAGACCATGTGTTGCCCACGATATAAATCTTGTGTCAGAAGTGATGGGAAATCCCTTTGAGGGAATATGTGGCATATGTGATCCCACAGAATAGCGTTAATAAGGACAGCATATGCAGATACGAAGTGTACAGTTCTTCATGGGACAAACTGACAGATATATTTAGAATAAAAATAGGGTGCGACAGGGAATCCTTTTTCCACTGACTATAGGCTGAGTCATGAATACAACAACAATCGCCAGAAAGGAATTTACGCGGATGTGCAGTACTACACGCGGATGTGCACTACTACACGCGGATGTGCACTACTACACGCGGATGTGCAGTACTAAGGGTGCAAATAAATTGGCACAACGCAAAAACGTCCGAGTGAGAGTGGAAGGTCCTCCGTGCCCGGAACAGCTCCGACTATTTTGTCTTCCGGGCACAGTGTCCAGCACATGTCCGAACCGAAAGCTCGCTGAGTGGATGTCGTCTGCGCACTGACCGTACCTGGTTTGTGCGAGGAGCGGCCTGTGGTGAACGAAATGCCCAATATATGGAAGTGAGGAATTAAAGCAGCCATGTGCGGGACGTAGCGATTCCTTGGGTGAGCCAAGTACCAGAGCGCTATGTATCAGCTCTGAAATTATGGAAGCCTCCTTGGATGGCAGGAAATGCTCATGGACTGTCCCTGCCTTTTCTTGAGGGCTGACCACGAAGTCCTCGACCGTTGTAACTTGACCAGCTGGGATGTGGACGGCACCACAACAGTGAGAGTCCCCCAGGACGGCTAACCTGATTAAAAAACACCCGCTAAAGTCGGACGTGTTGGCCCAAGGGGTTTGGCCAAGGGTGCATAACCAGACGCACCGTAATTACATCTGAAAAAACACTCCGAATGAACGAAGAAGAAGAAGAAGAAGAAGAGAAGAAGAAGAAGAATGAGAAGAAGAAGAAGAAGAAGAAGAAGAAGAAGAAGAAGAAGAAGAATTAAGTGGACTTTAACAAAGCAAATTAATGAGTTGGACTTCGCCGACCACACTGCACTCAGTCTCTCTCTCTCACACACACACACACACACACATACGCACGCACGCACGCACACACACGCGCGCGCACGTAATCAAAGATAATGAGATTACACTCAGCAAACAACAACCCTAAACTGTGCTGCTCATGGCGTGAGCACGGTCGGATGCGGGTTCGAGTCCTGGGCTGGTCGATTGCCGAAGTGAGGGAAAGAATGACCACCTATTCCCCCCTGCTCTCAGACCTACAGAATGTGATGGGACGATCAGATCCCAGGCCTCTTGCTAGACACTGCCTTGAGACCATTTACACAAATGATTTGTTGTCTCCTCTCTTGTTCCCGCCTGTTTGGTGTATGGTGCCAGACTTATACTTGTGTACACCAGTCAGCAGTCGACGGGTGTTGTGATCAGTAGTTGGTCTCTCCCAATCCGTGCATTACCTACCTGTTGTGTATTGATCTCTCCCAATCCGTGTATAACCTACCTGTTGTGTATTGATCTCTCCCAATCAGTGCATTACCTACCTGTTGTGTATTGATCTATCCCAATCCGTGTATCACCTACCTGTTGTGTATTGATCTCTCCCACTCCGTGCATTACCTACCTGTTGTGTATTGATCTCTCCCACTCCGTGCATTACCTACCTGTTGTGTATTGATATCTCCCAATCCGTGTATCACCTACCTGTTGTGTATTGATCTCTCCCAATCCGTGTATCACTGTCAGAAGTCGGGGTGCCCCACCGGCTAGATGAATGTATTATTCACTGGCGAGCAACCCTAAATAGTCAGAAACTGACTAGGGACAAAATCTATATGGCTGAACTACAGATTAAGCCCTGAATATCCAACGTACAGCTCTAAGTGGCTCGTTACAAAATGAAATGAACTGTGCTGAATATTCGCCAAGGAATGGGAAAGAGAAGGTTAGCTTAAGATAGATGTTTTAAGTCTAAGTATATGAGTATAGACGACTATCTCAGTACAGGTTTTCTCCCTGACTGCTCCTTTCCTTGGTGTGTAAGTGAACCCCCACCAATGTACACAACAACACGTATGCACAATTGGAATTAAAATTTAACGAGAGAACTATGAGTTACAATACTACAACATTTATTTACTACTCATAATCATAGACATAGGATGATTGTCAATATGAGAATGATGAAATCATATACATATTGATCTTGATGACAAATATTACGTAACTTTACTTGTTACTTCATCTATCTGGAACTGTGGTCCAGATCCCCACTCTCCAGTAGACACACACAAAAGAAAAACAGCTTGCCGGTAGTCTGACGATCCTGCCAGTCCTGACACTCCTAGTCAGTAGTCTCTAGTCTTGAGATCTATAACATAGGGCTCCTTGTGAGAGCTTGAAAGAAAGTCAAGAATGTGTTATATCAGTTCTACATCAGCGCAATCCTAATTAAAACATATAACACAAACATATACAATGACCAGTCTGGCCAAGTTTATCTTTCAGCTCGACTGCGTTCACCATCCTCCTTCTCCCTACTGTCTTTAGTCTGGGACGGGCTTTTCAATTGTCTCACACGCCTGTAATGATTACATTTCTGCCGCCCCATGTCCATGTCGCTAATACAGAAATTATGTGTCGTACAGCCGCTCCGTCCAATGTTAGTTTAGCAGCTCACAGGGTCGGTAAGGGTATTATAACAATGCCTGATCATCCGGGCTTGCAAGCCGTGACAAGTAGCTGTGCCAGGTTTCCATGCATTACCGTGGACGCACGCCCACAATACACTGAGAAAGTTTAGCACCATATACCCTATACTACCAATTGTGGGTAATGTCTGTACCATTACACCTCTGCTTCCAACACAATCATTGGCCAATGTGCCAATGCGCAGACAATAGCATAACACTTCATATTGGTAGGTTTGCATATGACAAATCAATATATCAAACATCCAATACACATAAACATATTGATTAAACTAGACATATTATGATACTTTAACATCCTAGCATAATGCACTAGTTAGTTTATGAAATTACACATACATACATCCAACATATCCGTAAACATTATATTACTTCAAGATGGACATCTAATGATACTCAACATAATAGCATCAGGCATTATTAATGAGTACTAATATTGTATAGCTACAAAATGAGATATACAACACATATATAACACATATATCTAATGGAAGTTACCACACAGACCAGCTATATTTGCTGAGCTGCCCGGTTTAATCATCATTTAGTTACTGCTGTTGTAAGAATTAAATAAATAGTCAGTTGACTATATTCTGTACAACAAATGCACACACCAAAAAGCAACTAGGATAGTGTACAAAGAAATGACAAGCATCTACCAAGACACCTAAAAGTATACCCAGACAAGATCTGTCTCACATAAGGCTCTATTTCTCAGAAGAATAACACTTTAAAGCAATATGATATTGAACGCAGAACTTAGAAAGAACACTCAAGTAATCTATGACAATGATAGTTCTTGCAATAACCTAGATCAGATATAGACTGAAAATCAGTAACTAAGAAATAACTTTTGTAGTGAAATCTAACATAATAATCATGCGTATGGCTACAGACATTGAGATAGTTCCTACCTGTTCTGAAGTCAAGCTTAATCTAAAGGGGAACAGTCTAGCAGGGGTTTTTATACCTAGCCTAGCAGTAGACCCTTATCTCCCAGGAATTCAAGTCATCAATTCTTCCTTTATCTCCCCCTTGCGTTAATTGCAATTATCACTGCAATTGGCCATCACACCTTGCTCCTCTCTGTCTGGTCCCAAGTCCACAGGCTCAGTGTTAATTGTCTTATCAGACCTGGTTCACACCCCCCTGAGTCTGCCAGTCATAGTGGGCGGGGCTTAGTTTACAGCCCTGGGGCTATTATCTTTCCCTGGGTCAATGTTGTTCACACCTGGGCGATTTTCTACCCCTGCTTATCAGGTGTCATGCCTGGTCGGTTTTAATTACACAGTCCATGGCTCAGTTCATTGTTGATTCAGCATGTCTGGGTCAGCAGTTTCCCAAGGTGTATACTAATTATCTAGTTGCCATTTTACTTGCCATCTGCAAGCTTACGTCATGGCTAGAGGCTTTTTGTGAATAATCTTACCTCACGACTAGATAATTTTGGAGTAGCGTGATTAATTCATTCTTTCTCAATTTGGCCTCTCAAATTTGGAGACCGAGAAAAATATTCTGGGATGTTAAGGCGGCACTTCACGACAATCACCTACCCTTTGTGTAATGATGTTGTGTAATGATGTTGTGTAATGATCTCTGCCAACAGTTTCACCTACGTTGTTATTGGTGGAGTTGTACACAAAATTCCTGTTGTAAAAACGTCAGGACGGCGCCATAAAGAGGTTGGTCATTTATCTTGTTGTAAATTTATTTGTCCATGTCTTTATTTATTTATTGTAAACACAGAAGTCACTGTAGCAGTATGTGTATATTGGGTGGGCAAAACTACAGCACGCTTGAGCATCAGGATGGAATGGGAAGAAGGATGCTCAAGTCGTGACGTAGTTTGTTGTTAGGAACCAGTCAACATCTGGGCCTGGAAGAGAGAAGACGCCATGTTGTATGAAGGTTGTAGAAGTTGTCATCAAGATGAAATAAATCTCTATTTATACTCAAACACAGAACTCGTTAGTCCTATTTATCTGTGCGCTGTTACAAAGGACTGAATTGGTGCCCATGACACAGGATACGAACTTGGAGTGTCGCGGAATCACAATATGCTGTCCAGGTCGAACATCGAACTAAAATCAAAGTTTTGAAGATCTCGTTCTGCTTGCATCAAATACCCAGAGACAGAATTACGGCACGGTTCTATACTTATGTTGAACGAAAAAGCGAAGTTGATAAATGGCCACTACGTCGTCTGTGAGAATTACAGCAGCCAAAAGCCCGGCTAGGGGTGGTTGTCTGTAAATATTTTTCAGAGTCCTCGTTGCTATCAAGAATCCTAGATGTATAGGCAGTCGTTGTCACCTGAGTTATGAAAGCCGGCTTGCCAGGGTGAGTTGCTGTACAGTGGTGATCATCTCGCTAAGCAAAAGAGTGAGAAAGACCAGCACGTTTTTTTCTGGATCGTTTGAAATAAGAGGCTCAGGAAAAAGAAACCTGAAGTCCAGTCCGCTCTCAAATCGTTTTCGAGCCTTACTGGTGGTGAAGTCCAGTCCGCTCTCAAATCGTTTTCGAGCCTTACTGGTGTGTGAGAGCCGCTATCAAGTCCTCGCCGGGCACTGTGGCATTGTTGTTCGAGCGGTTTGCTAACGGGATTGATTTTGGCGGACGACATGGAGATACCTACTTCTGATCGTACCTCCCACTGTTGCAGGGACTTCAAAGACTTCTGCATTCCGCCATACATAGTAAGTAGACTGAATCGTTGCCACACAGCCTGCTCGTTACCATAGCCGTTGCCTGAACTTTTATCATTTTCAAGAGGCTTGGTATAGCCGTCGCTTTACACTGTTCACTTCAAGAGGCGTGTTATAGCCGCCGCTTTACATTTTTTACCTGCATTGTCGGTTGTTTCAACGGGCTACCTACCAGGGCCGCTGCCATACAATGTTGTTTCAGGGAACTGACCAAAGCTGCTCTTTGATCGCAGTCTGATCGTGGTGAGGGCCTACTGTCGAGAAAAGCTGCTCTCTGATCAATGTCTAATCGTGTGAAGTTGGGAGGTGCTGCTCTTTGAACGCAGTCAATTGTTCCAGGCCTTGTCAGAAACCGCAGTCCTTGGGCGTCACTATGCTGGAAACCAAGATGCCTGCCTGCCTTGAGGTTGCTGTATTATCGGGGCTGTTAACTTAACCGTTGCTGTGAGGTCGTCGTATCGCTGGATTTTCTTTCTCCATCATGCCTCTCTGCCCAGTGTGTGATATGGAATGACACTGATTTGGGAACGTTTTTGCTCGAGCATCCTGAGAGATCCTGGAAGTCATTGCCTGTCCGTTTGAAGTTTGTAGAACCGAAGGACAATGTTGGCTGAGTAAGCGAAGTTTAATTTAAATTAGTTAAAGAGTAGACATATAATATAATTATTTGTTTAAGATAGAATTGAAGAATTGAAAACCTGATGCATTTTTTTTTAAAGATTTGGCTTTGAGTAACCTTTTTCAGAGTATGTGCTAGCGATAGGAAAGCTGCCTACGTATTGAAAACAACAAGGCTTTATATCATAAAGGCGTGGTGAGCTACTATGGAAGTCTTTTATAGGAAGTTAGGACGTGTGACAGAGTTGATGGATGGCTTAAAAATGGACGTAGATAGAATTTCGTCTATGATAGAATTGATAAAGAGGCAGACGTCTGAACGAACGGAGCACGAGACAGGTAGGAGATATTATGGTATAGACAAGCCCAATAGATGGCAGCCGGTCAATAGAAATGATAACCAGCGTGGTTACAATTTTAAAGTTGTCAACCATATACATATGAAAGCAGATAAGAATGAGACACAGAGACATATAAGAATTAGTAATGGTCAGAAAAAGAAACAGTGGTCTTGGCCTTCAAAGAGTGATAACGCAAAGGCCTTGCGAGAGAACTGGTTTCAGATCAGACACCTGCGATATTCGGTAGCAAAGTTGAATAACAGAGAAAGAAACATAGATAAGATTTTGGGTAGTCAGGAGGTATCTTCAGTCTTTTGTGTCAGACAAGAAAGAGAGACTCAGACACAGGTGATTGAGGTGGTAGAAGAAAACACGCAGACACAAGTTGATACAGTAGAGAAAAAAGTCCAGGTACAACCAACTAGCAAAGTAACGAAGGGAAGTCAAACTGACTTAATAGAAATTCAGTCAAAACCAACTTACTTGACTAAGGGAGACACGGTTGAAATTAAGAAAGATAAACAGACAAGTGCCAAAGATGTTAAAAGACGGGTGAAGAAAAGTATTAAGGAAAGGAATAGTATGATTGTTAATAGAGGTACTGCTATGTCAAGTTCCTCAGGTATAGACATTAAATTAATCCCTAAATGGTGTAGAAATATTAGGTGTGAGAGTTCAGGTTATGGAGAGGATATTTCTACCTCTACCGCCGCATTTTATAGTAAATACTACGCTGCTGAAACAACTACAGATACTGATGATTCAGAGAATGAGAGGATTGCACTACGAACAGATCCTGACTCGAAGCGTGATGTTTCCTCATACGGTGGGCTTGCTGGTGGACAGACGGACAGAGTTTTGGTTGGTGACTCTTTAGAACTAGATACCAGTTTATATGACAGGAAAGTAGGGAAGGCTAAGAGACGAATACCAAGAGAGAGAGAGAAAGATACTTCCAAAAAGAAAGATGTTTGCCTAGTAGAAAGTGGAACACAAAAACAGCAAACAGCTGAAGCGTCGCTGGAAAAAGCTAGAAGTCTCATGAAATCGGTAAGACCATGGTTGTATTTAAATAACCGATACGAGCAGATTTGAGCATTTTGTAACTGAGCTTGGGGTAATTCAAGTTTGATGAGGCTCAAATTTCGACTCAAATGTGCTGTTGCTGTGGAAAATGGTGGAGAATCATTGCAAGTGATGTGTGACGTCGAGAACTGATGTAGTATTGTCTTGTATTACATAGGTTATTTTGAGATATAAAGTGGTCATAGAATAGTGATGACGATTGGGTAATGCGGATGTCATAGCTCGAAGAAGTATTATGAAGTGATGAGGAGGTTAAGATAGGATAAATGAGTAATTGACCGTCAGAGTAGTTTGACGTTGAGAATTAAGTAGGACGGAGAATAGTGGCATTATGATGGTTGAGAATGAAGTAAGAAAGTAGTTGAATTGTGAAAGTCCTGTTGAGTAATTCGTCAGATTATGCGTTGTCCGTGCGTGAGTATAAGAGTGGACACGTCAGGTTGTCGCGATGCGAGAGTAGTAGTGAGATGAGAGCGAGGTTGTGTATCACTGTCTGAGCAAACAAAATACGAATAACGTGTGAATATGCGAAGAGTGGCTGATAAGTGACGTTGATAAAACGTGGAACATAGAGTATGCGAAAATTGAGAGGTAGAAAGAACATGATTAGAGAATTGTGATGTCTTTTGTGTGGAATATCTGAAGTTAGACAGAATTAATGATAATGGTATGACAGGATGACGGAAAGAGAGTTAACATTCTGAATGACGTTTCATAAAACATGTTTAGTAGTGTTGACAGGGACATGTCGAAACATGAATGCTTAATACTGAGAAATGAGAAAAGTGAGGTCTGTTGTCAGTAATAAGTGGTGTGGTTTGCTGTTTCTGAAAGAATCCCGATAAATAGGAAGAGGAGTGAAAGATAGTGAGGTAAACAAGATTAGTTAAATGAATGTTGGAGAACGTGTTCCGATAAGTGTGACTAGTATCATCGCGGTGCAAGAACGCTAGGAGAGACTTGAGGATAGTTTAGAGTAGTTGTGGTGAGACGTTGAAAGTACTGATGCAGGAGAATGAAATATTAATTGCGTCGGGTAGACGAGAAACTTAAAAGTAGAATTAGTTGTATTGGTGAGAGGTCTATAGCAAATAGACAAAGTTTAGTTGGACGTAGGAGGGTGGAAATACCGTGGTTAACGGTAATGATTAAGAAGTTGTAGTGATGTTTGGTACAAATCCAAGGGAAACAATTGGTGTGCCGAGCCACAGGTTAATTAGTAGATAGATGACGGCTGGTACATTGAGATGACATTAGAATAATCGCCACATTAGTAATAGATAAAATGAGGTGACCTGTAGTTTACAGTGCTTGCTTAAGATGATATTCCAGATTTTGTGATGTGTTAGGAGTTAGGCTGGAAAAAGATAGAAAATTGTGAGGGGAGAGAATCAATGATAGTACGGTCATTGTTGATTAGTGATTTTTGTGTGTGTAGAGAGAACAGATATTGTTCTAAGTTAAGAAATTGGTCTGTAGGTAACAGATATATATACTTGACAGTGAGTTGTTTTGTTTTTCTCGGTTATAAAAATAATAGAATGACTTGTGTGAATAGATATGTGTTACATTGGTTCGTATAAGAGGCCAATGTTGCTGGTCACTTTACGTAGTTAATTCTAAGTGAATTATATTTTTTTGAAAACCTTCTCTTTAGCGAGAAGACAGTTGTTTTATTGAGTCTGAGTTTTTAATGCCTCATATATAATATGTTTTTTTTGCTTGATTTGGTCCTGTAAAATGATTGTCATTATTTGATTTTAGAATAGGATTATTGTGTTCTTAGACTTTTGAGTACAAACTATTGGTCCGTAAAAGAGACCAGTAGTATTAGGTAACAATAGATTAGGATGTATGTTGTATTATTTTAATATATGTTTTTCTTTGAATGAGTTAATACCTTTAATTGATATGAGGGGAAACATAAATGATGTTATAAAAACTTGGGGGGGGGGGTATGATATCCTGTTGTGATTTTATTTCGCTGTTTTGTATGTTAAATAGTAGTTAATTAAGTTATGTTTAATTTACATGGTTTTGTCTAGATTAGAGAAAATACATGGGGCTTTATTTAAGACCCTTCGTTCAGAAAAGAGTTAATAAAACTACTAAGGGGCTAATAGAGAGACACATACATTCTCTTTGTGAATATTATGTGGCTGTGATAATCGGCATGAAAAGGTTCTTATGGATATGAAGTATTAGAAACATAGGTCGGGGATGGCTGTGAGAAAGTAAAATAGGAGCTGCATTATATGAAGATATAAGGTTGGGTATATGACTGTGAAGGGCAGCATATAAGCTGGGGTATATATATAGGTGGACAAGGAAGCAGATCATGGGATGTGAGGGGGCAAGATATAGGAGCTGTGAAAAATCAGCGTTAATTAAATTAAAAATGTTCATGGAATATGAACATTGGTTCGTGGTCAAAGATGAGATAACGGAAATATAAATTGTGGATGGCAATATAAATGTTGAATATATAAATGTTGAGAAAACTTATATCAACTTGATTTATAGGGAACAAAGATGTATTTCATAAGATGTATTTAAAAAAAAAATTGTTTACAACATTTTTTTTGTTGGCAAGAGAGGTAAATGTGATTGTGTTGACTATCCATTCCTTTATGTAAATGTGATTGTGTTGACTATTCGTTCTTTATACTTTTCACTGGGTGCGCACCCCTTCTTTACTTTTTCTAACTACATTGTTTTCTGTGTTGTGAAAGAGTGAGGAATTTCATAATGTCAAGTGTATGATAACGATTATACGAGCTGTTCTTATGATATATATTTTGTACAGGAACTGTGAAGAGCCAATAACGAACAAGAAATGTATAGTGGTTTACTATATGGCAGGGGAAAGAGTTACGAATAGATTGTTTTACTTAAAATAAAGTTGGTTTGGGGAAGATTAGAGGTGTTATGGGAGGTAAGGAAAGAGAGGGAATAGAATAGGGGGATTGGGAGTAAAGACTTTTTAAGAGAAAAAGTCTTTCGAAAACATAGGAAGGTGTAGCAGTATGTGTATATTGGGTGGGCAAAACTACAGCACGCTTGAGCATCAGGATGGAATGGGAAGAAGAATGCTCAAGTCGTGACGTAGTTTGTTGTTAGGAACCAGTCAACATCTGGGCCTGGAAGAGAGAAGACGCCATGTTGTATGAAGGTTGTAGAAGTTGTCATCAAGATGAAATAAATCTCTATTTATACTCAAACACAGAACTCGTTAGTCCTATTTATCTGTGCGCTGTTACATCACAAACAATATGTTGCACGATTTATTGCCTGGCATATTTCGCTGCATCTCGTCAGGTGTATGCTGCAGAGTTATATATCATATGTAGTGAATAAATAATTATTACTTTGGCTGAAACAACTAACAAACATTTGCTCACAAAGGTAATACGTGGTTTAATTTCTTGTATGAAATCTCTCTTTCTGTGCTGTGTAGTTATTTGTGTGTATTCTTGATCTGTTTCACAAAGTTACCGGCACTTCATGCAAATTAAAAGAAAACAGCAATAAGTTGTTAAATAAATATAGATATGCTCTAGTCCAGTGTTTCCCAACCTTTTTTGTACCATGCCCCACTTAAGCCTTTCTAAAATTCATATTGCCCCCTCCCCCGCCCCACGCCCCCCCCCCTCAACATATACATTATGTTTAATATTCAAAAATTGAAATGTTCACTAAAGAAACTTGAATGATAGGTTTTAGGAAGAAATCACCCGGGAAGGTTAACCCGGTCAACAAATGCCCGCAGAAGTCGGATGTGTCGGCCTAACGGCGCAAGAACGCAGCTCTGCTGTAAACAGGCACAACGCAATCACATCCGAAAAAAAAACTCCGGATGAACGAAGAAGAAGAAGAAGGAAGAAATCACTAGGTAATTATTGAGCAAACACAGTAAGTAAATTTTCAAAACATATAATGGAGAACTGAAATTCAAGTACAAAATAATTTTAATGAAAGATTTTTCTATATTATTTTAATTATTAGTAATTATTTATTATTTAAATTTAATGAGATCCTTGCGCTTGATGCTTGCTGCAAAGAGATCTTATGTCAGGTTCCAATTTAGTTAACTTCAGTCTCAAGTCTCCCCGTTTTGTTATATTCAGCCGATTCCTTCCATTTTCGAATTGCCCCCCTTAACAGTCAAATTGCCCCCCTGTGGGGCGTGGGCCCCACGTTGGGAAACACTGCTCTAGTCTGTTATATATTTTAGAGAATGTTAAATAAATATAGACATTCTCTAGTCTGTTATATATTTTAGAGAATGTTAAATAAATATAGATATATATATATATGTTATATATTTTAGAGAATGTTAAATAACATCTGAATGTTAAATAAATTGTCCTGCACAGACTTCAAGTCCTGGGAGATCAAGTCTACCCCGAATCACAATGCGGCTTCCGTCAGAAACGGTCTACCATTGATATGATATTCTCATTGCGACAGATGCAAGAAAAATGCCGGGAACAAAATCAACCACTGTTTATTGCCTTCATTGACCTCACAAAGGCATTCGATTTGGTCAGTCGTGAGGGTCTGTTCAAAGCACTAAAGAAGATTGGCTGCCCACCAACTCTTCTGTCCATTGTGGAATCGTTCCACACAGGCATGAAAAGTATAATCAAGTTTGATGGCTCAACTTCAGAAGAGTTTGAAATCAAGAGTGGAGTTAAGCAAGGTTGTGTAATAGCTCCCACCCTCTTTGGAATATACTTTTCACTTCTACTGAAACATGCCTTTCGTGATCAGGATGACGGTATATACATTCACTCACGCTCAGATGGTGGCCTTTATAATGCTCAGAGATTGAAGGCCAAGACCAAAATTAGCAGGGTACTAATCAGAGAGTTGCTTTTTGCGGATGATGCTGCGATTACGACCCACTCTGAGGAAGAATTACAACATCTACTATCTGCATTCTCCAATGCTTGTTCTGAATTTGGTTTAACAATTAACAAAAAGAAGACACAGATTATGTCACAAGGTGCACATGGTGTACCATCAATCTTTATTGACGACGCCGAACTGGAGATAGTAGACCATTTTACATATCTAGGATCAGAGGTAAATAGCAAATTATCCCTCGATCAGGAAATCAACATCAGGATTGGCAAGGCAGCAACAACAATGAACATGTTAGCAAAAAGAGTCTGGGAGAACAGGAAGCTTACTGCCAAAACAAAAGTCCTCGTCTACCAAGCCTGTGTTCCTTAGTACTCTTCTTTATGGCAGTGAAACCTGGACAACTTACTCACGCCAAGAGAAACGTTTAAACAGCTTTCATATGCGGTGTCTGCGAAGAATACTTGGTATTAAGTGGCAAGACAAAATCACAAATACTGAAGTATTGGAAAGATCAGGTTGTGTGACGGTGTATTCCATGCTCAGTCTTCGTAGACTTAGATGGATAGGACACGTTAGGAGGATGGATGATGGTAGAATACCAAAGGACATCTTTTTTGGTGAATTACAGACGGGTAGGAGATCTCAGGGTCGGCCTCTACTACGATACAAAGATGTGTGTAAGCGGGACATGATTGATACAGGCATTGATAATGCACATTGGGAGCACATCGCCGCTGAACGTGTTGCATGGAGGGCAACTATCAGAAATGGAATAAAGAAAAAGGAGAAAATGATTGCAGATAAAGCACACACAGAGCGTGAGAGACGTAAGATGGTGCAAAATGGTGGAAATGACCATGTTTTCATGCACCTACTGTGGGCAAACATTTGCAGCAAGAATTGGCCTTACCAGCCACACTCGCCACCGGCATGGATCGTAGTTATTGCCATATGACAGTTATTAAGCCTTTTTGAAGCACAATGTACTAAACTATCGTCTGTCAAGACGGAAAGGTGCCAATGTAAAATAAATCTAGATATGCTCTAGTCTGTTATATATTTTAGAGAATGTTAAATAAATCTAGATATGTTCTAGGCTGATATATATTTTAGAGAATGTTAAATAAATATAGACATTTTATAGTCTGTTATATATTTTAGAGAATGTTAAATAAATATAGATATGTTCTAGGCTGATTTGTTTCTCCTTTCAGCACTCTCCAGTGAGAATGAGGACCAAATTATTCACATCAAAAACTAAACCAGGTCAGTAAGTTAGGTATTGGTTTAAACTAACCCCTTACATTTGGTGTGTACAGCTCTGGGGTTTTCAATAGAATCAAGATACCAACATGCAAACGAAGTACCCCATTAGCTGTTGAAGGCAATAATGTACGTGATACAACAAATGATAATCAGGGTTTTCCTTGTTAGCAATGCCAAACTTGACTTTTATGATCACCCGACTTGTGAAAACCCGTAATGCTGAGATTTCTATGCTAAGAAAGGCTGCTGGATTTTCCAGAAGAGACAGGAATGTGAAACCACGATATGAGAAGTATAATAGGCGTAACATCCTGCATTGAATATATCAATATAATTGATTTATTTGTTTGTTTCGGGAATTTGAGATTTAAATATTGAGCACAACCCACTACTGGCAACGCTGATCGTATTCTGGTATGAACCTAAGGCCCATCCACGTCAATGTGGAAGCACTAGACTCGAGTATAAGATTTAAATATCAATATAAAACAAATGAAGGGGCTTACAAATCCTCACAAGAAGGAAATGGTGACAGCGGACGACCAAAGAAAGATTCGGATATAGAATACGAGGAAGACAAAGAAAGAAATCTTGGACAGACAACATCGGTGGTAGACTGAAACATGGATAACATGACAACACGTGTGGCCTTCGGATAAACCGTTAGACTGCCTCACCACTACATTTAACACTGCACGTAGATCAGGGACAGAGATAGCAGCCTGGCGGGGAGACAGATAACTCAGTTAATTAGTTAGTTAGGTAATTGTGTAATAATAATTGTGTCAGGTCTTAGTCAGATATGACTGAGCTACCGTATAACAGTAGACGGTACTACCTGCTTTCTGTTAGCGCTGAACGTTAGGCGGCGCTTACCAAACCCGACACCCCACATTGTGCCAACAGCTTCGGGCGGAAGAGCGCAATTGGGAGGGTACAAGTCTTACCCTGGTGCGAGGAAATGCAACCTAAAAACAAAGTGTCATGGCAGGGCAGACCAGGCCCTAAGCCTTGGTTGGCGGCTGGTCTAGGATCGAAGCTCCGACAGGCGGACAATTAGAGCATTGCTTTGCTGATCCGGCAGCTTCTGCAGCTTGTCTTGTTCCAGATGTAGAGGTGTTACATTTCCTCTTGAATGAACTAGGCAGGCCGAGAGAGGGATCATGCTGCATGGGCAACACATGATCTCTATATTTTAGCCCAGGCTTTGTGCTATGGAGAGGCAATAACTCCATCCCTTACAAACTATCGTCTGTCAAGACGGCAAGGTGCCAATGAATGAGTTAGTTAATTAGTTAGTTAGTTAGTTAGTTAGTTAGTTAGTTAGTTAGTTAGTTAGTTAGCCGCGGTTCCAACTTAACGGGAAAGGGTTGCCCCATCATGCTCCATTCCTGTGACAGTGAATATCACACAAAATGCTCCTCACTGCCCCATGTGAAAAGTGGAACAGACAGGAGACAGATAATAACTCCAGACGCCACTCTTCGTGAGGTCACTTCAAACCCATGCCGCAGATCTGATTTAGCAGAAGACAGTTGATGTTGAGACCCTGGGGTCAGATAACGAGCGCCAGCCAATGGAGCAGATGGCTGGCGTTTTAGTAGTTTAGCAGATGGCTGGGTTCTAAGAAGGTCAACTCGTGGAAGAAGAATGTCAGCTGGCTGCTTGCAGGGATGAGCCAACCTTGAGATTTGAACTGACATTGGCCGGAGGGAAAGTCCGCGGTAGCGTTGCCCGTGCCGGAGAAGTCCGTGGACAAACCCCAAAGGTTGACAAACAAGAAAATAAGAAGAGGGAACGAACCGTACCAAGCGGCGCATGCAGTGCAACAGAGGTGTTGTTACTAGATATGGACGCCAGAAGGGAGCACGATGCTAGATCGTAGAGTGAAGAATACATTTGAAAAATAAACATTAATATAAGGTAACAAAATAAAATCCATTGGTGGAATAGGAAGGATGTATATATCTATATATATAAAACACATTGTATGTATTTCCGTCCGTTCTTTATGCGTTCGCGAACGGTCCATCCGATTGAGATGAAATTTTCTACACGTTTTCCTTTCATTCCTGTGCAACTTTCTGTCATAGTTTTTTAGTTTTTTTTCGGCTACTTACTTACTAAAATGTAATATTTCATTTTTCATTATATATTTCTATATAGTAAGGGGAATTAACTCTAGAAAAGTTATTTCAAGGGGCATAACGTTTAATAACATTTCTATATACTTTATAGTCATATTGTTGCATCGCTTTCAAAGATTTATAAACTCTTTGTCTATAGTTATTTTTAGGCATATGAGTTATAATAAATAATGATATAATCTTTAAGGCATTTTCAAAGTTTTCATAAAAATAATGCATAATGCATAACACTGTAACTCATCATTTTATGCTTAAAGAAGTTATCTACAGTCATGTAGGTGATTAAAACAGTTTTCATTAAAAATAATGGATGGTGTGTGGAAGGACGTTCTTTTAAGTTACTGTGTGAATTTAATGAGACGCTCCTCGCCAGGAGCTGGGCGAAGCCACGCCGGGTCAGATAGATAGACAGACAGACAGACAGATAGTCAGGAACGGGAGCTTATATGACTACTATATGAATTAAATGAGATGCTCCCCACCATGGACTGGGTGAAGCCGGGCCGGGTCAGACAGACAGACAGATAGTCGGGAACGGGAGCTTATATGACTACCTATATGAATTAAATGAGATGCTCCCCACTAGGGACTGGGTGAAGCCGGGCCGGGTCAGACAGACAGACAGACAGATAGTCGAAAACGGGAGCTTATATGACTACTTATATGAATTAAATGAGATGCTCCCCACCAGGGACTGGGTGAAGCCGGGGCGGGTCAGACAGACAGTCAAACAAGCAGACAGACAAACTGATAGATAGATAGATCCCCACCAGGGACTGGGTGAAGCCGGGCTGGCTCAGACAGACAGACAGATAGACAGACAGACAGATAGTCAGGAACGGGAGCTTATATGACTACGTATATGAATTAAATGAGATGCTCCCCACCAGGGACTGGGTGAAGCCGGGCCGGGTCAGACAGACAGACAGACAGACAGATAGTCGGGAGCGGGAGCTTATATGACTACGTATATGAATTAAATGAGATGCTCCCCACCAGGGACTGGGTGAAACCGGGCCGGGTCAGACAGACAGACAGTCGGGAACGGGAGCTTATATGACTACTTATATGAATTAAATTAGATGCTCCCCACCAGGGACTGGGTGAAGCCGGGGCGGGTCAGCCAGACAGACAGGCAGACAGACAGACAGGCAGACAAACAAGCAGACAGACAGATAGACAGACTGATAGATAGATAGATCCCCTCCAGGGACTGGGCGAAGCCGGGCCGGGTCAGCTAGTGTGTATATATATATATATATATATATATATATATATATATATATATATATATATATATATATATATATATATATATATATATATATAAATGCTATTCATATGTTTCCTGGTGGACTCGACACGTGTGCGATGAAATCCGCGGGTATAAAACTGTCCTTTACTGCCAATATAGTACCTTACAGTGTATGGCAGGAGGCTCTTGAGCCTGAGGAATTAAGGCCGCCTGGCTAGTGCAGTCACCGCGAACTGTGCAAGTTAAAAGAGTTTTATTTTTGCCCCCGACAGAAAGAAAAATCTCCACACCTTACCGAGGATTCTAAACCGGGTCTCCGAAGGAGAATCCGGCATTTTAGCCACGCGGCCAGCCGCTCCCCATCCGCGTGTATGATTGTAACAAAGCCGTTAGACTGGAAACATTCCATGGTAGATTACAGCTTTGCTGTTCTGTGCTGTCCTCAAGGGCTCCGGTAACAAACGGGCAAATATTCCTTCACTTGTACATTTCTGACCAAACAGTCACTCATGATGAAACCATGTTCTTTTACGTGTACAAAAGTTAATGAGCAGTCTCACATGATAGAACCCCGTCCTTGTACTTGTACAACATTTGCTGAACAAATAGTCTCACATGGTGGAACCCCGTCTTTGTACTTGTACAACATTTCCTGAACAAAGAGTCTCACATGATAGAACCCCGTCCTTGTACTTGTACAACATTTGCTGAACAAATAGTCACACATGGTGGAACCCCGTCTTTGTACTTGTACAACATTTCCTGAACAAACAGTCTCATATGATAGAATCCTGTCCTTGTACTTGTATATTTCCTAAGCAAACAGTCACACTTGATAGAACCATGTCCTTTCACTTGCAGACAGGAGGATTTCCTGCAAAGACCTCGGTCAAGGAGACTGCGAAGGCTGGTTGTACAAACGGAAGCAGAAGGGCCACACGATGAGCAAGCGCTGGGAGAAATGCTGGTGTGTGCTCAAGCACTACAGTTTGTTCTGCTATAAGGACTTACATGTGAGTTGTCGACATGATTTCAGCGTCTTTTTTCAGTGGCAGTTATCAACGTACATCAAGTTA
This sequence comes from Cepaea nemoralis, assembly GCA_014155875.1. Taxonomy (NCBI): domain Eukaryota; kingdom Metazoa; phylum Mollusca; class Gastropoda; order Stylommatophora; family Helicidae; genus Cepaea; species Cepaea nemoralis. The sequence continues at coordinate 24,405 of JACEFZ010019200.1, forward strand.
ATATCTCTAGACTTTAACATGAAATCAAATTTTCTCTTCCAGTGTCAAACATTCTCTCTTTCAGTGGCAAGCATCAACAAGAAATCATATTCTCTCTTTCATTGGCATTTGTCAAGTAGAAGAAGAAGAAGAAGAAGAAGAAGAAGAAGAAGAAAGAAGAAGAAGAAGAAGAAGAAGAAGAAGACGGAGGAGGATGAAAAGGAGGAGGAGGGAGGAGGAGGTCCATAGAACATAAAACTATCAAAACTTGAGTGTGGAAGAGTTCAGACTTAACAAGATATAAGGTATTTCAACAAGTGAGAGCAGAAGAGAAGATAAAGACTTCAAAAATTTGCGGAATCTCAACAGACCAAGATTGCAAAGAAAACACTCAACAGAACTGCAGTATCTCAACAGACAAAGGAAGCAAAGAAACTCAACAGAACTGCAGTATCTCAACAGACCAAGGTAGCAAAGAAAAACCTAAACAAAACTATAAACTACCTCTGTTTCTTATGTAGATGGGGGAACAGTTACCTGCAGATCCTTTACAGGACGTTGCAGTCAACCCCAGCATTTTTTGGTTATTTTTAATTTTTTGGCAAGTTTACGTTCAGTAGTTTGCCATTTATTCCCGAACGACCAACATTCATATCATTATATGAAAATCAACGAAAGATCGGTCTGCTTTCAAATCGTTCGCAGCCGTGTTTCGAACACAGTATGCAGAATTACGAACTGCGTTCGTAACCCCTTCACCACAGAGCCGGTATGTAGATGAGAAAAGACAGTGATAAAATAAGACCGGGTGTCTATTTAGTCATCCCTCCAAGTGTCTGCAGCGAGGCACTGTCGTTATTTAGAGATGACAGGTTCGAATCCCGCTCCGTAACTATAGCTACCAATTTTTATGTTGTCCAGTGTGTTCCCTTGTTTCTACGTTTATCAGCGCCAAACAACACATGTGTGTTTATTTATGTTGTCTAGTGTGTCGTCTACTCTCCGCTTTCTTTCTTCTACCTCTATCAACGTCAACAATACATGTGTGTTTATTTGTGAATCATAATAAAACAAGAGCACGGTATGCCATTTGGTATTTATGTTTGTAGTGTAACAAACAGTGGAACAAGACAACATTTATTTGTTTTCATCTGTTAATGGCGGTCATGTTTTCTAGGATCTTAGAGCTGAGAGCGTCATCCATCTACAGGCTTTTCAAGTGTCACCAGCAACCGATATTAAAACCACAAAATTGTGAGTTGAATTTTGAACTTTCATCTCATCTCATTTCATCTCATTTCATCTCATATCATCTTAGCTCACCTCATTTGATTTCATCTAATCCCATCTCACCCGTCTTCTCTCATCTCCTCTCATATAATATCATCTCACCCCATCTCATATAATCTCATCTCACCCGTCTCCTCTCATATAATATCATCTCACCCCATCTCATATAATCTCATCTCACCTAACATCATCTCATCTTACCCCACCTCACCTCATCTCCTCACATCACATCTTATCTCTTCCCTCTTGTACCTTGCGGTGTCGAGGTGAAGCATAAACAGCGGGTGAGTGCCCGATTATGGGTTTCATGTATCGATATTCCCATAGACTCTGATATTCCCTCTGTCCATCGTGTACATGGTCGGCCTCTTCCTCTCCTTCCATTTAGTCTGTACATCATTGCTTGCTGTGGTATACTGTTAGTTGGTAGCCTAGTTATATGGCCGAACGTGGATGTCTTAAGCAAATGTTCTAATAATGTTAAAAGTTAGTTGCATATACTTTACAGGACGTTGCACTTAACACCATCATTTCTTGCTGTTGTAATCTCTTGGCAAGTTTACGTTCAGTAGTTTAAATGTTCAAATAGGAAGACGAAAAGTAATGATGGCAGTTGTGACTGACGACCTTATGCCCGTGTGTTACCGGGACCCAAGGGGAAGAAAAGAGGAGTGGCACTGTAACCCGCATGTCATAATAGATGACTAGAAAGGGTTAGCGTCAGACTGGCCAACTCTTCCTAATAGAAAACGTTAGCTACAAAATCCAACCAATCATGAACGAGGTTACAAAAGGCTTAGCATGAGTTGGTTGAGAACCAAAGCGGCATTGGATGAATCACCAACACACGAGAAGTAGAATCGGTCAGCTTAACTAGAACATGATCACAAGTAGCAAGATGGACGCTGCGGCTAAAGCCTTCGTCCGCACACAAAACACACACACACCGATAGAACAACATCAACAACTCTGAACGTCATCTACACTGGGAGATGTTGGGCAGCAACAGAAGAATAAAATGACGGGAGTAGAGAAAGTACAGTGGACTTCCGGTCCCCTACATGGCGGTTAGGCATTGAACCGGTAAGGCCTGTGGCGTGTTTATGCTTGTGGCTACGGTTTGCAATCGCATTTTCCTCATGTTTGACTGGTAGTACATGGTTCCGTCGCCCTGCTACTGAGTGAGTGCGTGGGCGACACTGTGAGCTGTGAAATACGCGTGGAATGCTTTTACATCTGCCTGCTGTTGTTTGCACAGTGAACTGCATGTTCGGAACAATGGCCGGCTGTCGCTGAATTGACTGGTTGCCTTTTCGGGTCACGAGTGCATTTTCAGGAGACTCATGGGAGTCGTCACTGGAGCTACGGAGTTCGTACTTTGTGCGGCGCTTTCAGCGGGTCGCCCTGCGGAAATAGATCGAGCCATGTGGCATGAAGCCCTGGTCAATGAAGTCTTTCTGGTGACTGCCGATCCCATCGACGATGAACTGTATTTTTCGTGGATGACTTTTATGTTGGCATTCTGGAGGCGAAATTATGCACAGTGTATCTGCGCAGGCTGTTGACTTGCCGAGAATCCTGTCTGTTCCTCTTTTCACATTGCGCATTGAGGAGCATTTTGTGTGATATTCACTGGCACAGGAACGGAGCATAATGGGGACAACCAGTTGCCGTGAAGTTGGAACCGCGACTAACTAACTAAAGAAAGTGCAGTCGCTAGCACTTTTGCTTGCCAGCTTTGGCGATGTGTTCGTATCACAACAAGGTGAATCTTACAAACATTCACCTTCCACGTCAAGCTTACAATGGGCACCAGGAAATAACACAGAAGTAAAGGCGGATGACGTGATGTTGACCACGATATATATCCACAGTGGTATAGGGAGTCTCTGTGGCGAAGTGGTCAAGCCATTTGACTCGTGCTCCGAAGGTTGTGGGTTCGATTCCGGGCCGCGTCCTTCGGTTTACGAGTTAAATGTTTCGGAGACTCCCGTGGGTCGTCGCTAAAAGCTACGGAGTTCGTGCTGTGTGCGACGCTTTCCGTGCTGCGGAAAGAGACCGAGCCATATGGGATAAAACCCGGTGCAATGAAGTCGTCCCTGTCGACTTTTAAGCGACTTTTTAGTCCTGTGTTGATTGTGTTATAAAAATATGGGACAAACACCTTTTGTCCAGTGCTCGTTAGTGCGGGAAATAGGGCCTTGCTTGCTCTAACGTCTAAATCTTAGACATCGTTTGGTGTAACCCACTTTATCCTAGTCTCCTAGAACAAACAGCTGTTACAGTTACCAACCAATCCTTCATTACTTTAACCTCTAAACCCAAGATATTGTTTTCTTAAACCCACTCAGTCCCAGTTTCCTAATGCAAACAACTGTTATAAGAAATGGCAAACGGCCGAACGTAAAATCGCCGATTAAATCACACAGAGCCAATACATGCCGGGCTTGACTGCGACACGTAAAAGGTCACGCTACAAACTTTTTAAATAAATTTAAACTCTAAATCTCAGACTGTTTTCTGTAACTCACTCTGTCCCACGCTTCCCACACAAACAGTTGTCGGTTTAGAGTAGCAACTGTTTGACGCAGAACGAGTTGTAGTAGTGACAGTAATACAAATGTTGTACTGTTATCAAATATGTTGAATATCTGTATTAATGTTTATATTTGTTGGTATATTTGTCAGTGCATTCAAGATCCATAACTCAGGAACAACATTCTATTTCGCTTCGGAGAGACAGAGTGACATGGGCAAGTAGGTTGTGTTGCTGTTGGGATAACTCTTACACATCTATTTCATTATCACTGTTAATATTGAACCCATGTATTCCATTATCAATGTTAATATTGAACCCATGTATTCCTATTATCAATGTTAATATTGAACCCATGTATTTCATTATCAATGTTAATATTGAACCCATGTATTCCATTATCAATGTTAATATTGAACCCATGTATTCTATTATGAGTGTTAATATTGAACCCATGTATTTCATTATCAGTATTAATATTGAACCCATGCATTCCATTATCAGTATTCACATTGAACACATTTATGTCAGGTCTTGGTCAGATATGATGTGACTGAGCTACCGTAGTCAGTAGACGGTACTACCTGATTTATGTTAGCTCCGAATTTTGGGCGGCGCTCGTCAAACCGGACACCCCACATTGTGCAGACGGCTTCCGGTGCAGGAGAGCACACATTGTATCCTAGTGCGAGAAAATGCAGCCTAAAGACTAAATGTCACGGCAGGGCAGACCGGACCCTAAGCTTTGGTCGGCAATTGGTCTAGGATGGAAGCTCTGACAGACGAACAGTTAGAGTATTGCTTTACTGATCCGGCAACTTCTGTAGCTAGTCTTGTTCCAGATGTACTGGTGTTGCCTTTCCTTTGGAGTAAACTAGGCAGGCTGAGAGAGGGATCATGCTGCATGGGCAACACGTAGTCTCTACAATGCACTATTGAGAGGTATAACTCCATCCCTGGTCCACGCTGTGGGTTGCAGTTATTATGCCTTTTTTACAGCTCAGTGTAACAAACGATCGTCTGTCCAGACCACAAGGTGCCAGTGACGTTAATGAACTCATGTATGTTTGAGACTCTCTCTCTCTCTCTCTCTCTCTCTTTCTCTCTCTCTCTCTCTCTCTCTCTCCCCTCTCTCTCTCTAATCGATTATGGGTTCTCTCTCTCTCATCGATTATGGGTTTTCTCTCTCTCTCTCTCTCATCTATTATGGGTTTTCTCTCTCTCCCTCCCCCTCTCTCTCTCATCTATTTTGTGTTCTGTATACTCATCTATGTTGTGTTCTCTCTCATCTGTTTTGTGTTTTCAATCTCTTTCTAATCTATTAGGTGTTCTCTTCTCATCTATTTTGTGTTCTGTCTTTCTAATCTATTTGGTGTTCTCTCTCTCTCATCTATTTTGTGTTCTCTCTCTCTATCTATCTCTCTCCATCTCTCATCTATTTGGTGTTCTCTCTCTAATCTATTTGGTGTTCTCTCTCTCTCTCATCTATTTTGTGTTCTCTCTCTCTCTCATTTATTTGGTGTTCTCTCTCTCATTTATTTGGTGTTCTCTCTCTCTCTCTCTCACATCTATTTTGTGTTCTCTCTCTCTCTCTCTCTCTCTCATCTATTTGGTGTTCTCTCTCTCATCTATTAGGTGTTCTCTCTCTCATCCATTTTAGTTTTCTCTCTCTCTCTCTCATCTATTTGGTGTTCTCTCTCTAATCGATGTTGTGCTCTCTCTCTCTCTCTCTCTCTCTCTCTCTCTCTCTCTCTCTCTCTCTCACTTTCTCTCATCTATTTTGTGTTCTCTCTCTCATCTAGTTTTGTGTTCTCCCTCATCTATGTGATATTCTCTCTCAGGTGGGTGAACAAAATCGGTCTCGCAGCCATCAACTAAGATGCCAGTAAAGACCTCACAACCTCTCATCTATGTGATATTCTCTCTCTCTCTCTCTCTCTCTCTCTCTCTCTCTCTCTCTCTCTCTCTCATCTATGTGGTGTTCTCTTCTCATCTATTTTGTGTTCTGTCTTTCTAATCTATTTGGTGTTCTCTCTCTCTCATCTATTTTGTGTTCTCTCTCTCTATCTATCTCTCTCCATCTCTCATCTATTTGGTGTTCTCTCTCTAATCTATTTGGTGTTCTCTCTCTCTCTCATCTATTTTGTGTTCTCTCTCTCTCTCATTTATTTGGTGTTCTCTCTCTCATTTATTTGGTGTTCTCTCTCTCTCTCTCTCACATCTATTTTGTGTTCTCTCTCTCTCTCTCTCTCTCATCTATTTGGTGTTCTCTCTCTCATCTATTAGGTGTTCTCTCTCTCATCCATTTTAGTTTTCTCTCTCTCTCTCTCATCTATTTGGTGTTCTCTCTCTAATCGATGTTGTGCTCTCTCTCTCTCTCTCTCTCTCTCTCTCTCTCTCTCTCTCTCTCTCTCACTTTCTCTCATCTATTTTGTGTTCTCTCTCTCATCTAGTTTTGTGTTCTCCCTCATCTATGTGATATTCTCTCTCAGGTGGGTGAACAAAATCGGTCTCGCAGCCATCAACTAAGATGCCAGTAAAGACCTCACAACCTCTCATCTATGTGATATTCTCTCTCTCTCTCTCTCTCTCTCTCTCTCTCTCTCTCTCTCTCTCTCTCACTCTCTCTCATCTAGTTTTGTGTTCTCTCTCATCTATGTGGTGTTCTCTCTCAGGTGGATGAACAAAATCGGTCTTGCAGCCATCAACTACGACGCCAGTAAAGACCTCACAACCAGTGGGTTTGCCCGATCAGGACAGCTCTCTGCATTTCCTACAGAATACAAAGGTAGATCTAACGTTTCGTAAATTATAACACTTTTCGGATAGTTCTTATGTCTTCCCTTGTCACTTATAGCCAAGTTTAATTGACTAGTTACAGTGGGATTAATATTATGCCTGTCGAGACATGCAGAAAAACATCTAATGGCCGTGGAAATGTGATTCCGAGGAAAATGAAAAGTATACCATCGGCAGACAGAAAAACCAATGAGCAAGTCCTATAAGAAACAAATGAAAATTGTAAATAGGTTAGAGAAATTAGAGTTACACAGCCACATTTCTGGTGATGAGAAGAAATATATTAGAGAATTTGGTGACAACTGGCAAGACTGAGGGGAAAAAAAGACATGAAGACGACAGACTAGTAAATCTCGATGGCTTGACCACATGGCATGGCTGAAACAACAACAGAGAGCTGATCCACGACTCTGGTGATCGTGTGAGATGGCGAAACATGGCCGTCCACGTTTATCGACATGGCACATAATGATAATGATGTCCATAGTTGTTGATAGATGTGTGGGTCTTTTGGCCAGGTTAACTCGTTCACTCCCTCACAGTGGGCGAGGGAGGGGTCGACCGATATGATGGTCGTCACAGGACGTTCAAGAAATCTGGAATATGGTAATACATGAGGTGGGAGAGCTGATGCAGGATCAAGAGTCTTTAACATTGGCTGTGATGAGAGCGATGTTTTGTAAATAAATGTGCTGTGATTGTACCCTATGCACAATAAATGTGCCGTTATTGTACCCCGTATACAATAAGTGTGCCATGATTTTACCCCATGTACAAAAATGTGCCGTGATTGTACCCCATGTGCAATAAATGTGCTCTGATTGTACCCCATGTGCAATATATGTGCTGTGATTGTACCCCATGTGCAATAAATGTGCCGTGATTGTACCCCATGTGCAATAAATGTGCTGTGATTGTACCCCATGTGCAATATATGTGCCGTGATTGTACCCCATGTGCAATATATGTGCCGTGATTGTACCCCATGTGCAATATATGTGCCGTGATTGTACCCCATGTGCAATATATGTGCTGTGATTGTACCCCATGTGCAATAAATGTGCCGTGATTGTACCCCATGTGCAATAAATGTGCCGTGATTGTACCCCATGTGCAATAAATGTGCCGTGATTGTACCCCATGTGCAATATATGTGCCGTGATTGTACCCCATGTGCAATATATGTGCCATGATTGTACCCCATGTGCAATATATGTGCTGTGATTGTACCCCATGTGCAATAAATGTGCCGTGATTGTACCCCATGTGCAATAAATGTGCCGTGATTGTACCCCATGTGCAATAAATGTGCTGTGATTGTACCCCATGTGCAATAAATGTGCCGTGATTGTACCCCATGTGCAATAAATGTGCCATGATTGTACCCCATGTGCAATAAATGTGCCGTGATTGTACCCCATGTGCAATATATGTGCTGTGATTGTACCCCATGTGCAATAAATGTGCTGTGATTGTACCCCATGTGCAATAAATGTGCTGTGATTGTACCCCATGTGCAATAAATGTGCCGTGATTGTACCCCATGTGCAATACATGTGCTGTGATTGTACCCCATGTGCAATAAATGTGCTGTGATTGTACCCCATGTGCAATATATGTGCTGTGATTGTACCCCATGTGCAATAAATGTGCCGTGATTGTACCCCATGTGCAATATATGTGCCGTGATTGTACCCCATGTGCAATATATGTGCCGTGATTGTACCCCAAGTGCAATATATGTGCTGTGACTGTACCCCAAGTGCAATAAATGTGCCGTGATTGTACCCCATGTGCAATAAATGTGCTGTGATTGTACCCCATGTGCAATATATGTGCCGTGATTGTACCCCATGTACAAAAATGTGCCGTGATTGTACCCCATGTGCAATATATGTGCCGTGATTGTACTCCATGTGCAATATATGTGCCGTGATTGTACCCCATGTGCAATAAATGTGCTGTGATTGTACCCCATGTGCAATAAATGTGCCATGATTGTACCCCATGTGCAATATATGTGCCATGATTGTACCCCATGTGCAATATATGTGCCATAATTGTACCCCATGTGCAATAAATGTGCCGTGATTGTACCCCATGTGCAATAAATGTGCCGTGATTGTACCCCATGTGCAATATATGTGCTGTGATTGTACCCCATGTGCAATAAATGTGCTGTGATTGTACCCCATGTGCAATAAATGTGCCGTGATTGTACCCCATGTGCAATATATGTGCCGTGATTGTACCCCATGTGCAATAAATGTGCTGTGATTGTACCCCATGTGCAATAAATGTGCTGTGATTGTACCCCATGTGCAATAAATGTGCCGTGATTGTACCCCATGTGCAATATATGTGCCGTGATTGTACCCCATGTGCAATATATGTGCTGTGATTGTACCCCATGTGCAATATATGTGCCGTGATTGTACCCCATGTGCAATAAATGTGCCATGATTGTACCCCATGTACAAAAATGTGCCGTGATTGTACCCCATGTGCAATATATGTGCCGTGATTGTACCTCATGTGCAATATATGTGCCGTGATTGTACCTCATGTGCAATAAATGTGCTGTGATTGTACCCCATGTGCAATGTATGTGTCATGATTGTACCCCATGTGCAATATATGTGCCGTGATTGTACCCCATGTGCAATAAATGTGCTGTGATTGTACCCCATGTGCAATAAATGTGCCGTGATTGTACCCCATGTGCAATAAATGTGCCATGATTGTACCCTATATACAAAAATGTGCTGTGATTGTACCCCATGTGCAATAAATGTGCCATGATTGTACCCCGTCTACAATAAAAATTCCGTGATTGTATCCCGTGTACATAAATGGGCCGTGGTTTGCCAGTTTTGCAGAATTGCAACGCCAAATGAACGTTTAGTGATCGCTGGGCCACCGAGGAACCAGACAAAACTTGTGGAACAGCACAGAATACCACCGACAGGGCTGTCATGTAACACATTTGCACAAACAAATTAGTCATTCGACGGTCGGACAAATAGAACAGGTTTACACGGGTGTAAAGAATTAGTGGATCGACATAATGTTATCCCATATGTCCCAGCCTCTGTCTGCAATGTCGGCCTGCAGAAAGCGACGCACAGAGAACAAACGCCGTAGCTCCAGCGACAACCCCGAGAAAATACCAGTCGCGAACCTAACGAAGTAGTCCAGAATCGAACCCACAACTTTCGGAGCGTGAGGCAAGCTATATAACCACTTCACCCACAGCGACTTACAGAGAAACATAAGACATTGAAACAATGATGTCTCTTTACAACTGAAATGATGAAGACACAATTGATAGCTAGTCTTGTGTCGCTGTATCTCATCTGATGTTTACTACAAACAAGTTCCTGTTAATCCTTTCAAGTGAAATACACAAAACACATTGTCATACGCCTCACTGTTGCCGCGGTAGTTCTGAAGAGATAATATTTTTTATGTTTACATATTTGTGATTTACCTATGTGTATGGTAGACGCCTCTGTGGCTGTTGATTATGTGTGGTGAATAGCATGCTAAAGAGCTTTTTGTCACTCTCAAATTCTTATAAAGGGTTTGCTATGGAAGACGTCAGTTCATTCTAGTTGAAAGAGATTGTTGGATTGCCAGAATTTTCCAATGTTTGTTTCCTTATCCACTATGGATGTGCTCTGCTGTCCTATTTTCTAACTGTCGTTGATTTCTGCCTATGCAAGTGGACAAGAAAATAAGAACTAAAAAGGGAAATTATGGACAAATAAAGCATGGAGTAAGACAAAGATGTGTTTTGTCACCAGATCTCTTTTCTTTCTGCAGCCAATTAACAATGAGAGAGATCAAAGATCGACCAGGTTGTAGGTTATAATATGAATAACCTGCTTTGAGCGGATGACACACAATTGATAGATGAAAACGCACAAGCTCTGCAACAGCTGTTGGACATTGTAGTAACGGAGAGTGCAAAGACAGGACTTACCTTAATATCGAGGAAAAGAAACGATGTTTATATCAAAGAAAAACATAACGCCTTTATATCAAATAAAAAGATAACGCCAAAAGTGTATGCAACAATGGAAAGGATAAAGCTCTCTCTATCTTTGTTAACCTGTTCATTGTTGTTGCTGCCTTACCAATCCTGACGTTGATTTTCTAATCAGAAAATTTAAGAATTCCAACAGCTTCACATTCCAACGATACCCGTGACTGTGTTTTCAGCTGAAGTATTATTCATGTATTCACTTTATATGATATCTAACTCTGCAGTATTCACCCGACGAGATGCAGGGAAATATGCCAGGCAATAAATCGTGCAACATATTGTTTGTGTCTTCTGTGTTTGCATGTAAGATCTGTTGTTATCACACAGCTGGTTACAGTGACAGTGAGGAGGAGGGAGAAGTTGCTGCAAGCTCTGTGTGTTTTGGGAGTATGCAATCTTTGACCAGCATGTCATCGGTAAACAGCATATCGTCAAACCTGTCTGTGGTCTCCAGACGTCCACACGTCAACAATTGAACAAGGTATAACATCCCATTTACTTTATGATATACTTAGACAGTATAGACTGTGAGTTAGTCAGGTCTTAGTCGGACATTACTGACTGAGCTACCATATGATAGTAGCACGGTACTTACCTGCTTTCTGTTAGCACCGAATGTTGAGCGGCGCTCACCAAACCCAACACCCCACATTGTGCCAACGCCTTCGTGTGGAGGAGCGCATTTGGGAGGGTACAACTTGTACTACAAGCTTTACCCTAGTGCTAGGAAACGCAGCTTAAAGACAATGTCATGGCAGGGCAGACCAGACCCTAAGCCTCCGTCAGCAACTGGTTGGAAGCTCCGTCAGCAACTGGTTGGAAGCTCCGTCAGCAACTGGTTGGAAGCTCCGTCAGCAACTGGTTGGAAGCTCCGTCAGGCGTGCCGTTAGAGCATTGCTTTGCTGATCCAGCAGTTTCTGCAACTTGTCTTTTTCCAGATGTATTGGTAATACCTTTCCTCTGGAGTAAACAAGACAGACCGAGAAAGGGATCATGCTGCAAGGCAACACATGGTCTCTAAATTCAGCCCAGGCTTTGTGTTATGGAGAGGTATAACTCTATTGTACTAACTATTGTCTGTCAAGGCGGCAAGGTGTCAGTCAGAGAATGTGAGTCTGTAAATGTGTCTGTCTGTATACATATGTCTGCCTATCTGTTCACCTGTCTGTCTACCCGTCTGTCTGACCATCATTTACCTTACTTCAAGGGAAGTCAATAGAAAAGAAATCCTGTGACATACCATAATGTACATTTGGCGTATAAGGTGCCAGGCCTATATTTGTAATCTACCCATCGGCGCTGGGTCAGTCATGTGATCAGTCATGTGATCAGTATGACACCCCACTCCGACCGCCTTCACTCTCTCAGACATTTCCCGGTGTCAGTTCTGGGCTGGGTCGGGCGCTGGCTGAGTTGATAGCGAACTGCGGTGGTAATGTCATGCGCGCGATCGGACGCCTTGGCTTGTCGCTTGCCACGATGAGCGAAAGATTGGCCACCTACTCTTCCCTGCCCTCTATGTGTGTCTATGTGTGTGTTTATATGTGTGGATGTATGTGTGTGTGCATGTCTGTATGTGTGCATGGGTGTACATGTGTGTGTATGTCTGTACGTGTGTTAAGGTGTGCGTTCATGTGTTTTTATATGTGTTTATATGTATGTGCGTGTGTGTATACGTGTGTATGTATGTGTGTGTGCTCGTATATGTATGTGTATATGTTTGTGTGTGTAAGTGTGCATGTATGCAGTGTATGCGAGGGAGTGTGTATTTGTTTTATGTGAGTACGTGTGCGTAAGTATGTGGATGTGTGTAGGTGTGTTTATGTGCGTGGGTATATGTGTGTATTTGCGTATGTTGTGTGTGGGCGTATGTGTGTATGTACGTGTGTGTGTGTGTGTGTGTGTGTGTGTGAGAGAGAGAGAGAGAGAGAGAGAGAGAGATAGAGAGAGAGAGAGCGAGTTGAGCGCACGCATGTCATCTAACATGCTGCTCCATATTTTTTGTGTATTCTCATTTTCATATTATCACTTTGAATGCCACATGATTTTAACATGCATAAAATTAACACATGTAAATTACTGTAGAGTAAGTGGGAGAGTTAGTGAGTGAGAGAGAGAGAGAGAGAGAGAGAGAGAGAGAGAGAGAGAGAGAGAGAGAGAGAGAGAGAGAGAGCGAGTTGAATTGCATCACTAATTTTTACGCTACACAATGTATATGTACAATTTTTTCTCCACTTCTTACAATGCTCAAGACAATCATCGGTGTCTTAACTGTGTGTAAAGTGTAGAAGTTTGTTCTTATTAGTTTCAGTGATCATGTATGTGTGTAGATGTGAGGATGTTTATGTGAGGGATGTGTGTGGGGGTGTGGGAAATGTATGTGTGGAGGGGTTGTATGTGGGGATGTGTATGGGTTGATGGGTGATGTGTGGATGGGTGAAGTAGTCGGTGGGGGATGTATGTGTGTGTGAGGGATGTGTGTCTGTGTGTGTGTGTGTGTGTGGGGGGGGATATTTGGGAGGATTATTGGAAGTTTGTGGGTGTTGGTGGGTTGGGGGGTGTGGGTAGGGAATGTGTATTTGGGTGGGTGAATGGGTGTGTAGGAGATTGTGTGGGTTGGGGGATGGGTGTGTAATGGGTGTGGGGGATGAGTGTGGGGGGGGGGAAGATGTGTCTGTGAATGGGATATGTCTGTGTGGGTGGGAGTGTGTGAGTGTGGGTGGGGTAAGTATGAGTGGGTGGAGGATGTATGTGTGGGTGGTGAGGATGTTTCTAGGTGGGGGATGTGTGAGTGGGTGGGGAGATGTGTGAGTGGGTGAGAGATGTGTCGGCGGTGATGTGTATGAGGAATGCATGTGGGGGATATGTGTGTGTGTGTGTGGGGGGGGGGGAATATGTTTATGGGTGGAGTTTTGTATGGGAGAGGAGATGTGTGAGAGGTGGGGGAGGTGTGGAATATGCAGGTGGATGATGGATGTATGTGGGGATGGGGGATGTGTGTTTGGCTGGGTGGTTGGGGTGTGTGTGGGTGGGAGGGTAGATGAGAGATGCATGTGTTGATGGGCGGGTGGGTGATGTGTGGGTGTGAGTGGTTGATGGATGAGTACGTGAGTGGGTGGATGTGTGTGTGAGATGAGTGTATGGTTGGGGGATGTGTGTGTTTGTGGGAAGATGTGTGTGAGCGGCGGATGTGTGTGGTGGGGTGTGTGTGGGTGGGAGGTGTTTTTTTTTTTTTGGTGTTTATGGGGGGGATATGTGTGGGCAGATGGGGAGATGTGTTTGTGGGTGGGGATGTGTGTATAGGTGGGGGATGTGTAGTTGAGAGGTGGCGGATATTGGGTGGGTGAGTGGGTGTAGGTTGGATGATGTGTGTGTGGGTGGGTGGGGAAAATTGTGAGGGTGCGGGATGTATGTGTGGATAGGTGCGGGATGTGTGGGTTGACGGGGGTATGCGTGTGTGGTTTTGTGATGTGTGGTTTGCTGGGTGGTTGCGTGGTGGAGAATATGTGGGTGGTGTGTGCGTGTCGGTTATGGGATGCGTGGGGGATGTATGTGTGGGTGGGGAAATGTGTGTGGGTGGGGGATCAGTGGATGGGTGGTGGCATGTATGTGTGCCTGAGTCTGTGTGAGTGTGTGGAGGTATGTTTGACAATGTTTTTTTTCCCTCATGTGAATGTACCATGCGTAATATACATTGTTTATGCTTACAAAATCCATTTGACAATGTTTTTTCCCCCTATGTAAATGTAACATGCACATTTGATGAATGAAAGATGAGTGATCGAAAGGGCCGAATGTAAGACGGGCCTGCGTGCCCAATTTGTTACCCTTTTAAAATAAAGTTTGTTCGTTCGTTCGTTCGTTCGTGCCCTTGGCCTTGACATGCAATGGTGCTATCAGGTCACAAACGCACCGCAGGAAACTACTTTAGGACAATTTCTATGAATGTGTGTCGGGCGGGCAGAGATGTAGGTCAATGTTTGATATCCACCTCAATGTAGATTTGACCCATGACCACCAAGCTGGCAGGCGAGAATCTAATCACTATGTGCCACGACTCCCTGGCTCATGGAGGGACATCACTGTTGTGGCGTTTCTCCCACTCCTGATACTAGCTGTGCTATGAAGGGACATCACTGTTGTGGCGTTTCTCCCACTCCTGATACTAGCTGTGCTATGAAGGGACATCACTGTTGTGGCGTTTCTCCCACTCCTGATACTAGCTGTGCTATGGTGGGACAACACTGTTGGGTGTTTCCCCTACTCATGACACTAGCTGTGCTATGATGGGACAACACTGTTGTGGTGTTTCCCCCACTCTAGGCGCTAGCTGTAGTCCAGGAAGGATATCACTATGTGTCCTGTAGGACTGTCCTCAACACTGTGGTATAGTGTCTACATGCTTGCCTGCCAGCCCGCTGGTCCAGGGTTCAGATCTGCATGGGGACAGATGTAAAACTTGGCCCGGGCTCACTGGCTGACCCAGCCTAGCACAGGTACTATAAATTGTTTTGGGAAGCAAAGTTGGCCGGCGTGATACTAATGACAGCACTCACAGAGAGGTCAGCGTGGCCACATAGATAACAGAGCCGAATCTTACACTTCCGGTACAGGAGTCTCGACAAAACAACAGTCCGCACAGGTACATTGTGCATAATGCCGCTGCCAGAATGCCAACACAAAAGTCCGCCATGAAACATACAGTTCATCGTCTATGGAAGCGACAGGCACTAGAAAACCAGCAGCCACATATTACAGCATAAGACAACCCAGCTAGTTGAGCGATCGGCCGGTCGCCATTTTTCTGAACATGTAGTTCACTCTACAAACAAATGCGGACAGATGAAAAACACTCCACACATAATTCACAGCTCACAGTCTCGCTCCATGTGCTCATCTCAGTATCAGGGCGACGGAACCATGCGATGGCAGTCCAACATGAGGAAAATGTGTAAGCAAACCGTAGCCACAAGCATAAACACTCCAGGGGCCTTAACAGCTCAACCGCCTATCCTCCATGTTGGGGACCGGAAGTGTTCTGCTTGTTAAACAATAACTTTGACCACACCACTACTTCCCATTTTCTATCATCAATTTTTGTTTGATCCAAACCTACTTTTGTTTGGCACAGAATATGTTAATATAAAACCTCCTTCTCGTGACTCTCCTCTCCAGAGGTTCTCGGTCACATGATCAGTTCAATACATGACCTAGATCTGACAATCGATGGGAAGGACAGGTCGCGGCACAGGAAGAGTCAGTGTACGGCCACCCAGCAGCTGGATGTGGCTATCAATCGAGTAGAGGTGGACAAGTTGAGAAAACTCCTGTCTCTTCAAAGAACACTGCAGGTGAGAAACTACTCAATCAATCAGGTGCCGTCTCCACAATGAAGGTTGGCCGCAATGAATCTTCAACACTGTCTGTCGCCCTGACTGTACATTCTGTCAGACTGATGTTCGTCCATCTCTTGATGTTATCTTCCCACTTGTATCGTTGTCTACCTCTTGCTCACTTGCCTTCAACCTTACCCTCCGGTATGGTTTTTATAAGAGTGTTATGTCTTTTAACGTGGCCAAAATATTTCACTTGCCTCTTTTTTCTTTTAACTCTCTTTTCATTCCTAGTTTTACTAGTACCTCTGTATTAGATTGTGTTTGTTTCCATGAAATACGACATATTCTTCTGTATATCCACATCTCCAGGGCCTCTATTCAACTTTCCAATTGCTTGTTCAATGTCCAGACTTCTGTATATCCTCATCTCCATGGCTACTATTCGACTTTCTAGTTCCTTGTTCACTTTCCAGACTTATGTATATCCACATCTCCAGGGCCTCTATTCAACTTTCTAATTGTTTGTTCAATGTCCAGGCTTCTGTATATCCACATCTCCAGGGCCTCTATTCGACTTTCTAATTGCTTGTTCAATGTCCCAGGCTTCCGTCTGATGTGACAGAACCATTCTTGTTTGTCTGCACTCAGCGTGTGCAAGAACAGCTCCAGAGACGTGACTTTCTAGTTAAATGTAACAGGTTGTTTAATGTATGTGCTTTCTAACTCCAGCATCTTGTCTTCATCTCTTGTTTGTTGTTCATGGGATGTATCTGATTCTCTCCTTAAGCTCGACATTTGTGAATATATCACACATTTCAGCTGATCACTTGGGCCATGAGACTGAATACCCAGCCTTCTGGGTTTAGGGTAAAAAACAGGAGATCCCATGTGCAATTTGTGCTAATTTAAAATCTCATGGGGACATTTAAAAGGCAACAAGGTCGACTTAATTGAACAGGGATTTATTCCATAAGGCTTGGTCTCTTTCTGCATGGCGTCCTGCCCGAAGGACGTCGCACAAGCATGAGCTCTGTAGCTTCAGTGACAACCCCCAGGAGTCTGAGAGAAAATTGAACTTGTGAATTGAAAGAGATGGCCTGGAATCGAACCCAAAACCTTTGGATCATGAGGCAGCATGTGGCATAACCACTCTGCCACGGAGACTGACAGGAAACTTGAACTAAGTGAGTTTATATTGTTACAGTTTATACTGTTACACTATTGTCAGGTCTTAGACAGATATGTCTGAGCTACTGTATGATAGTAGACGGTACTACCTGCTTTCTATTAGCGCTGAATGTTGGGCGGTGCTCACCAAACCCGACACTCCACATTGTGCCAACGCCTTCGGGCGGAGGAGTGCAAATGGGAGGAAACAAGCCTTACCCTAGTGTGAGGAAATGCAACCTAAAGACCAAATGTCATGGCAGGGCAGACCAGGCCCTAAGCCTTGGTCGGCAACTGGTCGAAGATGGAAGCCCCGAAGTCTAAGATAGGCAGACAGTTAGAGCATTGCTTTGCTGATCCGGCAGCTCCTGCAGCTGGTCTTGTTCCAGATGTATTGGTGTTATCTTTTCTCTGAAGTAAACTAGACAGGCTGAGAGAGGGATCATGCTGCATGGACAACTCATGATCTCTATATTTCAGCCCAGGCTTATGGAGAGGTATAACTCCATTTTACAAACTATCACATGTCAAAACGGCAAGGTGCCAGTCAATCAGTCATATTGTTACACAATTTATATTGTCTGGGACAGGGGGAGCTAGTCATGTTGCTTGTGTATTAATGATAACCCTGAGAGTTAGCACACTTGTTTGTCTTGCAGGCAAAAGAGTTGGAGTTACAAGAGATTGAAGCTCTCCTCAAGAAGCCAGTGTCTGTGAACGAGCTGTACCAGTTTGTGGAGATGCATAACCTGCGACCCACACATCTGCAGACCTATTTGTGACAAGCTGTACCGGTTTGTGGAGATGCATAACCTGCGACCCACACACCTGCAGATCTATTTGTGACAAGAGTATCGGTTTTTGGAGATGCATAACCTGCGACCCACACACTTGCAGACAAATTTGTGATGAGCTGTACCGGTTTGTGGAGATGCATAACCTGCGACCCACATACATGCAAACCTATTTGTGACAAGAGTACATGTTTGTGGAGACGCATAACCTGCGACCTACACACATACAGACCTATTTGTGACAAGAGTACATGTTTGTGGAGATGCATAACCTGCGACCCACACACCTGCAGACCTATTTGTGACAGAGTGATCAACAGCAGCCTCGGCATTTTAATCTACAACAGTTGTCAACAAATGTGACAGTGTGAACAACAACAGTTGTCAACAAATTGACAGTGTGAACAACAAGAGTTGTCAACAAATGTGACAGTGTGAATGACAGTTGTCAACACATGTGACAGTGTGAACGACAGTTGTCAACAAATGTGACAGTATAATCAACAAAATGTGACAGTGTGAACAACAAGAGTTGTCAACAAATGTGACAGTGTGAATGACAGTTGTCAACACATGTGACAGTGTGAACAACAGTTGTCAACACATGTGACAGTGTGAACAACAAGAGTTGTCAACAAATGTGACAGTGTGAATGACAGTTGTCAACACATGTGACAGTGTGAACGACAGTTGTCAACACATGTGACAGTATAATCAACAAAATGTGACAGTGTGAACAACAACAGTTGTCAACAAATGTGACAGTGTGAACAACAAGAGTTGTCAACAAATGTGACAGTGTGAATGACAGTTGTCAACAAATGTGACAGTGTGAATGACAGTTGTCAACACATGTGACAGTGTGAATGACAGTTGTCAACACATGTGACAGTATAATCAACAAAATGTGACAGTGTGAACAGTGGGATAGTGTAAAAATAACATTTATGACAGTATGAACAATATTTGTGATTAATGAACAAAAACTGCATTTATAACAGTGTGAATATCATTTGTGAATATGCATATTTGTGACAGTGTGAATATTTACAACAATGTGAACAACATTTGTGACAGTGTGAATATTAACAGCAGTGCGAATAACATTTGTGACAGTGTGAACCACATTTGTGACTGAAAATTTGTGACAGTGTGAACCACATTTGTGACAGTGTGAACCACATTTGTGACTGAAAATTTGTGACAGTGTGAACATTTGTGACTGAAAATTTGTGACAGTGTGAACCACATTTGTGACTGAAAATTTGTGACAGTGTGAACCCATTTGTGACTGAAAATTTGTGACAGTTTGAACCACATTTGTGACTGAAAATGTATGACAGTGTGAACCACATTTGTGATTACATGAACAAGAACAAAACCACAACCGTGCTATGTCCACCGACACAACTACAACCTATGCTATGTGTCAACACCAGTATGGTGAGACTATGGTAGTGAACACGGGTCTCAGTGTCACCCTAGGCCTGCTACTGTCAACAATGTGGAAGATTTCATGTTCAATGTTTTTATTTGCAAAATTCACAACAATACCAGAGATTGATTCAACTTGTAGTACATCTATACACTGGCAGTCTAAAATAGGAGACTAGCCTTTGTGAGAGAGAGAGACAGACATAGGGAGACAGATAAAGAAAGAGAGAGAGTGACAGAGAGAACAAGAGAAAAAGAAAGAGAGAGCCACAGAGAGAAAGAGGAACATACAGACAGAGCAAGAGAAAGAAAAACAAAGCGAGAAATAGAGAAAGAATAACAAAGAGAGAGAGAGAGAGAGAGAGACAGACAGAAACAGACAGAGAGAGAGAGAGAGAGAATAAGAGAAAGGCACAGACGGGCAGAAAGATCAACAGCATAATATGCATGGCAACAACATGAAATAGTTTTGTGACTCTGAGGTGTGCAAGACAGTTAGCTGACTGTCACGAAGACAGTTTTGGTCAGTAGACAGCACATGAGACTGAGATGGTCAGCGTTACGCAGACTTTCTCCAAGAAATCTCTGACAACCATTTGATGAAGCTGGGCTCTACTGGTCATACAACAACATGCCTTCCCTACTGGAGACTGATGCCTCCTTGACTTTGCTGCAGGGCTAAGAACTAGTGGATCTTAGTTGTATCCCTGGGTAATTAAAACTTGGATGCAATCTATGACTTCACAAAATGTTGTTGAAAGACAAATTATTGTGGAAACAAAACACAAGCATGTGCTGCACTGTGTAGACTCACACGGGTTCTAATGTACGCACATGACACCAATAATTCAGTACAACATACGCACATGACACCAATAATTCAGTACAACATACGCACATGACACCAATCATTCAGCAATAACAAGGACACATGACACCAATAATTCGGTACTGTGAGTGGCACCTTGCCGTCTTGACACCAATCATTCAGTACACACATGACGTCCCAAGTTCAAACATTTCTAGTCAATGATAAAATGGTGGCTGGGTGGTTAAAACACCAATCATTCACATCTGGGGTCACTGGTTCCAACCCTGGTAAGGCAAAGGTGTTTATTTGGCAAGACTACAACAATCTGCACATTGGGTGATGAGAGTAAGAGCAGGCAACCGTTACACCTCAACTTTCTCCATGTCCATCCGGCAGACAAAACAATGATAAGACAATCATCACAGTAATGATATTTGTTATCACCACAATAATGATATTTGTTACTTGTATGTAGCATATAGCCACCTGTGGCTTGACTGCTCATCAACTTACATAATAAGGTAAAGTATGTATGTGATATATAAAACAGAATAATTATGTAATACAAATGTTTCAACCAAAACTAGGCTGTGAACATTTCTCTAAGTCTAGGTATGATATGACCATGTCTGTGCAGACACTATTCTAACATTCTTCACTTCTATGTATAAGACCATGTCTGTGCAGACACTATACTAACATTCTTCACTTCTAGGTGTAACACCATGTCTGTGCAGACACTATACTAACATTCTTCACTTCTAGGTATAAGACCATGTCTGTGCAGACACTATACTAACATTCTTCACTTCTAGGTGTAACACCATGTCTGTGCAGACACTATACTAACATTCTTCACTTCTATGTATAAGACCATGTCTGTGCAGACACTATACTAACATTCTTCACTTCTATGTATAAGACCATGTCTGTGCAGACACTATACTAACATTCTTCACTTCTAGGTGTAACACCATGTCTGTGCAGACACTATACTAACATTCTTCACTTCTAGGTATAAGACCATGTCTGTGCAGACACTATACTAACATTCTTCACTTCTAGGTGTAACACCATGTCTGTGCAGACACTATACTAACATTCTTCACTTCTATGTATAAGACCATGTCTGTGCAGACACTATACTAACATTCTTCACTTTTATGTATAAGACCATGTCTGTGCAGACACTATACTAACATTCTTCACTTCTATGTATAAGACCATGTCTGTGCAGACACTATACTAACATTCTTCACTTCTAGGTATAACACCATGTCTGTGCAGACACTATACTAACATTCTTCACTTCTATGTATAAGACCATGTCTGTGCAGACACTATACTAACATTCTTCACTTCTAGGTATAACACCATGTCTGTGCAGACACTATACTAACATTCTTCACTTCTAGGTATAAGACCATGTCTGTGCAGACACTATACTAACATTCTTCACTTCTAGGTATAAGACCATGTCTGTGCAGACACTATACTAACATTCTTCACTTCTAGGTATAAGACCATGTCTGTGCAGACACTATACTAACATTCTTCACTTCTAGGTATAAGACCATGTCTGTGCAGACACTATACTAACATTCTTCACTTCTAGGTATAAGACCATGTCTGTGCAGACACTATACTAAGTCTACACTTCTAGGTGTAACACCATGTCTGTGCAGACACTATACTAACATTCTTCACTTCTATGTATAAGACCATGTCTGTGCAGACACTATACTAACAGTCTTCATTTCTAGGTATAACACCATGTCTGTGCAGACACTATACTAACATTCTTCACTTCTAGGTATAATACCATGTCTGTGCAGACACTATACTAAGTCTACACTTCTAGGTGTAACACCATGTCTGTGCAGACACTATACTAACATTCTTCACTTCTAGGTATAACACCATGTCTGTGCAGACACTATACTAACATTCTTCACTTCTATGTATAAGACCATGTCTGTGCAGACACTATACTAACAGTCTTCACTTCTAGGTATAACACCATGTCTGAGCAGACTATACTAATGACAGGAAGCACATGTCTTACCAGAGACTTGAAATGTAAACGAGTCTATACAGATATACATCATGACAAATTTGATTCGGCAAATTGTGTCAAACTTTACAAACGTATGTCACTCCTTGAGACTCAGAATGTCACAACAGCTGCCAGATAGGGTATACACCAATAACAATAAACCACAAGTGTATTTACTTCAGAGGTCAAATGTACAAGTTGCATATCCTTGACAGGAAGTAGCAGTCAACCCAACATCTTTGGCCATTTGTAATTCCACGGCAAGTTTACGTTCAGTAGTTTCCATTGCTTTCTGAATTACCTGCACTCATACCATTGTATAGAAATCAACTCAAAAGCTGTCTTCCTCCAATCGACTGCAGTATGTGGGATATCAAATTGCATTCATAGCCCTCTCACCACAGAGCCAGCCAAATTCACAAACCATGTGGGGAAAAAAATAATTGTCATGTCTCTTTACTATGCTCTGACTAAACAGTACTAACTACAATCATAAAAAAAGTATAATGATAAAAAGTACAATCATACATTGCAAGTTGATTGGTACACAAGCAGTGTAGTGAATCACGTGTGGTGCCTTGCTTGGGGAAAAGGGTTACATTTCTTTTAAACCATGCCAAAGTCCTGCTCTGTTGGATCATTTACTCTTCTTGGTAGTTCCATGAACTAATTCTGACAAGGAAGGCCATGTTCAAAACTGACTAACCCCACAATGGACAGACCCAATTTCTCCATGTCTTATGAATGGCCTGCGGTATCAACTGAAATAGGGTTCAATGTAGGCTCAAGAGTTGTTAGAGTAGGACAGAGGCAGGATCACAGTCAATCACCTGATGTATTCATGCGTGGCAACTAACGGGATCAGTTTCAATCAATCAAGTGCCATCTCCACAATGAAGGTTGGCTGCAATGGACCTCCAACACTGTCAGTTTCAGCAGTCGAGGACATATCTGGCCATGTGGACAGGAAGTGAACAGTTGGCACAGTTAGTTATTGTCGGACCAAGAGAGAGCTCGGCATGGCGTTCTATCCCTGGTGTGTAGTCAAGGCTCTAGCAAGCAGTTATGAGACTCTACATCTGAACACAATTATTGATTGTTCCTGGAAAGTGTTATCAGTTTTCATCCGGATTTAATAAATATATATTTGTGTATGCAAAAGGTGTATCGAGTGACTTCAGTTGTTGAACAGTAGTTAGTTAATTCCATATCCTTTACAGGATGTTGCAGTCATCCCCAGCATTGATTTGGCTGTTTGTATTTTCTTGGCAGGTTTACATGCAGTAGTTTCAAACTACTGAATGTAAACTTGCCCAAGAATCACGAATAGCCAAAAAATGCTGTGGTTGACTGCTACATCCAGTAAAGGACATGCAACTAGCTTTTTTTTGACATTCAGTAGTTTTCCATTGCTTTTTGAATGACTGACACATACACTATTGTATGAAAACCAATGCAAGGTGATCTGCTGCCAGACTGCCAGCAGCTGTGCTTCAAATGCGGTATACGAGATTATGAATTGCATTCATTACCCCTTCGCCTCGAAGCCGGCTGTTCAGACCTGATGAACTGAATAGAAATTCCATGGCAGCGTCATTTGTGTTGACTCTTTGCTATTTCACTGAGACTGAACCAGCTATAAGTGTTTATACATATACATAAACTAAAACTAAACTGACCTAACTATCCACAGCGGTGGTTGCAACTGTTAAGAAATTACTGTAGTATTGCTGCTAATAAAACAAATGCAGTATTTAACAATAGTCAAAGCAAGTATAAAACATATCTTATGTTCCGTCACGTCTTCTCGCTGCATGGAACGGCACCTGGCAGACACTGCTGCTACTGCCTTCTCAAGTTATCCAACCTGGCCTCAAGATCAGCGTCAGCATCAGTTGCACCAACTGCCTGGGGGGACTTGCTGGCATCCAGGCTCAAACTCTTACCGGTGCTTGGTAAACCTGAGAATAAAGTAGACAATTATATTATGAAGTGAATTGTTTTCCATTGTTTGATCAGTTCATAAATAAACACACATGTATTATTAGGCGCTCACAGAGGTAGAAGAAATAAGTAGGGGTTAAAGGACGCACTAGACAACATAAAAATTGATAGTTATAGTTACTGACCCGGATTCAAACCTGTCACCTCTTGTTCTTGCAGTGAGGCACTGTCACCATGTGGAGGTGGCAAGTTTAAACCCTGGTCGCAGTTCAGCATAGTCGAATGGGTAAGAACATGTGTTCTTAAACATCCATAGTGCTGATGCCAAGGTAAGCGGTTCAACCCCTACACCAGACAGCTGGACTAAAATGTTGACCTGGATTTGCCTGATGGCGAGGGACACTGTTAATAGGGAAATCTAATCCACACACAAAATTCAGTCCATCACTACTATAAATATTGTGTATGGACTACGCTCAAGTTCAAAGCGAGAGAGCAAAATAAACAAAAACAAAACCCAGTCGGTAACTATAGCTTTCAATTTGTATGTTGTCTAGTCCGTCCTCTAGTCCCTACTTCTTTCTTCTAGTTCAATAAGTACCTAACAATACATGTGTGTTTATTTATGAACTATCTTAGTATTACTGTTTTATGAGGCCAGAGAGAGATTTAGAAGTATACGGGTGCTAACTTCCATCTCATACCCTGGTTGGATACACACCTAACACATCCCATAAATCCTGTTTGTATTTGATTTTACTTCATGTTCAAAATTCAATCTATCTGCACATAGTCACACAAGGATTTCAAGACTGTTTTATAGATATAGTTTTCTATTCACCCTCTGTGGAGTTCATACAAAATAATAGGTAAATACAAAACTTGGAACAGCAATATTTTCAAACACTGCACTTATAGGTGTTGATATAATGATAAAGGATGTGAAAATAAGAATTTACAATCTTTATAGCCCAGCAGATAATGATCTTACACTCTCAAACATGAAAATAACTGACACAAATTGCATTATTGTTGGAGACTTTAATAGCCGTTCAGAAAGATGGGGATACCCAGATACTGACAAAAGAGGAGATGAAGTGGAGGACTGGGAAATAGACTCAAATCTCCATCTACTCAACAAAGCGGATGACACACCGAGCTTCTACTCCAGAAGATGGATTACCACTTCTACTCCAGACTTAGCTTTCTGCACAGGAGACATCCTCCACAAAATTGACCGCCATGTGCTGGACCAATTAGCAGGTAGTGACCACAGACCAATCAAGCTTGTAATGAATATGGAGTATGTTCCACAGGAGCAAAAGCCCTTGCCCCGCTGGAATTACAAACGAGCAGATTGGGACAGATTTGCCACACTAACAGACAAATATTGTGAAAACATAAATACACGATATGGCAACATGAAGCAAATGGTGGAAAGTCTAAACAGAGCGATAATACAGGCAGTCACTGAGTCCATTCCAAGAGGAGCGAGGAAAAATTACAAACCATACTGGACTGAAGAACTACAAAGTTTGGAGGACAAAGTTGAAGATGCCAGGAAGACAGCAGAGAGAGAACAAACAATTGAAGCGAACATCTCTCTCAAAGCCATCTCAGCAAAATATAAAAGAACAGTAAATCAAACAACAAGAGTTCTCAGTCAGAGGATATCAGGCCACACGTTTCGACCGCAAAGGACACAAAGGAGGAGTTCTAATACTTACACGGAATACAATATCTAGCAGCGAAGTATCTGTGATCTCTGACAACCAAACGGAAATTATAGGTGTTGATATAATGATAAAGGACGTGAAAATAAGAATCTACAATCTGTATAGCCCAGCAGATAAGGACCTTACACTCTCAAACATGAAAATAACTGACACAAACTGCATTATTGTCGGAGACTTTAATAGCCGTTCAGAAAGATCGGGATACCCAGATACTGACAAAAGGGGAGATGAATTGGAGGACTGGGAAATAGACTCAAATCTCCATCTACTCAACAAAGCGGATGACACACCGAGCTTCTACTCCAGAAGATGGCTTACCACTTCTACTCCAGACTTAGCTTTCTGCACGGAGACATCCTCCACAAAATCGATCGCCATGTGCTGGACCAATTAGCAGGTAGTGACTACAGACCAATCAAGCTTGTAATGAATATGGAGTATGTTCCACAGGAGCAAAAGCCCTTGCCCCGCTGGAATTACAAACGAGCAGATTGGGACAGATTTGCCACACTAACAGACAAATATTGTGAAAACATAAATACACGATATGGCAACATAAGCAAATGGTGGAAAGTCTAAACAGAGCGATAATACAGGCAGCCACTGAGTCCATTCCAAGAGGAGCGAGGAAAAATTACAAACCATACTGGACTGAAGAACTACAAAGTTTGGAGGACAAAGTTGAAGATGCCAGGAAGACAGCAGAGAGAGAACAAACAATTGAAGCGAACATCTCTCTCAAAGCCATCTCAGCAAAATATAAAAGAACAGTAAATCAAACAACAAGAGATTGTTGGAGGGAAAAAACAGAAAACCTGAATTTTGACAGGTATGGAAACAAACTATGGAAACTAGTGAAAGCCATGAACAATGAAGGACCTAGAAACAAACAAATAACAATTAAACAAGGAAATGCCTTGCTTACAGGAAAAAAGGCTGCGAATGCACTAATGGAACACTATGCAAATGCAAACCACATTGATATTACAACCGAACAGAAGAAAGCAATCAAAGACAAACAGATACATCATAGAAATACAGAGATGGCAGCAGAATATATGATGGCAAATCTAACAATGGAAGAAATGGAACAGGCAATGAATACCCTAAAAAAGAAGAAATCACCAGGAAAGGATGGAATCACAAATCAAATGCTAATAGGACTAGGCACCAAGGCAAAGAAGAAACTACTAGCAGTCCTAAATAACAGCTGGAAGAGAGGAATAGTCCCACAGGCATGGAAGGAAGCTATACTAATACCAGTCCCAAAGAAAGGAAAAGAGCTGGAAGAACCAAATGGCTATCGACCTATCAGTCTACTTAGCTGTGTAGGAAAATTAATGGAACGCATTATCAATGGCAGGCTAACATGGCATCTGGAAGAAAACAAACTCTTAACACTCACCAAGCAGGATTCAGAAAGTACAGATCCACTGAAGATCAAATAACCTATATAGCTCAGGAAATAGAGGATGCCTTCCAAGAGAAAAAGCACACACTAGCAGTCTGGATAGATTTAGAAAAAGCATTTGATAAAGTATGGAAGGAAGGACTGAAAGTAAAACTGCAAAAAATGCATGTTTGTGGAAAAATGTATAAATGGATCAGCCACTACCTTGAGAACAGAACTGCCAGGACAAAAGTACAAAGCAAAATGATGCTGTTGGAGCAAGGTGTCCCTCAAGGAGGAGTTCTTTCACCAACATTATTCCTAGCATATATAAATGACATCACAGAAAATTTTCCAGCCAGAGTACACACATCCTCCTTTGCAGATGACCTAGCCATATGGACATCTGAAGAATATATTAGTACAGCTAACAGCAGAATACAGCAGGCCTTATTAGCGCTAGAGGACTGGTCAAAATCATGGCTAGTGAAGATAAGTGAGGAGAAAACAACATGCACAGTGTTCTCCCTCTCAAATAAAACTCAGCAACCTAAGTTGGTATTGAATGGAAAAATATTGCGCCATGAAGAAAATCCAAACTATCTAGGAGTCACCTTTGATCGTCGCCTGACATGGAAGACACAGGTTGAGAAAAATCGAACAAGAGCAAGGCAGAGAATGGCAATCATGAAAAAGCTTGCTGGTACAACGTGGGGAGCAGATGAGAAAGTTCTCAAGAAGTTATATACTGGACGGGTGAGGCCAGTACTGGAATATGGCATTGCAGCTTGGGCAACAGCAGCTAAGTCAAACTTTAACAAAATAAGTAGAGTCCAAAACCAAGGAATGCGAATCATAACTGGAAGCCTGAAGACAACGCCTATTAATGAACTAGAAAAGATCACTTGTTTACAACCAATGCAGGACAGAAGAGATAGCAGAGCCCAGCAACAAGCAGAAAAATTTAGAAGATTGACAGACCACCCTATGTATAACAGGTTTAATGGTTTTGGAAAAGGAAGACTGAAGCGTAGCAACTTTGTAGAAACTGCAAAACGAAAGATTAGGGCAGATCCCATACTTAACATATCAACAGTCAAGCCCATTTACAATGCAGACAACTTCCCAGCTTGGAGACAGCAGCAACTGCCTGAGATGATAGAAAACATTCCTGGTATTGAGAAAAAGAACACTCAGAATGAAACCGAAAGAAGAAAAATAACCCTCAACTACATAAAAGAACATTACCCAAGCAGCAATTGGACCCATGCATATACAGATGGATCAGCCAAAGATTCAATTAAAAATGGAGGAGGAGGAATTCTCCTTAATTTAAAAAATGGAGTGAAAAAAACACAATCAGTGGCAACTGGAAAATTTTCAAGTAACTTCAAAGCGGAGGTAGAGGCTTTGAAAACTGCAGCAGAAATGCTCTTGATGGAGGAAAATAAAGAGAAGCAAATAGCTATCTTCACAGATGCAAAGTCAGCTGTCTCAATACTGAAGAGCAAAAACAGCACAGAACTAGCTGACCTAAGAGCAGCACTCCATGGTCTATGCCAGAAATCCAAAAAAGTTGTAATACAGTGGATCCCATCACATTGCAGTATACCTGGAAATGAAGAGGCAGACAGTCTAGCAAAAGAGGGTGGACGATTACCACAGCCTGACATAGACATAACCTATAATGAGGCAAAAAGGTTTATAAAAAGCACTTATAGAACCAAATGGGAATCAGAGCATCCAGGCCACCAGAAGGATGATGCATATTACAAACTCGACCGAAGAGAACAAGTAGCAATCTTCAGACTCCGCACAGGACATAACAGGCTGAAACACCACTTGTTCAATAAACTAAAGATAGGAGATACCGATGAATGTAATTGTGGAACTGGTAAAATGACAGCTAAACATTTGCTGCAGGAGTGCCCAATATATGCAGAACAGAGAAAGATATTTTGGCCCACGCCTGCTTTATTTGAGGACAAGCTCTATAGAGATATCAACAAGCTCAAGTTGACTACAGCTTACTTTAACTACATTCAGGTTATCATCTAAAGGTGCATGAAGATGTATTTAGACTGCCACACTTCATACCACAGGTATGTCGGTTACAAAAGCGTCCCAGAGGCATGAAATGGAATATTGCTTGGATAGCACATCCATTACGTGGAAAGTCCGAATCAAAAGCTCACTGTGTGGGCTTCGTAAATGGTGGAGAAAGTGTCCTAGTGACACGAAATGGAATATTGCTTGGATAGCAAATCCATTACGTGAAAAGTCCGAATCGAAAGCTCACTGTGTGGGCTTCATAAAAGGTGGAAAAAGTGTCCTAGTGGCACGAAATGGAATATTGCTTGGATAGCAAATCCATTATGTGGAAAGTCTTAATCGAAAGCTCACTGTGTGGATGTCATCTGCAGACTGCATTCTTCTGGTTTCCGGAGGAACAGCCTATGGTGAACGGAAGGCCCAATATACGGAAGTGAGGCTAAGCAGCCATGTGCAGGACGTGACGATTCCTTGGGTGAGCCCAGTACCAGAGCGCTGTGTGTTGGCTCTGCAAGTATGGAAGCCTCCTTGGATGGCGGGGAATGCCCATGGTCTGCCCCTGCCTTCCCTTGAGGGTTGACCAGGATGTCTTTGGCTGTTCTATATGGGCCAGCTAGGATGGGAGATAACACCACAACAGTGAGATTCAAACGTCCTAAGAAACCCCGGGAAGGTTAACCCGGTCAACAAATGCCCGCAGAAGTCGGATGTGTCGGCCTAACGGCACAAGAATGCAGCTCTGCTGTAAACAGGCACAACGTAATCACATCCGAAAAAAAAACTCCGGATGAACGAAGAAGAAGAAGAAACACTGCACAGTCATTAAAAATGCACCCTATATATATCTCAGTCTAAATATTCAGACAATCAACAGGTATTTATCCCATATGGCTAAGTCTCTTTCTGCAGCGTGGAAAGTGTCGCATAAAGCATAAACTCTGTAGCTCCAGCAACGACCCCCCAGGAGTCTCTGAAAAAATGCACCCGTGAACCGAAGGATGCAGTCTGGAATCGAACCCATAACCTTCGGAGCCTGAGTCAGACGGCTTGACCACTTGGCCACGGAGACTCTCGTGTCAATAGTTATTATTATTACAAAAGTGTTAACACTAAAATCTGAACATACAAACATCACACAATATATATTATCTCATCTCATCTCATCATGTTCCTCTTGTACCTTGCGGTGTCGAGGTGAAGTATAAACTTCGTGAGAGTGCCCGATTATGGGCTTCATATATCGATATTCCCATGGACTCTACTATTCCCTCCGTCCAACGTTTACGTGGTCGGCCTCTTCCTCTGTTTCCATCTGATCTGTACATCATTGCTTGTTGTGGCATGCTGTTAACTGGTAACCTACTTGCATGGCCAAACCATTTGACTTGCTGCTTTCTAATAAAATCTAGTGCTGCTTTAACCCCCACTTTAGTCCTGATTTCTTCATTTCTGATCTTAACTCTTCTTGATACGTTGAGTATTCTTCTCAGGAACCTCATTTCTGTTGTTGTGATTTTTCTTTTCTCTTTTTCTGTCATTGTCCAGGTTTGGCATTGGTAGCATAGAGTTGGTAGGAAGATTGTGTTGTAAAGTGCTTTCTTAGTAGTTACTGATACATGTTTGTTCTTTAGTATTGGTGCCATTTGTCCAATGAGTTGATTTGCCTTATTGCACCTATTTTCGATCTCGTCTTCTGATCTGCCATTTGATGATATTATACTTCCCAGGTACTTGAAACTCTTCACTTGTTTCAAGGGATGTTCGTTTAGGTGAATTGTTGTTGGTTGTTCTTCTTTAGTTATAGTCATTACCTCTGTTTTGCTTGTGCTAATTTTCATGTTATGTTCCCTACACATTTCGTTTAGACTATTCATGTGGTCTTGTAATTCAGCTTCTGATTTTGCTATTAGTGCTTGGTCGTCCGCAAACAGGAGTTCTCTAATGGTTAGATTTGCAGTTGGTTCTTCTTCTGTGTTCTCGTCATGCGGTATTCTTGCTATCTCTGCTTGGCTGGTTTCTTTACATATGTTGTCTATATATGTTATGAACAAGAGAGGGGACAGGACACAACCTTGTCGTACTCCAGATCTTATGGTGAAGGGTTCTGAGTGTCCTCCAGTTGCTCTCACTATGCATTCACTGTTGTTGTATAAACTTCTACATAGGTTTGTTAGATGTGTACTCACTCCATATTGTTTAAGGATTTGCCACAACTTGTTTCTATCTACTCTATCGAATGCCTTTTCTTGGTTGACAAAGGCTAAGTAGAGTGTTTCATTGAATTCGATTGATTTTTCTATAAGTTGTCTAAGAGCAAAAATTGCATCTGTGCATCCTTTGTTTTTCCTAAATCCAAGTTGTGTTTCGCTTAGCTGGGGTTCTAAAGTAGTTCGTAATCTTTTTTCAAGAATTTTGCAAAATATTTTCCCAGTATGACTCAACAGTGAAATGCCTTTGTATTGTGTGCAGTCTCTTTTGCTGCCTTTGTTTTTCCAAATTGGGAAAATAATATATTATTATTATTATTTTATTATAAATGCCCCAAAGAAGTTTCTTGCTATGGGTCTGTGATGTGACAGAGCCATCTCATTTTTCAGGCCTAGAGCCAGGAGGAGCAGGTGGTCAGTCTTTCCCTCACTTCGACAAGTGACGAGCCCAGGCATCGACCCCGTGTCCAACCATGCTTGTGACATTACCAGCACAGTTGGCGATCATGCTTTACACATACACAATTGACCTGATATTTCATCTGCCTAACTCATTAATCATGCTGTACACATACACAACTGACCTGATATCTCATCCTAACTCATCAATCCTGCTTTACACATACACAACTGACCTGATATCTCATCCTAACTCATCAATCATGCTGTACACATACACAACTGACCTGATATCTCATCTTAACTCATCAATCCTGCTGTATACATACACAATTGACCTGATATTTCATCTCATCCTAACTCATCAACCATGCTGTACACATACATAACTGACCTGATATCTCATCTCATCCTAACTCATCAACCATGTTGTACACATACACAACTGACCTGATATCTCATCCTAACTCATCAACCATGCTTTAGACATACACAACTGACATGATATCTCATCCTAACTCATCAATCCTGCTTTACACATACACAACTGACCTGATATCTCATCCTAACTCATCAATCATGCTTTACACATACACAACTGACCTGATATCTCATCCTAACTCATCAATCATGCTTTACACATACACAACTGACCTGATATCTCATCCTAACTCATCAACCATGTTGTACACATACACAACTGACCTGATATCTCATCCTAACTCATCAATCATGCTTTACACATACACAACTGACCTGATATCTCATCCTAACTCAACAATCATGCTTTACACATATGCAACTGACCTGATATCTCATCCTAACTCATCAACCATGTTGTACACATACACAACTGACCTGATATCTCATCCTAACTCATCAACCATGCTGTACACATACACAACTGACCTGATATCTCATCCTAACTCATCAATCATGCTTTACACATACACAACTGACCTGATATCTCATCCTAACTCATCAACCATGCTTTACACATACACAACTGACCTGATATCTCATCCTAACTCATCAACCATGCTGTACACATACACAACTGACCTGATATCTCATCCTCTAACTCATCAATCATGTTGTACACATACACAACTGACCTGATATCTCATCCTAACTCATCAATCATGCTTTACACATACACAACTGACCTGATATCTCATCCTAACTCATCAACCATGTTATACACATACACAACTGACCTGATATCTCATCCTAACTCATCAATCATGCTGTACACATACACAACTGACCTGATATCTCATCCTAACTCATCAATCATGCTTTACACATACACAACTGACCTGATATCTCATCCTAACTCATCAACCATGCTGTACACATACACAACTGACCTGATATCTCATCCTAACTCATCAATCATGCTTTACACATACACAACTGACCTGATATCTCATCCTAACTCATCAATCATGCTGTACACATACACAACTGACCTGATATCTCATCCTAACTCATCAATCATGCTTTACACATACACAACTGACCTGATATCTCATCCTAACTCATCAATCATGCTGTACACATACACAACTGACCTGATATCTCATCCTAACTCATCAATCATGCTTTACACATACACAACTGACCTGATATCTCATCCTAACTCATCAACCGTGCTGTACACATACACAACTGACCTGATATCTCATCCTAACTCATCAATCATGCTTTGTACATACACAACTGACCTGATATCTCATCCTAACTCATCAATCATACTGTACACATACACAACTGACCTGATATCTCATCTGCCCAATTCATCAATCATGCTGTACACATACACAACTGACCTGATATCTCATCCTAACTCATCAATCATGTTGTACACATACACAACTGACCTGATATCTCATCTGCCCAACTCATCAATCATGCTGTGCACATACACAACTGACCTGATATCTCATCCTAACTCATCAATAATGCTGTACACATACACAACTGACCTGATATCTCATCCTAACTCATCAATCATGCTTTCTTTACACATACACAACTGACCTGATATCTCATCCTAACTCATCAACCATGCTGTACACATACACAACTGACCTGATATCTCATCCTAACTCATCAACCATGCTGTACATATACACAAATGACCTGATATCTCATCCTAACTCATCAATCATGCTGTACATATACACAACTGATCTTATATCTCATCCTAACTCATCAATCAAGCTGTACACATACACAACTGACCTGATATCTCATCCTAACTCATCAATCATGTTGTACACATACACAACTGACCTGATATCTCATCCTAACTCATCAATCATGCTTTACACAAACACAGCTGACCTGATATCTCATCCTAACTCATCAATCATGCTGTATACATACACAACTGACCTGATATCTCATCCTAACTCATCAATCATGTTGTACACATACACAACTGACCTGATATCTCATCCTAACTCATCAACCATGTTGTACACATACACAACTGACCTGATATCTCATCCTAACTCATCAATCATGCTGTACACATATGCAACTGACCTGATATCTCATCCTAACTCATCAACCATGTTGTACACATACACAACTGACCTGATATCTCATCCTAACTCATCAATCATGTTGTACACATACACAACTGACCTGATATCTCATCCTAACTCATCAATCATGTTGTACACATACACAACTGACCTGATATCTCATCCTAACTCATCAACCATGCTTTACACATACACAACTGACCTGATATCTCATCCTAACTCATCAATCATGCTTTACACATACACAACTGACCTGATATCTCATCCTAACTCATCAACCATGTTGTACACATACACAACTGACCTGATATCTCATCCTAACTCATCAACCATGCTGTACACATATACACACTGACCTGATATCTCATCCTAACTCATCAACTATGCTGTACACATACACAACTGACCTGATTATCTCATCCTAACTCATCAATCATGCTCTTTACACATACACAACTGACCTGATATCTCATCCTAACTCAGCAATCATGCTTTACCACATACACAACTGCCTGATATCTCATCCTAACGCCATCAACCCATGTTTGTACACTATACACAACTGACCTGATTACTCATCCTAACTCATCACCATGCTGTACACATATACAACTGACCTGATATCGTCATCCTATACTACATCAACCATGCCTAGTATCACATACACAACTGACCTAGGATATCTCATCCTAACTCATCAATCATGCTTTACACATACAAAACTGCCCTGATATCTCATCCTAACTCATCAACCATTGTTGTACACATACACAACTGAAACCCTGTGATATCTCATTCCTAACTCATCAATGCATGCTGTACACATCGCAACTGACCTGATATCTCACCCTAACTCATCACCATGTTGTACACATACACAACTGACCTGATATCTCATCCTAACTCATCAACCATGCTGTACACATACACAACTGACCTGATATCTCATCCTAACTCATCAATCCATGCTTACACATACACAACTGACCTGATATCTCATCCTAACTCATCAATCATGCTGTACACATACACAACTGACCTGATATCTCATCCTAACTCATCAACCATGTTGTACACATACACAACTGACCTGATATCTCATCCTAACTCATCAACCATGCTGTACACATACACAACTGACCTGATATCTCATCCTAACTCATCAACCATGCTGTACACATACACAACTGACCTGATATCTCATCCTAACTCATCAATCATGCTTTACACATACACAACTGACCTGATATCTCATCCTAACTCATCAATCATGTTGTACACATACCAACTGACCTGATATCTCATCCTAACTCATCAACCATGCTGTACACATACACAACTGACCTGATATCTCATCCTAACTCATCAACCATGCGTACACATACACAACTGACATGATATCTCATCCTAACTCATCAATCCGGCTGTTACACTATACACAACTGACCTGATATCCTCATCCTAACATCGATCAATCATGCTGTACACTATACACACTGATCCTTATATCTCATCCTAACTCATCAAATCACTGCTGTACCCATACACAACTTACCTTATATCTCATCCTAAACTCATCAATCATGTTTGTACACATACCAACTGAACTGATATCTCATCCTAACTCCTCATCCATGCTTTACACATACGACAACTGACCTGATATCTCAATCCTAACGTCGATCAATCATGCTGTACACATATGCAACTGACCTGATATCTCATCCTAACTCATCAACCATGTTTGTACACATACACAAACTGACCTGATATCTCATCCTAACTCATCAACATGTTGTACACATACACAACTGACCTGATCTCTCATCCTAACTCATCAATCATGCTTTACACATACCAACTGACCTGATATCTCATCCTAACTCATCAACCATGCTTTACACATACCAACTGACCTGATATCTCATCCTAACTCATCAACCATGCTGTACACATACACAACTGACCTGATATCTCATCTCTAACTCATCAATCCATGTTGTACACATACACAACTGACCTGATATCTCATCCTAACTCATCAATCATGCTTTACACATACACAACTGACCTGATATCTCATCCTAACTCATCAACCATGTTATACACATACACAACTGACCTGATATCTCATCCTAACTCATCAATCATGCTGTACACATACACAACTGACCTGATATCTCATCCTAACTCATCATCATGCTTTACACATACACAACTGACCTGATATCTCATCCTAACTCATCACCATGCTGTACACATACACAACTGACCTGATATCTCATCCTAACTCATCAATCATGCTTTACACATACACAACTGACCTGATATCTCATCCTAACTCATCAATCATGCTGTACACATACACAACTGACCTGATATCTCATCCTAACTCATCAATCATGCTTTACACATACACAACTGACCTGATATCTCATCCTAACTCATCAATCATGCTGTACACATACACAACTGACCTGATATCTCATCCTAACTCATCAATCATGCTTTACACATAACACAACTGACCTGATATCTCATCCTAACTCATCAACCGTGCTGTACACATACACAACTGACCTGATATCTCATCCTAACTCATCAATCATGCTTTGTACATACACAACTGACCTGATATCTCATCCTAACTCATCAATCATACTGTACACATACACAACTGACCTGATATCTCATCTGCCCAACTCATCAATCATGCTGTACACATACACAACTGACCTGATATCTCATCCTAACTCATCAATCATGTTGTACACATACACAACTGACCTGATATCTCATCTGCCCAACTCATAAATCATGCTGTGCACATACACAACTGACCTGATATCTCATCCTAACTCATCAATAATGCTGTACACATACACAACTGACCTGATATCTCATCCTAACTCATCAATCATGCTTTCTTTACACATACACAACTGACCTGATATCTCATCCTAACTCATCAACCATGCTGTACACATACACAACTGACCTGATATCTCATCCTAACTCATCAACCATGCTGTACACTATACACAACTGACCTGATATCTCATCCTAACTCATCAATCATGCTGTACATATACACAACTGATCTTATATCTCATCCTAACTCATCAATCATGCTGTACACATACACAACTGACCTGATATCTCATCCTAACTCATCAATCATGTTGTACACATACACAACTGACCTGATATCTCATCCTAACTCATCAATCATGCTTTACACAAACACAGCTGACCTGATATCTCATCCTAACTCATCAATCATGCTGTATACATACACAACTGACCTGATATCTCATCCTAACTCATCAATCATGCTGTACACATACACAACTGACCTGATATCTCATCCTAACTCATCAACCATGTTGTACACATACACAACTGACCTGATATCTCATCCTAACTCATCAATCATGCTGTACACATATGCAACTGACCTGATATCTCATCCTAACTCATCAACCATGTTTACACATACACACTGACCTGATATCTCATCCTAACTCATCAACATGCTTACACATACCCAACTGACCATATCTCTCCTAACTCATCAACATGCTGTACACATACCACACCTGATATCTCTCCAACTCACAAATGCTGACACATACCTAACTCTATATCATCCTAACTCATCAACAATCTTCACATCCAACTGACCTGATATCTCATCCTAACTCATCAACACTGTACACATCACAACTACCTGATATCATCCTAACTCATAATCATTTACACATACACAACTGACCTGATATCTCATCCTAACTCATCAATCATGTTGTACACATACACAATACCCGATATCTCATCCTAACTCACAACCATGTTGTACACATACACAAACCTGATATCTCATCCTAACTCATAACCATGTTGCACATACACAACTGACCTGATATCTCATCCTAACTCATCAACCATGCTGTACACATACACAACTGAACTGATATCTCATCCTAACTCATCAACCATGCTTGTACAACATACACAACTGACCTGATATCTCATCCTAACTCATCAACATGTTGTACACATACACAACTGACCTGATATCTCATCCTAACTCATCAACCATGCTTGTACACAAGTACACAACTGACCTGATATCTCATCCTAACTCATCAATCATGCTTTACACATACACAACTGACCTGATATCTCATCTAACTCATCAACCATGTTGTACACATACACCAACTGACCTGATATCTCATCCTAACTCATCACCATGCTGTACACATACACAACTGACCTGATATCTCATCCTAACCTCATCAACCATGGCTGTACACATACAAACTGACCTGTATCTCATCCTATACTCATCAATCATGCTTTACACATACCCAACTGACCTGATATCTCATCCTAACTCATCAACCATGTCTTTCACACATACACAACTGAACTGATATCTCATCCTAACTCATCAATCATGCTGGTACACATACGCAACTGACCTGATATCTCATCCTAAACTCATCAAACCATGCTTTACACATACCACTGACCTTGATATCTCTCCTAACTCATCAACCATGTTGTACACATACACAACTGACCTGATATCTCATCCTAACTCATCAATCATGCTGTACACATACACAACCGACCTGATATCTCATCCTAACTCATCAATCATGTTGTACACATACACAACTGACCTGATATCTCATCCTAACTCATCAACCATGTTGTACACATACACAACTGACCTGATATCTCATCCTAACTCATCAACCATGTTGTACACATACCCATCTGACCTGATATCTCATCCTAACTCATCAACCATGTTGTACACATACACAACTGACCTGATATCTCATCCAACTCATAACCATCTGTACACTACACAACTGACCTGATATCTCATCCATCTCAACACGTACCATAACAACTGACCTGATTCTCATCCTAACTCATCCATGTTGTACACATACACAACTGACCTGATCTCATCCTAACCCATCTTGTACACATAGCAACTGACCTGATATCATTTCCCAACTCATCAATATGCTTACAAACACAACTGACCTAATCTCATCCTAACTCATCAACCTACACATACACAACTGACCTGATTCTCATCCTAACTCATCAACACTGTACACATAACAACTGACCTGATTCTCATCCTAACTCATCAACACTACACATACACAACTGACCTGATTCTCATCCTAACTCATCATACCATTACACATACCCAACTGACCTGATTCTCATCCTAACTCATCAATTACACATACACAACTGACCTGATTCTCATCCTAATCAACTACACATCCACTGTACCATCGCAACTCATCAACCATCTAACTCATCCAAAACTTGGGACACAATGGCATCACTGTAAAACAAAACACATCACACAAGATTACAGGATATACAAGGAATTAAGACAGCCAGAACACCAGTCAGTCATAAGTACAAGAATACACTAAAAAATAAAATAGCCTGGCAGTTAGTGCACATGTTGGAAAACATATCAGCTCCATAAGGAAGGGGTATTAGAAGAACAACCTGATGTGTCTGTTACATACCAACAAAAGAAATGAATGATCAAATCAGTCAGAAAGCCATCACCTCCAGCTCAAGACGCTTACTACTTTATGGAGAGACCAGAACAAATCATTATTCTGCGCCTCAGAACAGCAACAATAGATTATGCAACCACACGTACACAAAATGTAAGATTGGCCAGTCAGAGCTGTGTAGACATGGAATGGTGTCACGGACAGTAAATTAGTGATGTTGTGATATTCTAGTCTGATAATTTGGTTGTGTCTAGTGTGAGCCATGTGGTCAACTGGTCACACACCTGCCTAACATGCCAGTGATCTGGAGTTCAATCCCAGGTCCAGTCAAGGATATGCACTATTCAAACAAGAGCGAAACTGGAGTCTAGTGCTTTCATTTTGATATGGACGAGGCCTTAGGTTCATATCGGAACACAATCAGCGGTGCCAGTAGTGAGAAGTGTCTATGCCTGGTACCCACTCATGCCACACCTGTCCATGTTTAACTTGGCTCAACGCTGACAAGCCAGATATTTATCAAACATGAATAACTTTTGGAAGCCATAGTAGGGCAATAGTTAGCCCCCTTGCCTGTTGGCACCATGGTTGTGTTTTCGAGTCCACCTTGAGGCAGGGATTTATTTTAAACTGACCTGGACGACCAGGTGGACTCAGACTGACATGAGTACCAGAAAATATTCTAGCAAGTAAATATGGACGGCGATATACTGACCACTTCACCCCACCAACTGCCGATTGGTCTCTGCAAACATGCCACTTGCTCCATAAACCTATTATGTCCCATTGTGTGAAAATGGGTGTTTCTCTCTCTCTCTCTCTCTCCTCTCTCTCTCTCTCTCTATATATATATATATATATATATATATATATATATATATATATATATATATATATATATATATATATATGAATGAAGGGGCTTCAAATTAAAACCTTAAATATTTGTTTTTGTTTTTTGGTGAATATATTCTAAAAAAGTGAAGAACAAATGTATCATTTTTTTAAGTAGTCACCACTGTGGTCAATAAAAGTCTCTTGGTCACATGTTTAACTGCAAAAGTTCTTGACAAGCATCAATGCGTCGTTTCAATTCTGGAGTAAGCTGTCGTGGCACCCCCCTTGCAGACACTTTGCTGTACTGTAGCACATCACGGATGATATGGTGTGCTGAACCTTGACTGATGTCAAGATGTGTAACAATGTCACTCACAGTGGTTTCCCTGTACGAGGCCTTCCATGGCTGCAATCCACTCTGGGGTCACTACTCGGTATGCTTGACACGTCGTGAACAGTCTGTCACAGAAGTCACTCTGTTTTGAAACTTCCTACTCCACTCATACACTTGCTGGACTGACAAGCATTCATCACTATAGTGGACCTTCATTTGCCGATGAATTTCTATAGCTTTCACTCTTTCACTGATCAAAACATGGATAACAGAACGCTGCTCCTCTATGGTGCATGTCAAAATTAAACTTTAAAATGTCCTTGTCACGTCACTGTGTTTGTCTGCACCATGATGTCATGTGCTAAACACTCTTGACATCCTTAACAACAATATTGACAGGTTACAAGACAATGGTATGGTTAATGTAATTTCTAACACACTTTTAAAATGTTCATTTGAAGCCCCCCCTCGCGCGCACGTGCGTGTGTGTATCTGTTGTAGAGAGAGAGAGAGAGAGAGAGAGAGAGAGAGAGAAGTGATAATGTTTATCATGTCTATTGATAATCTGGACACACACACACATATGTATAACTGCATAACGGTTCCTCAGGCCTATTGATAGAGCTTTAGTTTGTCATACCTCTCCTCCTCATCATCCTCATCGCCGAGAGCATCATCAATAGCATCACTCATCATCTCCTCCTTCATGTCCATGATCTCTGACTGCTTCTCAAACTCCATCATGATCTTCTGTATTTGGGGCAGCTTCAACTGTCAAATATAAACACTTCATAAAGCTGCAGCCAAACTGGCAGTCCACAAAACCAGAAAAGAAAATGCACAGCTATGGCATACAAACATGTGACAATAAACCTTATGTACATATTGATGAATTAAGCCATATAATAATACGCTCTATCTCTCCCTCGGAGAGAGAGAGAGAGAGAGAGAGAGAGAGAGAGAGAGAGAGAGAGGAAGTGGAAGAGAAAGAGAGGGAGAGAATGAAAGAGAGAGATGGAATGAAAGAGAGAGAGAGAGGGAGAGAGACATACACACACATTAAAAAGTTGCAGCCAAACTGGCAAGTCTACAAAACCAGAATAATGTCATCACATGTTTGGCATACACACATCTCACAGTGAACCTTATGTGCCAGGTCCGTCATCACATGTTTGGCATATGCACATCTCACAGTGAACCTTATGTGCCAGGTCCGTCATCACATGTTTGGCATACACACATCTCACAGTGAACCTTATGTGCCAGGTCCGTCATCACATGTTTGGCATACACACATCTCACAGTGAACCTTATGTGCCAGGTCCGTCATCACATGTTTGGCATATGCACATCTCACAGTGAACCTTATGTGCCAGGTCCGTCATCACATGTTTGGCATATGCACATCTCACAGTGAACCTTATGTGCCAGGTCCGTCATCACATGTTTGGCATACACACATCTCACAGTGAACCTTATGTGCCAGGTCCGTCATCACATGTTTGGCATACACACATCTCACAGTGAACCTTATGTGCCAGGTCCGTCATCACATGTTTGGCATATGCACATCTCACAGTG
Source organism: Cepaea nemoralis (assembly GCA_014155875.1). Lineage (NCBI taxonomy): Eukaryota > Metazoa > Mollusca > Gastropoda > Stylommatophora > Helicidae > Cepaea > Cepaea nemoralis. The sequence goes on from JACEFZ010019200.1 coordinate 67,260, forward strand.
AACCTTATGTGCCACGTCCGTCATCACATGTTTGGCATATGCACATCTCACAGTGAACCTTATGTGCCACGTCCGTCATCACATGTTTGGCATATGCACATCTCACAGTGAACCTTATGTGCCACGTCCGTCATCACATGTTTGGCATATGCACATCTCACAGTGAACCTTATGTGCCACGTCCGTCATCACATGTTTGGCATATGCACATCTCACAGTGAACCTTATGTGCCACGTCCGTCATCACATGTTTGGCATATGCACATCTCACAGTGAACCTTATGTGCCAGGTCCACCATCAAACACCAAATATGACTGCAGTCACACCCCACTTTTATATTATCTTGCCCATCATTAAACATTTGAACCCATTCCCTAACCATCTGAATGGGAACACCATCCATGTGCCAAATGAATGTTGCAATTTCCTACAATCAATCAATCATGTGCCATGCCGGAAAGCGTGGGCGGTCATGACTCGCCATTTCACTCGATCACCAGTGTCGTGGATCAACTCAGTGTTCCTGTCTCGTCCATGCCATGTGGCCAAGCCATCCAGGTATTTTCTTCTCGGTCTTCCTCTTGGTCTGTTCCCCTCGATCTTGCCAGTTGTCACTAAGTTCTCCAATCCATTTCTTCTCATAACATGTCCAAAAAATTTTGACTGTCTACGTCTAATTTCTCTAATCAGTTTATGATGTTCATTTGTCTCCTGTAGTACTTGGTCATTGGTTTTTCTGTCTGTCCATGATATTCTTTGCATTTTCCTCAGAAACCACATTTCTGCAGCCATCAGATGCTTTTCAGCTTGACTGCTCATTGTCCAAGTTTCACATCCATACAAAAGAACAGGCTCTATGTATTCCCTCAACACTCTTTTTCTCGTTTCAATTGACATCTTTTTATTGGTCAGAATGTTTTTCATCTTGCTAAAGGCTACTTTCGCCATGGTGATTCTTGTTCTAATCTCTTCAAGGCATCTCCCGTCAGATGTTATAACTGCAATTTCCTACAGTCACAGAAATTCCTGGCCAGTTGGAATTTTTAGCATGAATATGACCTGAAAGACGCAGTACACAAACTGTTAACATTTGCGTCGGCTGCCTAAAATATAGAGTTGGCTGGTTAATTGACTGGTTGGTTGGTGAATCCTATAATTCCCATGTCCCATGTGTTGGCATTCAGAATAGCTGAACCCTGAAAAGTGCTGCATCTATCAAAGTGAGGTTTGTATAGAGACTTTCCTCTTATGTGTTTCCCTTCAGGGCACTCAGCTGAACCCTGAAAAGTGCTGCATCTATCAAAGTGAGGTTTGTATAGAGACTTTCCTCTCATGTGTTTCCCTTCAGGGCACTCAGCTGAGCCCTGAAAATGGCTGCATCTATCAAAGTGAGGTTTGTATAGAGACTTTCCTCTTATGTGTTTGCCTTCAGGGCACTCAGCTGAGTCCTGAAAATGGCTGCATCTATCAAAGTGAGGTTTGTATAGAGACTTTCCTCTCATGTGTTTGCCTTCAGGGCACTCAGCTGAGTCCTGAAAATGGCTGCATCTATCAAAGTGAGGTTTGTATAGAGACTTTCCTCTCATGTGTTTCCCTTCAGGGCACTCAGCTGAGCCCTGAAAATGGCTGCATCTATCAAAGTGAGGTTTGTATAGAGACTTTCCTCTTATGTGTTTGCCTTCAGGGCACTCAGCTGAGTCCTGAAAATGGCTGCATCTATCAAAGTGAGGTTTGTATAGAGACTTTCCTCTCATGTGTTTGCCTTCAGGGCACTCAGCTGAGTCCTGAAAATGGCTGCATCTATCAAAGTGAGGTTTGTATAGAGACTTTCCTCTTATGTGTTTGCCTTCAGGGCACTCAGCTGAGCCCTGAAAATGGCTGCATCTATCAAAGTGAGGTTTGTATAGAGACTTTCCTCTCATGTGTTTGCCTTCAGGGCACTCAGCTGAGCCCTGAAAATGGCTGCATCTATCAAAGTGAGGTTTGTATAGAGACTTTCCTCTTATGTGTTTGCCTTCAGGTCACTCAGCTGAGCCCTGAAAATGGCTGCATCTATCAAAGTGAGGTTTGTATAGAGACTTTCCTCTCATGTGTTTGCCTTCAGGTCACTCAGCTGAGCCCTGAAAATGGCTGCATCTATAAAAGTGAGGTCTGTATAGAGACTTTCCTCTCATGTGTTGGCCTTCAGGTCATTCAGCTGAGCCCTGAAAATGGCTGCATCTATCAAAGTGAGGTTTATATAGAGACTTTCCTCTCAACCTGGTACGAAAGTACCATCAACATGGGGACTGTATTATAAACCTCTCCTTGCCCTCTCTGGACTATAAATCTTTAGGGTTATATTATATAATACAATGGATTCCATCACAGCACAATATTCCTGGAAATGCAGAGGCTGACAAATTGGCAAAGGAAGGGGAAAACTGCCTCAGCCTGACACAGACATACGATGAGGCCAAGAGATTTATATGAAGCACATATAACATCAAGTTTTTTCTTTTGTTCCAAAACATCAAGTAGGGATCAGAGCATCCAGGCCACAAGAAAGATGATACACTCCATGGAAAGGCCAAACAGTATAATCGTATACTCAGACTGCTACTGGTACCATTACTATTGGGACTTTTCGCAGGCCATTGCAGATGAAGACAAAGCTCATATGGGGATTTCCCGAATGTTGATTCTTGACTCAAATCAACTCAACTTAACTCAGAAAGATGATACATAGTTTGACCTTAACGCTAACTACAAATTGTAGCAGCACAAAACTCACCAATTTTTTAAAAACCTATAATGGTAGTAGCTACAAAAAACTCACCTGTTTGTTAACTATAATTGTAGTAGTACAAAACTTATGTGTTTGTTAACTATAACTGTTGTAGTACAAAACTAACCTGTTTGTTAACTATAATTGTTGTAGTACAAAACTTACGTGTTTGTTAATTATAATTGTTGTAGTACAAAACTTACGTGTTTGTTAACTATAATTGTTGTAGTACAAAACTTACCTGTATGTTGACTATAATTGTTGTAGTACAAAACTTATGTCTTTGTTAACTATAATTGTTGTAGTACAAAACTTACGTGTTTGTTAATTATAATTGCTGTAGTACAAAACTTACATGTTTGTTAACTATAATTGTTGTAGTACAAAACTTGCGTGTTTGTTAATTATAATTGTTGTAGTACAAAACTTACGTGTTTGTTAACTATAATTGTTGTAGTACAAAACTAACCTGTTTGTTAACTATAATTGTTGTAGTACAGAACTTACGTGTTTGTTAATTATAATTGTTGTAGTACAAAACTTACGTGTTTGTTAACTATAATTGTTGTAGTACAAAACTTACCTGTATGTTGACTATAATTGTTGTAGTACAAAACTTATGTCTTTGTTAACTATAATTGTTGTAGTACAAAACTTACGTGTTTGTTAATTATAATTGCTGTAGTACAAAACTTACGTTTGTTAACTATAATTGTTGTAGTACAAAACTTACATGTTTGTTAACTATAATTGTTGTAGTACAAAACTTATGTCTTTGTTAACTATAATTGTTGTAGTACAAAACTTATGCGTTTGTTAACTTTAATTGTAGTAGTACATAACTTACATGTTTGTTAACTATCATTGTTATAGTACAAAACTTACGTGTTTGTTAACTATAATTGTTGTAGAACAAAACTTACATGTTTGTTAACTATAATTGTTGTAGTACAAAACTTACGTGTTTGTTAACTATAATTGTAGTAGTACAAAATTTACCTGTTTCTTAACTATAATTGTAGTAGTACACAACTTACCTGTTTGTTAACTATAATTGTAGTACACAACTTACTTGTTTGTTAACTATAATTGTAGTAGTACAAAACTTACCTGTTTGTTAACTATAATTGTAGTACAAAACTTACATGTTTGTTAACTATGACTGTAGTAGTACAAAACTTACATGTTTGTTAACTATAACTGTAGTAGTGCAAAACTTACATGTTTGTTAACTATAACTGTAGTAGTACAAAACTTACCTGTTTGTTAACTATAACTGTAGTAGTACAAAACTTACCTGTTTGTTAACTATAATTGTAGTAGTACAAAACTTACATGTTTGTTAACTATAACTGTAGTAGTACAAAACTTACATGTTTGTTAACTATAATTGTAGTACAAAACTTACATGTTTGTTACTATAACTGTAGTAGTACAAAGCTTACATGTTTGTTAACTACAACTGTAGTAGTACAAAACTTACATGTTTGTTAACTATAACTGTAGTAGTACAAAACTTACATGTTTGTTAACTATAACTGTAGTAGTACAAAACTTACATGTTTGTTAACTATAGCTGTAGTAGTACAAAACTTACCTGTTTGTTACCTATAATTGTAGTACCAAGCTTACATGTTTGTTAACTATAACTGTAGTAGTACAAAACGTACCTGTTTGTTAACTATAACTGTAGTAGTACAAAACTTACATGTTTGTTAACTATAACTGTAGTAGTACAAATCTTACATGTTTGTTAACTATAATTGTAGTACAAAGCTTCCATGTTTGTTAACTATAACTGTAGTAGTACAAAACGTACCTGTTTGTTAACTATAACTGTAGTAGTACAAAACTTACCTGTTTGTTAACTATAATTGTAGTACAAAACTTACATGTTTGTTAACTATAATTGTAGTAGAAAACTTACATGTTTGTTAACTATAACTGTAGTAGTACAAAACTTACCTGTTTGTTAACTATAATTATAGCAGTACAAAACTTACCTGTTTGTTAACTATACCTGTAGTAGTACACAACTTACATGTTTGTTAACTATAATTGTAGTAGAAAACTTACATGTTTGTTAACTATAACTGTAGTAGTACAAAACTTACCTGTTTGTTAACTATAATTGTAGTACAAAACTTACATGTTTGTTAACTATAATTGTAGTAGAAAACTTAAATGTTTGTTAACTATAACTGTAGTAGTACAAAACTTACCTGTTTGTTAACTATAATTATAGTAGTACAAAACTTACCTGTTTGTTAACTATACCTGTAGTAGTACACAACTTACCTTTTTGTTAACTATAATTGTTGTAGAACAAAACTTACATGTTTGTTAACTATAATTGTTGTAGTACAAAACTTACCTGTTTCTTAACTATAATTGTAGTAGTACACAACTTACCTGTTTGTTAACTATAATTGTAGTACAAAACTTACTTGTTTGTTAACTATAATTGTAGTAGTACAAAACTTACCTGTTTGTTAACTATAATTGTAGTACAAAACTTACCTGTTTGTTAACTATACCTGTAGTAGTACACAACTTACCTTTTTGTTAACTATAATTGTAGTAGTACAAAATTTACCTGTTTGTTAACTATAATTGTAGTAGTACAAAACTTACCTGTTTCTTAACTATAATTGTAGTAGTACACAACTTACCTGTTTGTTAACTATAATTGTAGTACAAAACTTACTTGTTTGTTAACTATAATTGTAGTAGTACAAAACTTACCTGTTTGTTAACTATAATTGTAGTACAAAACTTACATGTTTGTTAACTATGACTGTAGTAGTACAAAACTTACATGTTTGTTAACTATAACTGTAGTAGTGCAAAACTTACATGTTTGTTAACTATAATTATAGTAGTACAAAACTTACCTGTTTGTTAACTATACCTGTAGTAGTACACAACTTACCTTTTTGTTAACTATAATTGTTGTAGAACAAAACTTACATGTTTGTTAACTATAATTGTTGTAGTACAAAACTTACCTGTTTCTTAACTATAATTGTAGTAGTACACAACTTACCTGTTTGTTAACTATAATTGTAGTACAAAACTTACTTGTTTGTTAACTATAATTGTAGTAGTACAAAACTTATCTGTTTGTTAACTATAATTGTAGTACAAAACTTACCTGTTTGTTAACTATACCTGTAGTAGTACACAACTTACCTTTTTGTTAACTATAATTGTAGTAGTACAAAATTTACCTGTTTGTTAACTATAATTGTAGTAGTACAAAACTTACCTGTTTCTTAACTATAATTGTAGTAGTACACAACTTACCTGTTTGTTAACTATAATTGTAGTACAAAACTTACTTGTTTGTTAACTATAATTGTAGTAGTACAAAACTTACCTGTTTGTTAATGTCAGGATCTTATAATTGGCTCGTTAGCTAACACGTGTGAGACAGTACAAGTATAACGTGATTCAACGTAAGACACAACGACATAACGTTCTATGGATTTATTGCCACATTAAATACAGAACGATAATTACAACAATCTACAATATATAACTCACGACGCTCACAACCACAATACAGCTCATAGGTCTGACGCTCAAGATATTAGTCGTTCGGCTTTCAACCACAGAGATCCACACAAACGCCTTGCTTTCATCACACATGTCCTTCCAGTCTCCGGTCCCAGCTCGGTCTGAGGCTAGCACGCAAACTGCCCACTGCCTCGAGTGGCGTCACGTGGCCTGCGTGCGTCTGATCGTCAGCCTGACCGCTGGTCGCGTGTCAGGTAACAATCTTGCCAGCCGACAATTCTTGTCCGCCGGGTGTCGTAACGATGTTGCTGCATAGCTATACCATGTTAGGCTCTGACATTCTCCCCGGGTACCTCAATGAAAGATGCCATCTTTCATTCATGATGTATGTATATACTGGGGTAGTGTTAACTCATGTCAGAGACTACCCTTTCCCTGTGTTATGCATGAAAATACATATATGGCATAGAAATATATACAAAAAATGTAAGTTGCATTGAAATGACAAATGAAGTACAACTTTTAACACAAATCAGGTTTCATCCCCCTGATGCCTGGTTACCTTCATTGCAATAATACCCAGTCAGATCAGTAGTACCAGCTTCTCGCATCTACCTCGCAGCAATTTGAAAAAAAACGTAATAATATGGTTGTTTTGCAACAGCCACCTAGCCAGACTGAAATACGACTTTGTTTGAGTCGTATTAAACAATCAAACTCTGACCTCATTTGGCCAGGAGCTTTTATGTTGGTTTGCAATGTTGGCAGCTCTATGTCATGCTTGGTGGACGCCTACCCGCTGTGTTAGCCGTTTGAGCAACAAAATGTCTATTTATACAATACACATTAATGAATATGTTTCAAATTATGGCCCTTGGTGTAATTCATAAATGCAAGGGAAGTAATTTTGACATTCAAGAAATTCAATAAATTACAATAATTATTTAATTTCTTAGCGTCATTGCTTGACGTTTCTTCATATTAACGAGAAAAAGTCGGTAATATGAATACATTAATCAAGATATGATTCTAAGATTACACTAATCAAAATAAATAAGTACCCAATTGGTGTATTATATTTTATAGATTCAAAAGGATTTTACAATCGTCATAAGTTTTTGAATATTTGTATATCGTCTGCTAATTTTGCTATACTTTTTAAATTACACCGGAAATACACACTAAACTCAAAATTTAGTTGCTGTTACACTGTCTGAACACAAATGCTCCGGTTTTATTTTGTAACGGATAGTAAAATGTTCTCAAAGTTCGAGTCTGATGTTATAGTAATCACAACTTTCGGATTATGATGGAATGTTCTTATTTCCGATGTGTTCATACTTCTGGATAATTGATCGACTGTTCTTATTTCTGATGTTTTGGATTAAATTCGATGCAGAGGTGGTGTAGAAGTCACTGTTCAGTCCACATTTGCACATGTCGTTAAAATATCACGGTGAAGAAATTCACACACAGCTTGTCACTGTTAAATGGTAAAGTTCGCTTCTGGTAAGTGGTTAAGCGTCTGTGACACTGTTCTTGGTGTATATTTACAATTAATAATGTTCTCTTTCTAACACACACTACACAATTATACTACACTCATTACATGGCTTAATTAAAATAAGTATATTATACATGTCGGTTTTTAACCGTATCACAATTTCAATTATAGACCTTACACAGTAGGTGAATAGCAACAAAATTCACTTATTGGTGGCTGTGTTGGTCTGAGTGTAATAGTACACAATGCACTCAGACATTGCTTACTGGGTCAGTCGGACAACGGGACAAAAGATTGGCAATTGTATTGATTCTGCCGGGAATATGTCGAACTTCGAAACTGTAATTTTGAAGCTTCAAGGACCAGCGAGCAATCATATTATTGGATGGTACTCCGGCATTTATATACCGTAATGGACTGTTGTCAGTTTCGATGATAAAGTGACGTCCTAGAAGATATCTGGATAGCTTCGTCACACTTTCTACTAGGGCCAGTGCCTCTAATTGCGGAATGGACCATGCACGCTCTCGAGGCCTTAGTTTTCTTGATATGAAACAAATGGGATGCAGGATGTTGTTGTATTCCTGCAACAGGACTGCCCCAATCGCAACGGAGCTAGCATCTGTTCTCAATCTGAAAGGTAAATGGATGTTGGGCAATTTAAGGATGAGATTATTCGAGTTCTTATCAGAAAAGTATGCCAAAACTTTATGAAATGCATTTCGTAGGCATTCATCGTGTACAACTTTTTCAGGCTTATCCTTGGTTAGTAAATTAGAAAAAACCTCGGTCAGTTCTGAAAAATCAGGAATAAAATTCCTGTAATAGTTGATAAGTCCCAGCAAACTGCGGACTTGTTTCTTATTCGTTGGAAGTGACAGTTTTAGAATTTTGGAGACAATTTTGTTGTCCTGTCATGACAAAGCCATTGGATATTCTGTACCCCAAAAATGATATCTCTTGGTAAGCCATGCTCACCTTTGAAGGCTTCACTGTCAGTCCGTGCTGTCTGATACGTTTCTAGTGTCTGTTTCTAGTGTCTTTATATGTTCCTGTCATTGTCTCTGTATGGACACAGATGTCGTCAATATAGCAATGATATTAGGAATGTCAGATAGGAGGAGTCGTGTCATGCGTACGAATGTGGCTGGGGCATTGACTAGCCCAAATGGAAGTTTGCACCATTCGTACAGTCCCCAAGGCGTGGCGAAAGCTGTTAGATGTCTGCTGTCTTCATGTACAGCAATCTGCCAGTAACCTTTAGACATGTCAAGCGTCGTAAAGAACTTAGCGTCATGTCAGTTCTGTCAGAAGATCGTCAGTGTTTGCCATTGGTTCAAGATCTAAAACAGTTATTTTGTTCAGTTTTCTGTAGTCGATGCAAAGTCGTATTGTGTTGTCCTTTTTACGTACAATGACCATGGGTGAAGAGAAGTCTGATAGGGATCGTCTGATGATGTTGTTTTTTTCTAAGTTGATGATTTCCTGATGTAGTTGTTCCTTGTAATGTAATGGTATGGTGTATGGTCTGCATCTTATGGGTGTGTTTGATGTGAGTGTGATGTGATGCTGTACTAATTCTGTTTGTCCTGGGTTGTCTGAAAAGATGGTGTTGTACTGTTGTATCAACTGTTTGCAACTGTTTGTCTCTGCTTGACTTAAGTTTGGATTGATCTTGATCTCCTTCAAGCAGTTTTGTCGTGTCTAATGTAGGTGTTGGAATCTCGTCGCTAGAATCGTCATCTTCGTGATCTATTATCACGGTGCAAGCTGTCGTATCGTCTTGTTCGTTGTCTCTGTTGTGGTATGGTCTTAGCATATTTATGTGAAATATTTTGTGTTTGTCTTTTATTAGGATTTCGTAGTCTACAGGTGAGATTTGTCTTGTCACTTTAAAAGGTCCCTGCCAAGAATCAGTCAGTAGCTGTCTGTCACTAGGTAGTAGTAGTAGAACGTCCTGTCCAGGTGTCAATGTTATAGTCCTGTTACCTTTGTCTGCGTACTGTCTGTAAGTAGCACCAGATAGTTTAAGTGCATTTTTAGCAATTTCACATGATTTAATAATCCTTTCACGCAATGATGTTACATACACAGAATGATGATATGGGTTTAAGTACGGAGTAGAAATCAGTTAACATTTGGTGATAAATTGTTAATGGGCCTCGTGGTTTGGCACCATAGATTAGTTCAAAAGGAGAGAAACCGGTACTAGAATGTGGTACCTCGCGATAAGCAAAAGAGAACAGCTGGTAAGTATACATCCCAGTTATTGGGGTGCTCTTGAGTTACTTTTGCAAGCATGTGCTTCAGATCCCATTAAGCTTTTCTATAATCCCGCTCGAGTGAGGATGATAGGGGCTATTGAAGACTTGCTTCACTCCTAACATTTTGGTGAAAGCTGGGTCGATGCTGGCAATAAACTGAGTGCCTCTATCAGACTGGATAGTATCTGGAAACCCAATTCGGGAGAAGATATGGAAGAACACTTCCATGATGTCGTTGGCAGTAATGTTCTTTAGCGGAATAGCTTCTGGCCAGCGGCTACATTGATCAATAAAAGTTAGAATATATTTATTCCCTCTAGTTGTTGTATGACTAAGAGGGCCCACAATGTCAACTGATAATTTTTCAAAAGGTCGACTGGCTAAGTCAGTGACTTGTAACTTTGCCTGTGGGTGTTTACCTTTTTTTACTAGTTTCTGGCATGTATCACAACTTCTGCAATATGTTCTTATGTCATTGCAAAATTTTGGCCAATGAAACTGTCAATAGTCTTGACCTGGTTTTAACATATGCCATATGACCTGCAAAAGGTATATCGTGAGCAAGATGTAAAGCTTGCTTGCGATAAGTAGTTGGCAAAACAGTTTGCTTTGTTGTAATGTCACCTCTGGTGTAATACCTGGTGAGTATATCATTGTGTAAAGCAAAATGCCATTTCGCATTTTTGGTTACTCTTGCCTTTTGCCGATCAGGTCAAAGTACTTTGACAGTGAAGGATCAGCTTTTTGAGCTGTTATGAATGTTTCCTTCATAGAGTCACTAGGTGGTAATTCTGGGCTAAGCATTGTATAGCCTCAGTTTGGTTACTTTCATCTTGCACTCTAGCAGTAGCTCTTGTTACTGCGTTTCACACACTCAATGACATCAGATGATGATGGAATGATATCGTCAATGATGTGATGAGAACTTAGTGCTGCATTAGCTAACATACATTCAATAGGTGATATGACATTTTCAGTGATGACATTTGGTGGTGATGTGTTATCATCAATACATAGTGATGTTATGTCATGGTTATGAGGTTTGTCATTCACCTCAGGTAAATTTCCTATGATTATATCGCACACTGGGTTTGTAAGTGCCGCGCACTTTACTTTCCCGGTGAGGAAAGGTGTTTCAATGTATGCCCATGCTAATGGATATTTCTCAATATTGCCTGAAAATGTTCTACATGTAATGTGCCTGCCTGTATAGTCTGTAGGCGTTATGAATGTTGTTTTCAGGCCAATAAGTGTACTTCCGGTGTCGCGAAGTACTGTAGCAAACTTGCCATTAACATACCCGTGATAGATGTCTAATCTGCCTTTGAGTCTATTACCAAGTTAGCTTCCTCATTGGCAATAGGGATGGCGTGCCCGCATGTTAAGATACCATTTTCATAAGAAGGTATTACAGACAGTGCATTTGTTAGCACTAAATACATCACAAGCCTGTGCTGCATTTACAGGATGTTTTTCTGGATTTTCGTCTTCTGACGCTGAGCTATCGAACAAGGCGGCATTGGCTTTGTTGGTCATATGCCTGCCTCTACAATCCATGCGATGGTGCCCGTAAGCCTTGCAGAGAAAACATTTACGTAAACTTTTGAACGATTTACGTTCTCTGTCTTGTCTGTTTACCATATTTTGCAAGTATGTTTGGTACCCTGGGTTTTTTATCGCACATCTCGTTTCAAATGGTGAGAAAATTTGCAGTGAATGCAATGTCTAAATTTCTCAGAGGTAGGCCTGTTTGGTTTTTGCCTACTATAGTTTTTATCATAGTTGGCTGCTGCTACCCAGTTACTGTCAGTAGCTTCAGTGGCAAACACTGTTTGTTGGCCGTGTAATAGGCCGACCCACGTCTTTCCATTTCTTCCACACTTGTGCATTCATTCTCCTGTAAGAACTTAGAAAAAGATGATGGGATAGAAGAAATGACTTTATCTCGAATGATGAGATCTTCTAATCTATCATAACTTTTGTTAATTTTGGCTGCTGAAGTCCATTTGCTGAAAACATCTCGGACTAAACAGAGGTAGTCAGAGAACGTTTGAGTTGATTTTGGACTCAATTTACTGAATTGTTCTCTGTAACCTGCCTCGTCTAACATGAAATGTGCCATTATCTTAGATTTAATAGTAATGGTACTCTTTTCTGAGGTCTTTGGGGATGGTTTCAATGACTTTAAGAGGTTCCCCAGATAGACTCCTCATATATAGAATATTCCATTCAGAAAAGTGGAACTTGGTAATGTTCCATTAAAGTTTCAAAATTTTGGGTAAAGGCTGCTATGCAGTCACCCTGAGGTATAGTTACGTACGATACCTTGATACTTCTTATACTGGTTTTCTTTTTCCCAGTCTTTCAGATTTCTTTGACTCTTTATTTATTGCAGTCTCAGTGTCAAGTTGTTTCATTTTCAACTGTAATTCTAGTTCTTCTCTCTTACTCTGAGCTGCTATTTCTTCTGCTGGCCTTTTTTCATAGCTCTGTTTTCATTCTCGATTCTCGGCCCTTTCATTCCCTAGACCTATCTATCTCAGCTTGCTTTAAATGCTGTTTCTATCTCTTGCTTTTTTTAGAGCTGTTTCCTGCTCTCTGCTTGCTTGGCAGCCATTTCTGCTTGTTTAGAGCTGTCTCTCCGCTGCTCTCTCTTCGACGTTCATTATTTTCTCTGTACCAGCAGGTATTCAGCGTATTTGTTCTCGCTCCATTGTGTTAATTCATCACCTGTTAGACGTAATTTAATACCCATATCGATGAAATCAAATAATGACGACATGATGGAGAAAATACGTCAATGAAAATCAACCACACAAAATATGTTGTAAATGGTTAGTAGAAAAACAATTTACAATTGATTTTACTATACGATGCGTGCCCACTAATGCATACGTAAAGTTAAAGTAAAGAAAAATATACTCAAGTGCCCTTGGATACGGTGACGAATGGTTGGACAATCGGGCTAGGAAAACTGTAGGGTCGTACTTCGGAACCACTAATGACCTCTACGGCAAGGTTATGGATGGTACGGAAAAACCTGCTTTGTTTTTGGAGAAAAATAAGTTAGCGTCTATTTGTTGGTGTGTGCCTGCAAGTCACTAAGTGTTGATTAGGTTTGGATGGCGTCGAGTATAATTGTATGTCGTAAATTTGTCGTCAACAGTGTTTTTCTCAACAGAAGTTACACTCTTTCCAAAACTCTTTGCGTTCCACAAACTCAATGCACAAAGACAATCTATCTGTATTTGAACACTCAATAACATTGATGACACATCACTTACATCAAGATGACATTCAGTAAGGACATAGACATCAAGTTTACAAGATGGCGACAAGGTCAAAATGGCGACAAAATCACAATGTCGACAAGGTCAAACGGTGACAAGTTTCACAAATCACAAATGTTTTACACGTTTACAGGATCAAACAATATGTACTGCACATTTACTAATGGTTTTAAACATATTTAAACAATGTAGTAATGGATCACACTGAGACTTTTCCGATCACATTTACATAGCTATAACCTTGACAAATTTTACAAGTTCAAGAATTATAGTTTTAAATAACAAAGACGAGCAACACACGTCTACATATATTAGGTTCTTAAACAAGGACGAGCAACCCACGTCCACACATGTCAGGATCTTATAATTGGCTCGTTAGCTAACACGTGTGAGACAGTACAAGTATAACGTGATTCGACGTAAGACACAACGACACAACGTTCTATGGATTTATTGCCACATTAAATACAGAACGATAATTACAACAATCTACAATATATAACTCACGACGCTCACAACCACAATACAGCTCATAGGTCTGACGCTCAAGATATCAGTCGTTCGGCTTTCAACCACAGAGATCCACACAAACGCCTTGCTTTCATCACACATGTCCTTCCAGTCTCCGGTCCCAGCTCGGTCTGAGGCTAGCACGCAAACTGCCCACTGCCTCTAGTGGCGTCACGTGGCCTGCGTGCGTCTGTCGTCAGCCTGACCGCTGGTCGCGTGTCAGGTAACAATCTTGCCAGCCGGCAATTCTTGTCCGCCGGGTGTCGTAACGATGTTGCTGCATAGCTATACCATGTTAGGCTCTGACAGTTAACTATAATTGTAGTACAAAACTTACATGTTTGTTAACTATGACTGTAGTAGTACAAAACTTACATGTTTGTTAACTATAACTGTAGTAGTGCAAAACTTACATGTTTGTTAACTATAACTGTAGTAGTACAAAACTTACCTGTTTGTTAACTATAATTGTAGTACAAAACTTAAATGTTTGTTAACTATAACTGTAGTAGTACAAAACTTACCTGTTTGTTAACTATAACTGTAGTAGTACAAAACTTACATGTTTGTTAACTATAATTGTAGTACAAAGCTTACATGTTTGTTAACTATAACTGTAGTAGTACAAAACGTACCTGTTTGTTAACTATAATTGTAGTACAAAACTTGCATGTTTGTTAACTATAACTGTAGTAGTACAAAACTTACATGTTTGTTAACTATAATTGTAGTACAAAACTTACATATTTGTTAACTATAACTGTAGTAGTACAAAACTTACATGTTTGTTAACTATAACTGTAGTAGTACAAAACTTACATGTTGTTAACTATAACTGTAGTAGTACAAAACTTACCTGTTTGTTAACTATAATTGTAGTACAAAACTTAAATGTTTGTTAACTATAACTGTAGTAGTACAAAACTTACCTGTTTGTTAACTATAACTGTAGTAGTACAAAACTTACATGTTTGTTAACTATAATTGTAGTACAAAGCTTACATGTTTGTTAACTATAACTGTAGTAGTACAAAACTTACATGTTTGTTAACTATAATTGTAGTACAAAGCTTACATGTTTGTTAACTATAACTGTAGTAGTACAAAACTTACATGTTTGTTAACTATAATTGTAGTACAAAACTTGCATGTTTGTTAACTATAACTGTAGTAGTACAAAACTTACATGTTTGTTAACTATAATTGTAGTACAAAACTTACATATTTGTTAACTATAACTGTAGTAGTACAAAACTTACATGTTTGTTAACTATAACTGTAGTAGTACAAAACTTACATGTTTGTTAACTATAACTGTAGTAGTACAAAACGTACCTGTTTGTTAACTATAACTGTAGTAGTACAAAACTTACCTGTTTGTTAACTATAATTGTAGTACAAAACTTACATGTTTGTTAACTATAACTGTAGTAGTACAAAACTTACCTGTTTGTTAACTATACCTGTAGTAGTACACAACTTACCTGTTTGTTAACTATAATTGTGGTAGTACAAAACTTACCTGTTTGTTAACTATAATTGTAGTATTACAAAACTTACCTATTTGTTACCTATAATGGTAATAGCAACAACAACACACATACCTGTTTGTTCATGGCAGCCATGGCTTTGGTCACACCTTTCATGGCTTGAGCCATGGTGTTATTGGCTTTGAGTGTTTGAATCTTGAGGGAGACGGCTTGAATGTTTGCTCGCAGGGCAATAAATTTCTTCACATAGCGCCTGGTCCTCACTAGGTCTTTGGCCATAATTTTCACAGCATCCTGCAACAACAAGACAATCATGAGACTGGCTGATCCAGGCGCTCCAAATGAACCATAATTTTCACAGCATCCTGCAACAAAAAGACAATCATGAGATTGGCTGATTGAGGCACTCCAACTGAACCTTATGACATGGCTACAGCTGGCTGAAATTTCAATATTACAGAATGGAAAGGCAGTAAAGTAGGTTTTCATATTTTCCAAGCATTTCTGATGGGATAGAAAGACTCCCAGGGAAGGTTAATCTGGTCAACAAATGCTGCAGAAGTCGGATGTGTCGGCCTAAAGGCACAAGTATCGCAGCTCTGCTGTAAACAGGCACAACGCAATCATGTCCAAAACAAGATACCTGTAGTTGTCGACTGTGTCACTGTAATGCATGACAGTAGACAGTTACACCTGTTTTCTGTTAGCCTCACCAAACCAAAGACCCCATATTGTGCCACTGGCTCCAAGCGGTGGAGTGCAATTGGGGGGTACAAGCCTTATCCTGGTGTGAGGAAATGCGACATAAGAGTAAATGTCATAGCAAGGCAGATCAAGGCCTTGGTTGGCACATGATCTAGGATCGAAGCTCTGACAGGCAGACAGTTAAAGTATTGCTTTGCTGATCCAGCAGCTTCTGCAGCTTGTCTGGTTCCAGGCATATTGGTTGTTACCTTTCCTCTGGAGTAAACTAGGTAGGCCGACTGAGAGAGATCATGCTGCATGGGCAACACATGTTCTCTACAATTCAGCCCAGACTATGCTATGGTGAGGTATAACTCCATCCTTGGTCTGGTTGTCATTGTTATGCTTATTTTGAAGCACAATGTAACAAACTATTGTCTGTCACGACGGCAAGGTGCCAGTAGACTGTAATGAAAGTTGTGCTGATTCAGGAGAGAGATCGTGAAACGGTATGGTAGTTCTGTCATTCATCGCATGACTATTCGTACTTTATTGATTCTTGCAGCAAGAGGGTAGCAATGAGCTTTAGAGGTAGATAGTCATACTGTTTAATTTAAGATAGACTGAGAGTGATACACAAGTTACAACAGCATTCACTCTCCTTGTCAAAGCCTGGACAAAAATACAATGACTGTTCATCGCTCTATCAATTTAATTCACTCCATGATAAATCCACATTTAATCTAGACACTCACCATCTGGCCCATTTTCGCCATTTTCTTAATATCTGCAATAATTTTTTTTTCCTGTTGTTCCATTTTCTGTCTTTCACGATCAAGGTCACGCATGGCTTTGGTTAGTGCCCTCTGATTCTGCCGAAGCATCTCTTCAGGGGTTTTCTTGCGCCCAAACAGAAATTCCAGAGCCATGATGAAACGGTTGGGAACCAGGTATCCTCAATTGACTGAAAATCTGTTGTTTAGCTGGAACAGAGCAAAATATTATGGCTGAAAACAAACAACACTGACCAGCTACAAAGAAGGAGTGGTCTATCAATGATAACTGGTGATTGATTGATTGCAAAACCTCTGTGAGACTGAGCTTTATCTCTTAAGTCTGATGTGCTGGTGGCACGGTCATCTTCGCCCTGAAGAGAGCTTGTAATATTGATCATAGGTACAGGTGGGTGGTGGGAGATGAGGTATTAGATAGATATAGGAGAGGTACAGGTGAGAGATGAGGTATTAGATAGATAAAGGAGAGGTACAGGTGAGAGATGAGGTATTAGATAGATATAGGAGAGGTACAGGTGAGAGATGAGGTATTAGATAGATGTAGGAGAGGTACAGATGAGTGGTGGGAGATGAGGTATTAGATAGAAATAGGAAAGGTACATATGGGATATTAAAGACACCTTGAGCATGAAATGCATCAGGCTAGGGAACAGTGAACGATCAAGTCTTTCATGCAGGTTGTGATGAGAGCAACATTCTGCCAAATCTTGATGCCTGATGATGACCGTGACAGGTCTGGCAATGGGTACATAATGTGACACTGTGCTGGAGAAGAAAATGAAGGAGAGGAAAATAAGTGGTTACTTCATCTTCAAGAAATGACTTAGTACAAGTCTTGTTCTTTGGCTTAGCATTTTACATTTACCTGTACCTTCTAGGCTACTGCATTTACCTTGTCATATTAACTCTAAAACGGTCATTAATACTGGCAATCTTGCTATGATCATAAAAATGAAACTATGATCATTATTAAAGGAAACTACGATAATGATTAAAAATGAAACTATGATAATTATAAAAAATGAAACTATGATAATTATTAAAAATGTAACCACAATAATGCAGGTCTGCATGGCCAAATGAGTAAGAACGCGTGTTCTTAAACATCCGTTGTGCTGATGCCGAGGTAAGTGGTTCAATCCCTACACTAGACAACTGGACTAAAATGTTGACCTGTCATCCTTGACTTGGGGACGTAAATTACAAGTACCTCTGAAGTCAGAGTGGGTTCACCTGATGGTGAGGGACACTTAATAAAGGGAAAGCTAATCCACATGCAACATTCTGTCCATCACTACTATAAATAGTGTGTATGGACTACGCTTGAGTTCAAAGTGAGCGAGCGCCCAAAAAAATACAATAATGATTAACAATGAAACTACAATAATGATTAACAATGAAACTACAATAATGATTAACAATGAAACTACAATAATTATTAACAATGAAACTACAATAATGATTAACAATGAAACTACAATAATTATTAACAATGAAACTACAATAATGATTAAAAATTAAAATACAATAATTATTAACAATGAAACTGCAATAATGATTAAAAATGAAACTACAATAATTATTATTATTATTAACAATGAAACTACAATAAATACTAAAAATGAAACTAAAAAATGGTGTATGTCCTTTGCAGGATGTTGAGACAAACCCAGCTAAGTCAGGGGAAAACACCTGATTTAAATTTATCTGGAAAATGTCAACTGTTATGTTCAACAACTTTAACATACATACACATACACGCTCCGTGTGTTGTTTTACAACTGAAGTCTCTGAAAGTGAAGTTAAAACTTATAAACCTAAATAACAAATTATGTATTGTATCAATACCAATCAGTCTTCTGGCACTCTTTGCTGGCTTTTGAAGATGAGGGGGGAGCAGGTATGGGAATATCCCGAGTGTTGAGACGTCGGTTCTTGACTCAACATTCTATTTCTGAAAATGAAAGTCGACTCTTCCATACTTCTTATGACAGAATATCTCTGTATCACATTCAAAACACTGTGGTTACCGACCGTTGTGAGAGTGTCAGCTTCCCTTGTCGTGACAGGGAGGAGAAGCAAACAGGAGGTATTGTTGAGGTGAAAGTCCCGAGATCAGAATCATAGAGGTTGATAAATTATTAAACAGAACGACCTGTCTGTTGTCTGGTCCCTGGGCTGGTGGTCGTCCCGTCTGCTACGCTCTTTGTTGACTTCCGCTATGTGACGTCACGACTTGTGGGGGGCCCTAGTTTCATCATCATCATCATCATCATCATCATCATCATCATCATCATCATCATCATCATCATCATCTTCTTCCACAGATACTGACTGAGTAGGTAACTTTTGTATTTTCATGTAGTGTTTTTCAAGTTATTGTGTCGGTTTCTGTTTGTTTGTTCTGTGCTGACGAAGGCTTTAGCCTCAACGTCCATTTTTTTAAAACTTGTAACCGCAAGGTAGCGGGGTAGGGGTATCCCCTATCAAAGCAGTTTTTTTTCGTTCTCTCGCTTTGAACTCAAGCGTAGTCCATACACTATTCATAGTACTGGTGTGTGAGCCGCTACACGCTGCGGGATTTACTGAGGAGGGGATCCGAGCACTTATGGACTGAATGGCTTGATGTGCAATGATGATGATCTGTCGACTAACTAACTAACCAACCAACCAACCAACCAACTAACTAACTAACTAACTAACTAACTAACTAACTAACTAACTAACTAACCAGTAGTGATGGACTGAATTTTGCGTGTGGGTTAGCTTTCCTTATTAACACAGGAGATGTAAGACACCTCCTTTCCAATGGGTTCCCGGCCATGTCTTGAGCAGTGACGACGGGTGGTATGGTAGAGCACAGTAACCCCAGAATGCCGGTTCGCCTGTAAACATGTCGTAATCCCGGATACCCGCGTTCGAAACACAGCTGCGGGAGATTTTCCCGCAGACCGCCTTGTGTTGTTTTCTTTTCTTCCCGAAATGGTATGGGTGCAGGTCTTTCAGAAAGCAATGTCAAACTACTGAATGTAACTTTGCCAAGAGATCACCCAAAAAAAAAATGTTGGTGTTGACTGCGACGTCATGTAAAGTATATGCAAGTAACTGTTGAACTATCTGCCCAATAAGTCCGGAAAATATGACTCATCTTATTTATTTTCTTCTAGAGAGAGCACGTTGCGCAACTAATCTTATTTATGCCTCAACTGCTTCTTCTAGAGAAAACACGTTGCACAACTGATCTTATTTATGCCTCAACTGCTTCTTCTAGAGTCAGCACGTTGTGCAACTGATCTTATTTATGGCTCAACGGCTTCTTCTAGAGAAAACACGTTGCACAACTGATCTTATTTATGCCTCAACGTCCTCTTCTAGAGTTAGCACGTTGCACAACTGATCTTATTTATGCCTCAATGGCTTCTTCTAGAGTGAGCACGTTGCGCAACTGATCTTATACATGCTTCAACGGCTTCTTCTAGAGTGAGCACATTGCGCAACTGATCTTATTTATGCCCCAACGGCTTCTTCTAGAGTGAGCACATTGCGCAAATGATTTTATAAAAAAGAAAAAAAGTCGCTTAAAAGTCGACAAGGTCGAATTCATTGCACCGGGATTTTAATCCCAGATAGCTCGGTCTTTTTCCACAGCCCGGAAAATTCGCCCAAAGCACGAACTCCGTAGCTCAGCTACGACCCACAGGAGTCTACGAAAAATTTCATTCGTGAACCGAAGGACGCGGCCCGCAATCGAACCTTCGGAGCCCGAATCAAACGGCTTGACCTCTACGTCACGAAGAATCCCTGAATGATCTTACTTATGCCTCAACGGCTTCTTCTAGAGTGAGCACGTTGCGCAAATGATCTTATTTATACCTCAACTGTTTCTTCTAGAGTGAGCAAGTTGCGCAAATGATCTTATTTGTGCCCCAACTGCTTCTTCTAGTGTGAGGACGATGCGGAAATGATCTTATTTATGCCCCGACTACTTCTTCTAGAGTGAGCACGTTGCGCAAATGATCTTATTTATGCCTCAACTGTTTCTTCTAGAGTGAGCAAGTTGAGCAGCTGATCTTATTTATGCCTCAACTGTTTCTTCTAGAGTGAGCAAGTTGAGCAGCTGATCTTATTTATGCCTCAACTGTTTCTTCTAGAGTGAGCAAGTTGAGCAGCTGATCTTATTTATGCCTCAACTGTTTCTTCTAGAGTGAGCAAGTTGAGCAGCTGATCTTATTTATGCCTCAACTGTTTCTTCTACAGTAGC
Source organism: Cepaea nemoralis (assembly GCA_014155875.1). NCBI lineage: Eukaryota > Metazoa > Mollusca > Gastropoda > Stylommatophora > Helicidae > Cepaea > Cepaea nemoralis. Next base: position 88,344 of record JACEFZ010019200.1, read on the forward strand.
AAGTTGAGCAGCTGATCTTATTTATGCCTCAACTGTTTCTTCTAGCAGTGAGCAAGTTGAGCAGCTGATCTTATTTATGCCTCAACTGTTTCTTCTAGCAGTGAGCAAGTTGAGCAGCTGATCTTATTTATGCCTCAACTGTTTCTTCTAGAGTGAGCAAGTTGAGCAGCTGATCTTATTTATGCCTCAACTGTTTCTTCTAGCAGTGAGCAAGTTGAGCAGCTGATCTTATTTATGCCTCAACTGTTTCTTCTACGAGTGAGCAAGTTGAGCAGCTGATCTTATTTATGCCTCAACTGTTTCTTCTAGAGTGAGCAAGTTGCGCAAATGATCTTATTTGTGCCCCAACTGCTTCTTCTAGTGTGAGGACGATGCGGAAATGATCTTATTTGTGCCCCAACTGCTTCTTCTAGTGTGAGGACGATGCGGAAATGATCTTATTTGTGCCCCAACTGCTTCTTCTAGTGTGAGGACGATGCGGAAATGATCTTATTTGTGCCCCAACTGCTTCTTCTAGTGTGAGGACGATGCGGAAATGATCTTATTTGTGCCCCAACTGCTTCTTCTAGTGTGAGGACGATGCGGAAATGATCTTATTTGTGCCCCAACTGCTTCTTCTAGTGTGAGGACGATGCGGAAATGATCTTATTTATGCCCCGACTACTTCTTCTAGAGTGAGCACGTTGCGCAAATGATCTTAGTTATACCCCAGCTGCTTCTTCTAGAATGAGCTCGTTGCTCAACTGCTCTTATTTATGCCTCAAATGCATCTTTTATAGTGAGCACGTTGCGCAAATGATCTCTTATTAATGCCTCAACTGCTTCTTCTATAGTGAGCACGTTGCGAAAATGATCATATTTATGCCCCAACTGCTTTTCTATAGTGAGCAGGTTGCGTAAATGATCATTTGTATGCCCCAAATGCTTCTTCTAGAATGATAACGTTGCGCAACTGCTCTTATTTATGCCTCAACTGTTTCTTCTATTGTGAGCACATTGCGCAAATGATCTTATTTATGCCTCATTTGCTTCTAGAATGAGCACTTTGCGTATCTGATCTTATTTATGTCTGAACAACTGACTTCTATAGCGAGCACGTTGCACAACTGCACTTATTTATGCCTCAACAGTTTCTTCTATAGTGAGCACGTTGCGTAACTGCTCTTTTGTTTGCCTCAACTGCTTTTTCTATAGTGAACACGTTGCGCAACTGCTCTTATTTATGCCTCAACAGTTTCTTCTATAGTGAGCACGTTGCGTAACTGCTCTTATTTATGCCTAGACTGCTTCTTCTAGAGTGAGCACGTTGCGAAAATGATCATAATTATGCCCCAACTGCCTCTTCTTGAGTGAGCACATTGCGCAATTGATCATATTTATGCCCCAATTGCTTCTTCTAGAATGAGCACGTTGCACCGCAGCTCTTCTTCTTCTTCTTCTTCTTCTTCTTCTTCTTCTTCTTCTTCTTCTTCTTCTTCTTCTTCTTCTTCTTCTTCTTCTTCTTCTTCTTCTTCTTCTTCTTCTTCTTCTTCTTCTTCTGCGTTCGCCCGGAATGAATGTTGTTGTGGATACAATTGCGCTGTGCATGTTTACAGCAGAGCCATGGAGGTATATAAGCAGCAGAGTTGACCCAGAAGAGCAAAGATCAAAATATATTGAGGGTCATGAACGCCTACGCCAGCTGGCATGGCACTTGATGATAATGAACCAACTGAACGCGGTCGGGCGAGGGTTCGACGCCTGCGTTCGTCGTCTAGCTAAGTGAGAGAAAAATCTCCCGTCCTCCCCGACCCCTTATTCTTTCGTGCATTCGGGTCTGTAAAATGTGATGGCACTTGCTCATGACAGACATAACATTGCAGGAAACTAATCCCGGGACAGTTGTAGGCACTCAACGTACGGCAGTGGCTTGACCCACGCCTGCCGTCCCATTGGTCAAAGGTTTGAGCCTCATTGGGGCGGATTCGAGGTAAAAAAAAATTTTTTTTTTACATTTTAAATTGACCTGGACTCCCAGGTCAACCCAATGTATCATGGGCACTAAGATATGTCTTGGGACGGGAAGGGAAGGGAAGGTGAAGGGAATGGAAGGTAAAGGGAAGGTGAAGGGAAGGTGAAGGGAAGGGAAGGTGAAGGGAACGTGAAGGGAAGGGAAGGTGAAAAGAAGGGAAGGGAAGGTGAAGGGAAGGGAAGGTGAAGGGAAGGGAAGGTGAAGGGAAGGGAAGGTGAAGGGAAGGGAAGGTGAAGGGAAGGTGAAGGGAAGGTGAAGGGAATCGAAGGTGAAGGGAAGGTGAATGGAAGGTGAAGGGAAGGAAAGGTGAAAGCAAGGGAAGGTGAAGGGAAGGGAATGGAAGGTGAAGGGAAGGGAAGGTGAAGGGAAGGTGAAGGGAAAGGGAAGGGAAGGTGAAGGGAAGGTGAAGGGAAGGGAATGGAAGGTGAAGAGAATTTGAAGGGAAGGGAAGATGAAGGGAAGGGAAGGTGAAGGGCAGGGAAGGTGAAGGGAAGGGAAGGGAAGGTGAAGGGAAGGGAAGGTGAAGGGAAGGTGAAGGGAAGGGAAGGTGAAGAGAAGGGAAGGGAAGGTGAAGGGAAGGGAAGGTGAAGGGAAGGGAAGGTGAAGGGAAGGGAAGGTGAAGGGAAGGTGAAGGGAAGGTGAAGGGAATCGAAGGTGAAGGGAAGGTGAATGGAAGGTGAAGGGAAGGGAAGGGAAGGTGAAAGCAAGGGAAGGTGAAGGGAAAGGAATGGAAGGTGAAGGGAAGGTGAAGGGAAGGGAAGGTGAAGGGAAAGGGAAAGGGAAGGGAAGGGAAGGTGAAGGGAAGGTGAAGGGAAGGGAAGGTGAAGGGAAGGGAAGGGAAGGTGAAGGGAAGCTGCCGTCGTGATACTGAGCATTCCGCCATGGGAGGGAACCATTCCGTGACTTTATTCTTGAAGAATGTTACAGTTACGTCCTTCTGTTGATGTTGTTTTTTTAAAACTGTTTCCTTGTGTAGGGGGGGGGGGCGTTTGTACACAATTTTTAACAAGCCTAGGCAACGCTGTTGTGTACATGGTTTGTGATGTACGCTGTTCAAGATAGGGGGGGGGGGGGGAGAGCGCGTCGATGGGAAACATTCACACCCAAATTCGAAACCGCAAAAAGTGTACACAGAGCTTCAAAATGTTTTAAACAATGCAAAGTAGCACGAGTGCGCAAATTGTTTTCAAAGTCCTACACTTTGTAGTCTCACTTGATGCACTCTTTATAGTCTCACTTGGTGCACACTTCGTAGTCTCACATGGTGCACAATTTGTAGTCTCACATGGTGCACACTTCGTAGTCTCACGTGGTGCACACTTTGTAGTCTCACATGGTGCACACTTCGTAGTCTCACTTGGTGCATACTTCGTAGTCTCACATGGTGCACACTTCGTAGTCTCACATGGTGCACACTGTGATTGAGATTAGCTTCTCAGAACGCTAAGAATACCAGTATTCAAGTACAGTCAAACCTTGGTATTTTTTGCCTTCGGTTTTCGTTGGTTTCAGGTTTCATCGATTTTTACGCGAAAAAATGGTTTCGGTTTCGTCGACTGCCTCGGATGTCGCTGACGTGCAAACATGACATCACTGCTAATTTTGAGAAAACTTCTTCTTCTTCTTCTTCTTCTTCTTCTTCTTCTTCTTCTTCTTCTTCTTCTTCTTCTTCTTCTTCTTCTTTTTCTTCTTCTTCTTCTTCTCTTCTTCTTCTTCTTCTTCTTCTTCTTCTTCTTCTTCTTCTTCTTCTTCTTCTTCTTCTTCTTCATCCGGAGTGTTTTTTTTCAGATGTGAATGCAGTGTGTCTAAGTTATGCGCCCTTGGGCCGAAACCCTTAAGCCAACACATCCGATTTTAGTGTGCATTTTTAACCAGGTTAGCATTCCAGAGGGACTCTTACTGTTGTGGTGCCGTCCTCATACCATCTGGTCCAGTTAGAACGGTCGATTGTTTCACAGTCCGCCCTCAAGGGAAGGCAGGGACAGTCCATGGGCATTTAACGCCATTCATAGAGGCTTCCATAATTTCAGAGCCGACACATAGCGCTCTGGTACTGGGCTCACCTCACGTCCTGCACATGGTTGTTTTAATTCCTCAATTCCATCTATTGGGCATTACGTTCGCCACAGGCCGCTCCCCGCACAAACCAGGAACGGCCAGTCTGTAGACGACTTCCACTCAGCGAGCTTTCGGATCGGAGGTGGACCCGTAAAACAAGATGTCCAATGGTGAAATGGGAAGCTCTGCCTGGTCGGTCGACGTGAGTTCCACAAACTGATTCAACATCCTAGGATGAGAAAAGACGTGTCTGTCACAGCGTTGTGTAATGCTATTGGGAACTGTCAAAAGTACGCCCGGAAACACGAGTGGTGTCTGCTGAGTCTTAGAACGTGGGGGGGGGGGGGGGGGGGGGGGGGCGCGCTCAGACCGACAGGCAGAACCGATGATTAAAGAATAGAGATTTAACTCTCATTTGTGGAGCCTATTCCTTTAAACAGCACAGTGCTTAGTTGATCTCTTTCAAATCACCGCAGTGTCAGGAAGAATGAAGTTACAGTCGAACGCGATCAATCCGTGTCCAGCACGACGGCCGGCGGCGTCGTTTAGAATTGTAATATACACAAACAAAGAAACACACATTACACCTTGTAAATATACATTGCTTTGTATGAAATAAACATTGAAACCAAAAAAAAAAAGGCTTGTCATACAAGCCAAACTACAAAAACAAGACTCTAGCTGCATATCCTTTTCAGGACACTTGTAAATAATGGTTTAAAACAAATGTATGTCAGGCCTGTAGAAAAGGCCACAAAAAACAAAAAAATCCTTTTCAGGACGTGACAGTCAACCCCATCATGCTTTGCTTGTTTATGTTTATGACATTCAGCAGCTTGCCGTTGCTTTCTGAACGACCGGCACCCACACTAATTTGGGCAAAATCCAACGCAAGGCGCTCTGCTGAAATATCGCCGTATTTGTGTTTCGAGTTTTGTATTACTTTGGCCTATTACAAGCCATTCAAAAATTTAATAACGTATTAGATTATATGTAACTATAGACAAACTAAAAACATTTACTTCAATATAATATTGATGTAAGTTAAAAACATTAATTATAAAATTCTCAGACGTCTGAAACAACGCCTTTACTTTTACTTACACTTTAGAAATCTTGTAAACTTATTAACCGGTTTTTATAACGCTTATACTTCCATTAATTTCTACAATAACTTTTCTAACAACTTAAGATATGTAAAATTATTTTATATTACATAAAACATTTATTTTATTTATAGTAATGTCCCTTAAAATATGTTATGTTGTTATTTCCCTTCTAACTACTTTATTAAGTCTTACGTTTAATGTGGTTTTATTTCGACTAATAGAGTGTGTATTTACAAAGTGAAAAAAAAAAATCCTTTGAAGTACGCCGCAGTCAACCCAGCATTTATTGGGTGTTACGTTCAGTAGCTTTAGGTTGCCCTTTTTAGATAGTTCTCTTCCAATATTTTGGCCATATAGCATATTATTTCCATATCTTCTTAGTTTAGTTTAGTTGATGGATCAACATCATGGCACACGGGTGTAACCCATAAGTGCTCCGTTCTTCTCTTAACTCAAACCTGAGTCTGGAGAAACTCAGCTCAGTGCACGAACTCCGTAGCACCGGCGAGGATCCCGAAATACTTTGGGTAGATTTTTAACTCGAAATTTTGCCCGGAGCAGCGCCGTTAGGCTACCCTTTTTCGATTTCCAACTGCCAAGGGATTTTTTACGTGCGCAACAATACACACGGGCGTCCGATCTCACTACCCAGAGACCAGAGGAAAAATCCCGGTCCTCACCGGGGCTTGAATTCGGGACCTCCGGCACTCGAGGCGGGCACCATACCTCGAGATCGCGCATACCTTATTTTTTTCCATTTCCATATCTTCTACTATTCTACTATATATATAAAAGAGAATGTTTTTTTTTCTTTGTGTGTCCTTTATGTGTTCCCGAACGGTCCATCCGATTGAGATGAAAGTTTGTACAGATTTTTTTCTCGGGAACGGGAGCATCAGCGAGCAACGGGAACAGGAGCAGAGGCGGAACGCGTACTCTGTGCGCTTAGAGAAATGTATTTGAATGTATAATGACTACTTATATGAATTAAATGAGACACTCCCCGAAAGGAGATGGGCGAAGCCGGGCCGGGTCGTCTAGTTATATAATATAAAATATAATGAATCGATAGTAAACACATAAACACATAGTATCTCAGATCATCGTTCTACAATAGTTACATTATTTTTTTTTCTTTTCATTTTTTTAAAACGTTATTTTTTTTAAAAAATAAATATGATAATTATACATTATGGTTAGTAATTAGTTATCGGAATATAGCAATATAAATTAATTAACGAATTTAGAGGACATCATTGTCGTTAATTTGTGTGTGTGTGTGTGTGTGTGTGTGTGTGTGTGTGTGTGTGTGTGTGTGTGTGATAATAAAAAAAGGACTAACATCAGGTAAATATAACGATTTGCTTTTGCACCGGTGGTATCTCATCATTCCTATACCGGGGGTGTATGTACTTTTAACACCTAGTCCTCCCGAGACAGCACAAGTGTGGCAATTGATGAGAGGGCATCGGGTCAAATTGAAGTCGAGTAGGTTTAAGTGTTGGATGATAATTATTGGATTTTAGGTCAATATTAATGAAGGCATTTGACGGGTTCGGTTCGTATCAGTGAGGTCTTCGCATTTTCTTGGCAATGTAGTGCTTGGTAAATC
>JACEFZ010019201.1:0-88730 GCA_014155875.1 Cepaea nemoralis
AAAGTTTCATTTCTCCTGCACATTTCCCTCGTTTACGCCTTTTTTCTGCCTGCCCTCTACCCTTCCAGAAAAAGGTGTAGTTGTTTTCCCTGAGTGACCCTTCCTCAGCGAGGCGAGTCTCCTGCAGGCCAGCAATATCAATGTTAAGACGATTGAGTTCGGCATCAATCACAGCCGTTTTTCTCACATCGCCAATATTGGTCAAGTCAGTGGAAAATCCTGGACACATGGTTCTCACGTTCCAGGTTGCAAGCCGTAGCTTGAGGTTTCTATTTTTATTTTTGTTTGTACCTGGTGCATTGGTTTTACAGCCTGCGATACAGATTTTGTCCTAGCCCAAGCACCCATTGAAGCAGGCAGGCTGTGGCGGATCAGCACCCAATTGGCTGGGGGCTGCCCAGCTTGAGGCGGGCGGTAGCTGATCAGTGACACCTATAGGTGTCTCCCACCGTCAGAGGCAACGCGTGGCGCCCCATGTCTACGCCAACTGACAAGGACTTATAACCCGTAACAGTTGCCTCTCGCTTTGATTCCGAGACCAGTTAAGACCAGGGATGGAGTTATTGCCTCTCCATAGCACAAAGCCTGGGCTAAAATATAGAGATCATGTGTTGCCCATGCAGCATGATCCCTCTCTCGGCCTGCCTAGTTCACTCCAGAGGAAAGGTAACACCCCTCATCTGGAACAAGACAAGCTGCAGAAGCTGCCGGATCAGCAAAGCAATGCTCTAACTGTCCGCCTGTCGGAGCTTCGATCCTAGACCAGCTGCCAACCAAGGCTTAGGGCCTGGTCTGCCCTGCCATGACAATTTTGTCTTTAGCTTGCATTTCCTCGCACCAGGGTAAGGATTGTACCCTCCTAATTGCGCTCTTCCGCCCGAAGCCGTTGGCACAATGTGGGGTGTCGGGTTAGGTAAGCGCCGCCCAACGTTCGGCGCTAACAGAAACCAGGTAGTACCGTCTACTGTTATACGGTAGCTCAGTCATATCTGACTAAGACCTGACATGAGCATTGTATTATGTAATGGGAATTCCCATGGCGAGACAACTTACCAAGAACAGAAATGCTGATGTTATTTTTCAGAAATGGATATTACGCGCCAGCTGTTGGTGATGTTGTGAGGATCGTTTGTTATTTAGCAGACCTGGCACTTATTCCACAGCGATGAAAAGGTTAAAGGGTATTAAGAACGAACTGGACATTTTGAGGGGGGCTACGTTGCAAAGACAACTTATTACAAGCATCAGAAAAAGGCAGTCTTCATTTATATTTGGACACGTTATGAGAAGACAACACCTGATTGGAACATGTTGTGACAAATGGAAAGATTAGTGGAAAGAAAGATAGAGGAAGATAGCGAGAGTAAATTCTTGACAGTGTTCCGTCAACGGACGGAAGGGAGTCTAACACATGAATTGATCCATGCCTTCGGAGATCGCAGTTTGGGAAGAAGCATGATCGTTCACGCCAGCCGGTAAGGCACTTGCTGATGATGAGGACGAGTCCATTGCACAACACTAGCAAACATAGTAAAATTTTTGATAAGACGCATATTTTCCTTGGTAACATAGTGCCACTATTTCGCATTCACTATAGAAGAAAATTGAGACTTTTAAGATTAAACGTTACATATATATTCTCAGAATTTCGTGGATAGAAAGAAGAAAAACACGGAACAAGCTCTGGACTTCGAAGAAAACTGGTCCACAAACAGCTTCGTTTCTCGGAAACTGAAATACTCTGGTCATTTCAAACGGGCAGTGGCTTGGGAAGTCCACTGACGAAAGGCTTGGTTCCTGGTATAAGACACAGGGGTCGATCAGCATGAAGATAGGTACAGGATATTGTAGACGTCTTTGGCGTCAGGGTGAATCGGGAGGGCGGGGGGAGGGGGAAGTGGCAAGAGGTTTAGATATTTTTTCGTCGGGCTGTAAAGAGAGTTCTGCAATGGACCTGTTGCAGGATGATGATGATTATGATGACTATGATGATAATGATAATAACAATGATGGTGATGATAATGATGATGATGATAATGATGATTATTATAACGATCATGGCGATGATGATGATGATGATGATGATGGTGATGATAATTATAATGATGATGATGACGATAATGATGATGATAGTCATAATTGTTGATGATTATGACGATGGTGATGATGATTATAATGATGATGGTGTAGATGATTATGAAATATGATTATAATAACGATAATGGTAATGTTGATGATGATAGTGGTGGAGATGATTATGGTGATGACAATTATGATGATGATGATGATGATAATAATGATGATGACGGTGATGGTGATGGTTATAATAATGGTGGCGATGATGATGTTGATGATGGTGGTGGTGATAATGATGATGATGATGATGATGACAATTATTCTTCAACTCCATACTAAAACAACACATTAGCTGATCGAGATCAAGTTTAATTCTGGTTCTACGGGCATAACACACGCTGTTGGAACAAATTTGCTTTATCGTGCACGCACCTATGTCCCAAAGGTATACTATCTCCATGCCACGAACTCGATCTCTCCATTAGACCAAAGAAACAAGCTTTAAATTGTAAGAGAATCGATTTCATTGCACATGGTTTTATCTAATATAGCTCGGCCTTTTCCGCAGGACGACCTGCCGACAGCATCACACAAAGCGCGAACTCCAGCGTCCACCTCCAGGAGTCTCCTATCAAACTGCACTCTTGAACCGAACAACGTGGTCTGAAATCGAACCCACAACCCTCGGAGCGCGAGGCAGGCGGTGTACACACATCGCCACGGAGGATCCGTCCGTTCGAGAGTCAGACCAGCCCCAACATTACACAACATTACACCCACGGTGTCGAGAAGTGGAAGAAGTGCCTGAGGGTTCATAGCAAAAGTTAATGGCCGACGTTTGGTGCAGGAGAGCCTGGCATATGATACCACAACATCTAGCTTAAGAATGGAGGTGGAGGCGGTCACTGCAGCTTTCCGCTGGATGGAGAATACGACACACACACACTCACACACACACACACACACACACACACACACACGTCGTGATTGCAAATGACTCAGAAAGCATGTTGAGGAAGGTGAGGACAGGCATGCTTCGCGCAGAGTGGCTTGCTTCTCTTCGGAGGTCACGGGTGGCAAGCATCGCCTGGATCTTTTCTCCGGGGCATTCGGGTGTGCTGGGGAATGAAAAGGCGGACAGATTGGCTGGCTCTGCAAAATTTGGTGAAGTATTGAAGCATGACAAGGCAGACGTGGTTGCGTCCTTGTGGGAGCACTTGTACATCTCGGAGGAGGAATTGGATCATCATGGTCTGGCAAGAATGAGGCAGCGAGGAATGACGAGGGGATCTGGCCGACGCTCGACGCTCAGAGGAAAGGCGAGACGGACATATAATCAGATTGCTACTGGTACTATTGGTGTTGGAACTCTTCGCTGGCTGCTGAGGATGGGGACGGAGCGCCTATGGGAATGCCCCGAATGCTGTGATGTCGGTTCCTAGATCAGTCAATCAATCAATCAATCAATCAATCAATCAAACACCCAAGTGCACACAGCGAAGCCCGGCAACAGTCTGTCAACTTGTGGTCAGCATAGTATATGGTGATACGTGTGTTACCGGTGCCCCAAAGGGGAATAAAGAACAGCAAGTAACAACTGTAAGACTCCGGTGCAGGACGTAAATGGCGACTGAAGCTGTTTGGTCAAGGACTGAGTACTTCATACTAAAGACAAAAAAACAATCAGCCACTACCTAATCAATCATGGGCTGGCCTACAAAGGGTTTCTGTTGTGTGGTTGTGGACCTATACTTCACTTGGAGCCCTAAAGGTGAAAGAAGACGAGGATGGAGAGTATTGTATTGTATTGTATTGTATTGTATTGTATTGTATTATATTGTATTTATATTAACACTAGTTAGTTCAAGTCTCCTGTGTTATAATTTTGACATATATGTCTATTGTATAGTGGAGGTTTATATTTTTCTAACTTATACTTGGGTTGCCGGTCTCCCTGGTCGAGGATTTAGCAGCTTTCTCCGTACCCCCAATACTCTCGTGGTTGACGTGAGTGCACGAGAATAGGAAGCGGTTCGAGTCGCGCCAGTGACTTAAGAGAGTATGGAGTCGGTCGCCCAGAAAACAATGGCAAACTACTAAGCGTAATCTTGCCAAGAAATCAACAATCAACTGAAAGATGCTGATGTTGACAGCGATGTCCTGTAAAGGATGTGCAAAACAATAGCTTGTGTTAATTCATATTGTGTAGGGTGACGCTTATGTAATCATGTCTCAATGACAATTGAGATATTCACATTTTGCATCTTCATTCATGTCATTATAATTGCAGCTTTTAAGTAAGTGACTTAAATTATTATTATTTTCAGGTAGGATGGGGGTTCTGGTGAACCACACTGCTTTATACCGTGTAATGGAAATTTCCGTGGGAAAACTGACTTAACAAGACGAGCGCATAGCTGTTTGTATTTTCCAGGAAATCCGGGTGTCGGGATGTTATTATTTATATAGTTAGATCGTTCGTCATTTAGCAGGCCTGACAGTTATTGTTTTACTCCACACTGAAACAGCAATACAGATGATCTGTAATCTGCAGTTCACTTATAGTTTTATAGTTATAGAACTTCTAGATATCTCATCTCATCTTGTTTCTCTTCTATCTTGATGTCGAGGTGAAGCATAAACAGTAGGAGAGTGTCCGATTATGGCTTCATATATTGAGATTCCCATGGGCTCTGTTATTCCCTCTGTCCATTTTTTACATGGTCGACCTCTTCTTCTGGTTCCACTTGGTCTGTACATCATTCCTTGTTGTGGTATACTGTTAGTTGGTAGCCTAGTTATATGACCAAACCATTTCACTTGCTGTTTCCTAATTAAGCCTACCGCTACCTTACCCTCATTTTGGTCCCGATTTCATCACTTCTGATTTTCTCTCTTCTTGACTCTTCCGCCTTCTTGATACATTGGGGATTCTTGGGAATCTCATTTCTGTTGTTGTAATTTGTCTTTTCTATTATTCTGTAATTGTGTAGGCATTGGTAGTATAGAATTGGTAGAAAGTTTGAGTTGGAGAGTGTTTTTTTTCCCCAGTATTTTAAAAATGCTTAAAAGTCGACAGGGTCGACTTCATTGCACCGGGTTTTATCCCATATGGCTCGGTCTCTTTCCGCAGCGCGGAAAGCGTCGCACAAAGCACGAACTCAGTAGCTCTAGCGACGATCCACAGGAGTTTCCGAAAAAGTTCACAGGTGTACCGAAGGACGCGGCCTGGAATCGAACCCACAATCTTTGGATCCAAGTCAAACGGCTTGATCACTTCACCACGGCTCCTCCGAAGTCAGAGAGTGTCTGCCTGTACGGCGAGGAACCACCAGTCTGCACACCAATAAGCCAGACATGGGACAACGGATACTCACGCAAACCTCAGGTCCTGTATGACATCACACTGATGTTGGACAACAGGATGCCTTCATCCGACATACAGGACTTCGCGTTGGAGCTCAAGCCAACGAACGCAAGCAAGCAACTTCACCACGGAGACTCCAGTTTTTTTTTTTAGTATCTACTAATAAGCCGACTTCCTGGCCTAGAGGTTAGCGACTTTTCTCCGTAATCTTCTTTACTCTCGTAATTAACGTGACGACGGTGAGAATCAGCAGTGGTTCGAATCGCGTCGGTAACTTACGGGGTATGTGAGCCGGCCGCTCAGAAAGAAATGGCTAACTACTGAGTGTAATCTTACCAAGAAATCAACAATCAGCTGAAAGATGCTGATGTTGACAGCGATGTCCTGTAAAGGATATGAAAACATTTATTTATCTACTAATACGTGCTTGTTCTTTATTATTGGTCCAATTTGTCCAATGAGTCTTGATTTCTTTTTCGGATTTGTCATTTGGTGATATCTTCTTCTTCTTTGCGTTCATCAGGAGTGTTTTTTCAGATGTGATTGCGGTGTGTCTAAGCTATGCGCCCTTGGGCCGAAACCCTCCGACACACATCCGACTTTAGCGTGCATTTTTGACCAGGTTGCATTCCTGGGAGACACTCACGTTTGTGGTGCCGTCCACATCCCAGCTTGTCAAGTTGGAACGGTCAAATGCTTTACGATCAGCCCTCAAAGGAAGGCAGGGACAGTCCATGGCATTTTCCGCCATCCAGGATGGCTTCCATAGTTGCAGAGCCGACACATAGCGCCCTGGTGCTGGGCTCACCGAGGGAATTGTCACGCCATGCACACGGTTGCTTTAATTCCTCACTTCGATATATTGGGCATATCGTTCACCACGGGCCTTTCCCGCACTGATCAGACAGGTCTACAGACGGTATCCACTCAGCGAGTTTTCGATTCGGAAATGTGCTTGTCGATGTGCCCTTCAGAGCTGTTCCGGGCACGACGAACATTCGGAGACTAGCTAGTCAGAGCTTTCCCAGACACGAGCTATTCGGAAAATTAGTTAGTCAGAGCTGTTCCTAGCACGAAAGACATTTCACTCGGACGTTGTATGCGTTGTGCCTGATTTATTTGCACCCGTAGGCCAGCACATCCGACTTCAGCAGGCATTTTACGGGTTTGCCTTCCCGGGGTTTCGAGAGACGTTAGACTGTTACTGCTGTGGTGTCGCCCACATCTCAGCTGGTCAAGGTAGAACGGTCAACGACATCACGGTCAACCCTCAAGGGAAGGCAGGGGCAGACCATGGGCATTTCCCCGCTATCCAAGGAGGCTTCCAAAATTGCAGAGCCGGCACATATTGCTCTGAGACTGGGCTCACCCGAGGAATTGCCACGTCCTGCTCATGGCTGCTTTAATTCCTCACTTCCATCTATTGGGCATTTCGCTTGCCACTGGTCGCTCAAACACAAACCAGGAACGGTCAGTCTGCGGACGACATACACTAGGTAAGCTTTCGCTTCGGACTTCGGACCACGCAATGGATTCGCTAGCCAGGCGTTCCATTTCGTGTTATTGAGACGTTTTTCCACCTTGACTACACTCTCTATGAGTATAGATACAGACATTTTTCGTAACCATTTCATGCGACTGGGGCACTTTTCTACCTTTAGTACTCGCTCACGAGGTAGGCTACATGTGCTGCCGGCTCAGCACCTTACCTCCGTGCGCGTTCAGTGAGCGAGAAACGGCCAGGCCCTCTCATCCGGGGATCCCTCATATCCCCCAGCTGAGAGCCTTCGAACAAGTATCTGAACTAAGCATGTAGCGTGCTCAGCATCTCACCTCCATTTATCGGTAGGTGGGTATCGGCCCGGCTCTCACATCCGAGTGTTTATGGCTTAGAGGCGTTCAGCCATATCCCTCAGCTGAGAGCCTTAGAGTATGTGTCCGGACCAAAATTTAGCGGCATCGTGCGCCTAATTTAGACATTGACTGCTATCCTCAGTCTACCTGCAGAGCAGCAGGTTGTGTCTCTCTTGGTCTGGTCCCTAACCCAAGGCTTGTCCGACATGTAGTTGTGCATCCGTCGACAATGCTGTTAGGATCTCTGGGACACGCAAGCTCCCCCACCACGACAAGGTGGAGATACATCGGGGGAGTGGTGATATTATACTTCCTAAGTACTTGAAGTTCTTCACTTGTTTCAAGATGTGTTCTTTTTGGATCAGTTTTGGTATTCTTTCTTTTTTTTTTCTTTTTTTCTTATTTGGCTATGGTTATTACCTCTGTTTTTACTAGAGCAATTTCCATGTAATGTTTCTTACACACTTCGTTTAGACTATTTATGTAAACTTTTAGTTCTGCTTCTGATTTTGCAGTTAGTGCTTGATCGTCCGCAAATAGGAGTTTTGTGTGTGTAGTTTGCCGTTGGTTCTTCTTCTGCGTTCTGTTCTTCATGAGGTGTTGTTGCGGTCCATGTTTGACTGGTTTCTGTACATATATCGTCTATATAAATTCTGAGCAAGTGATGGGATAGGACACAACCATATCGCACTCCGGATCTTATGGTGAACGGTTCTGAGTGTCCTCCGTTTGTTCTTACAGTGCAATCACTGTTGTTATATAGGCTTCTACATAAGTTTGTTAGATGTGTACTTGCTCCATATATTTTAAGGATTTCCCACGGCTTGTTTCTATCTATTCTATTAATTGCCTTTTCTTGGTCGACAACGGCTAAGTAGGGTGTTTCATTGATTTCGATTATTTTTCTATAAGTTGTCTAAGAGCAAAATTGGCATCTGTGCATCCTGTGGATTTCCTAAATACAAGTTTCGTTTAGCTAGGGTTCTTCTTCTTCTTCTGCTGCTGCGTTCATCCGGAATTTTGTTTCCGGACATGATTGCGTTGTGCCTGTTTACAGCAGAGCTGCTGTTCTTGCTCCGTTAGGCCGACACATCCGACTTTTGCGGGCATTTGTTGACCGGGTTAACCTTCCCGGGGTAGCTTGGGGTTCTATTGTAGGTGGTAGCATTTTCTCAATAATTTTGCAAACTATTTTTCCAGTATGACACAGAAGGGAAATCCGCCTTTAATATGTGGAGTCTCTTTTACTACCTTTATTATTCTAAATTGGGGTTATTATGGCGCTTCCCAGTCTCATGGTGTCTGTTGCTCTACTCAAACATGGTTAAACAGTCTATGTAGCCATGCTGTTCCTACTTCTCTTGCTGCTTTAATTAGGTCAATTGGTATTTCGTCTTGTCCCGGTGATTTATTTAAGTGGGGCTAATCTGAGGGTTTCTCTAATTTCTTTTTTTCAATATATCTGGTTCTAGTTTTTCTATGGCATCTGTCTAGGCTTCTTGGATTCCTACAACTTCGGATGTGATTTAGAGAAGCTATTGCAAATACTGCTTCCATCTGTGTATGATTTGTTTTGGTTAACTTATTAGTTTTCCCTTTTCGCTGTTAATTATTTCATTGCACCAATAATTTGTGAAAGTTTCTAGGTGCCTCCTTATAGATTTTTAAATAAGGTTTCTCCATATTCCTCCCAGTCTTTGTTTTCTTTCTATTTCTCGCTTTATTATTATTTATTACATTTGTCTGTCTTCTTGCTATCCTATTCTCGATATAGTCACGATGATTCTGTTCGCTTATGGTGAAAGTACAATGAAAGCACAAAACGCCACAAGGAAAAAATGGAAACAAAAGTAATGAAAAACATAAACAAAACATACTGCAGGCAGCATTTAGTCCAATCCAAGACGGGCAATGAAATATTACAAACTATTTTGAACTAAAAAAAAACTACAAATTCTGGAGAACAAAGATAACGGTGTCAGAAAAACAGCAGACGATGAACAAACGGATGAAACCAACATCTCTTCCCCCCCCCCTTTCCTCTCCCTCTCTCTCTCTATCACACACACACACACACACACACACACACACACACACAATGCACAGCCATCTCATTAAAATTAATTTTTTGTTTAAACGTTAAAACCAAACAACAAGTGATTGTTGGTGAGACAAAAAAGAAAAAGCGATGATAGGGATGAGAGCAAACTGTGGAAACTATTGAAAGCCATTAATAAAAGACCCAGTAACAAACACATAGTTATTCAACAAGGACACATGCTTACAAGGGGTGGGGGTGGGAGGGGGCTGCAAATTCGTCATTGGAGCACTATGATAGTGGAAACTTCATTGATGTCACAACAGAGCATGGAAAAAAAGTAACAATCATAGAAGAACAAACATGTCATAATAACACATAAATAGCAGCAGAACATAAAATAAAAGAGATGGAACAGACAATGAGCTCCCTAAAACTGGGAAGACATCGCAAGGAAAGGAAGGGGTTGCAAATTAATTGCTAAGAGAACTAGATATAAGAAGAAACAACCAACAAAAAGTCCCTAAGCAGGAACATACTGCAGGCATGTGAAGTGTTACTACCATCATATTTGAGTAGTCCGTGTTGGACGGGGCAATAGATGGACTGTATTGACCTTTCAAAGCAAACGACGAGAGCTAGTATCGAACCATGCTTGACTGCCCTCATATCATTGTCAGTATAACAGTCATAACCATTACATCAACGCTCATGCTACTGGATACTAAAGCAAATAAAACATTAATTACAGTTCCAAACTGCACCTGGAAGAGTGGAATGACCCTTCAGGCATGGATGGAAGCTACCTTTATACATCTCTAGGAAAGCAAAGGCCTTGCAGAAGTAAATGGCTACCGACCAGTCAGACTAATGTGTTGTGTGGGCAAATTAATAATAGAACGCACTAGCTATATTAAGCTGATATGTCATCTGGGATATAATGTAAAATTAGTATAATTATAGTGTATAATTTTACTGACGTCATAACGTCTAAACCATACCACTCCAATATCAGTAATTTCTCTAGACGTCATCTTCCATTCTCAAACTAGTAGATACCATGGGCAGATTTACATAGTTGACTTTAATTCCCAAGACATATTCTGGACCTGTTTTAGGCTGGGTCGACCTGTGAACCCAAGTCACTTTTAAAAATTCGAATCCGCCCCGATGTGGATTAAGTTATCGAACTTATGAGAAACTAGGCCATATCTATATGTCCTAGTTTCTGTAGCGCCAGCGACTTGCTCTAGATCCGGTTACGAATATTTAGAAACAAACACGGAACAAAATGGGGCTTCCTTAAGACGGAAGATGAAGACATGGCGTGACTTGATTACAGTTTCCTGTCCTAGTGTTTTTATAACTGAAGCAATTACTTCTCATTCAATCAGTCAATCAGGCGCCGTTTCCACAATGATGGTTGGCTACAATGAATCTCCAACACAGTCTATCTCCCGCATTGATTGTACATTCTATCAGACTGTTGTTCGTCTATTTATTGATGTTATCTTCCCACATGTATCGTTGTTTACCTCTTGCTCGCTTGCTCTCTACCTTGTCCTCCAGTATGGTTTGTATAAAAGTGTTATGTCTGTTAACGTGGCCGAAATATTTCACTTGCCTCTATTTTATTTCTTTCATCAACTCTCTTTTCATTCCCAATTTTTCTAGAACCTCTGTATTTGATTGTTTCTGCTTCCATGAAATACGACATATTCTTCTGTATATCCACATCTCCAGAGTATCTATTCGACTTTCTAGTTGATTGTTCAATGTCCAGGCTTCCGCGTCAAACAATAATCTATATATATAAAAAATACTGTCTGTCTGTATGTATGTATGTATGTCCTTTATGCGTTCGCGAACGGTCCATCCGATTGAGATGAAATTTTCTACACGTCTTCCTCTCATTCCCGTGCTGCCAACTGTCATTGTTTGTTAGTGTAAAAACAGTTATTTACTTAATATTATTTATTATTTCAATTTCAATTATAATGTATATATAGCGAGGGGACATAACTTCTAATAGCATTGCTATACATGTAAAATTGTTGCATATTTCTCAAATAGGTGGACCTTTTGGCTACAGTTATCTACAGACATATGCGTTATAATCCTCCTCCTACTCCCCCATCCTCCTACTCCCACTCCTCCTCACCCCCTCCTCCACCAACTCCTCCTCCTCCCCCCTCCTCCTCCCCCTCTTCTCCCCTCCTCCCTCCTCCTCCTTCCCTCCTCCTCCCATTTCTCCTCCTCCTCCTTCCACTTCTCCTCCTCCTCCTCCCACTTCTCCTCCTCCTCTCCTCCTCCCCTCCTCCTCCCTCTCCCTCTTCCTCCTCCTCCCTCCTCCCCCTCCTCTCTCCTCTTCGCTCTCCTCCTCCCTCCCCCTCCTCCTCCTCACTCCTCCTCCTCCCTCCTCTCTCCTCCCTCTCCCTCCTCCTCCCTCCTCCCTCCTCATCCTCATCCTCCCTCCTCCTCCCTCCTCCTCCTCACCTCCTCCTCCTCCCTCTCCTCCTCCTCTCTCCTCACTCCTCCTCCTCCCTCTTCCTCCCTCCTCCTACTCCTCCTCCTCCTCCCTAATCCTCCTCCCTCCTCCTCCTCCGTCCTCTTCCTCTCTCCTCCTCCCTCCTCCACCTCCCTCCTCCTCCTAATCCCTCCTCCTCCTCCCTCTTCCTCCTCCCTCCTCATCCTCCCTCCTCCTCCCTCCTCTTCCCTCCTCCTCCCTCCACCTCCTCTCCTCCTCCTTCCTTCTCCTCCCTCCACCTCCTCTCCTCCTCCTTCCTTCTCCTCCCTCCTCCTCCTCCCTCCACCTTCTCTCTCCTCCTCCTTCCGTCTCCTCCTCCTCCTCCTCTCTCATCCTCCTCCCTCTTCCTCCCTCCTCCTCCTCCTCCCTCCTCCTCCTCCCTCCTCCTCCCTCCTCCACCTCCCTCTTCCTCCTCCCTCCTCCTCCTTTTTCTTCCTCTGCTACTGCTGCTGTCGCCGTTCCATTTATCCAAGTTAATTGTTGGGGGAAGATGTAAAGCTCTTTCAAGTGCTCTTTCTAATGCTTTTTGTAAGTTTGTCTTCGTTTATCTAAGGTTGTTCTGACTGCAACAAATAAATATGAATTAAATGAGATACTCCTCGCTTTGTGAACGGGAACGGGAGCAGGGGCCGATTATGAATTAAATTAGACGCTCCCCGCCAGGAGCTGGGCGAAGCCGGGCCGTGTCGTCTTTTTTGGGAACGGGAACGGGAGCAGGGGCCGAAAATGAAATAAATGAGACGCTCTCCGCCAGGAGCTTAAAATTTGGTGGAACTGCGGTAAAGCTGTGAAAGTTTAAACAATATATAATGACACAAAGTAGTGCAGCTTTACATAACAGAGTTACGACAAAACGGGTCGTCTTTGTTGGGAACGGGAGCAGGGGCCGAATATGAATTAAATGAGACGCTCCCCGCTTTGGGAACGGGAGCAGGGGCCGAATATGAATTAAATGAGATGCTCCCCGCCAGGAGTTGGGCGAAGCCGGGCCGGGTCAGACGGACAGACAGACAGACAGACAGACAGACAGACAGACAGACAGATAGTCGGGAACGGGAACGGGAGCTTATATGACTACTTAAATGATTTAAATGAGATGCTCCCCCACCAGGGGCTGGGCGAAGCCGGGCCAGGTCAGACAGACAGACAGGCAGACAGACAGAAAGACATACAGATAGATAGATAGATAGATAGATAGATAGATAGATAGATAGATAGATAGATAGATAGATAGATAGATAGATAGATAGATAGATAGATAGATAGATAGATAGATAGATAGATAGAGAGATAGATAGATAGATAGATAGATAGATAGATAGATAGATAGATAGATAGATAGATAGATAGATAGATAGATAGATAGATAGATAGATAGATAGATAGATAGATAGATAGATAGATAGATCCCCGCCAGGGGGACTGGGCGAAGCCGGGTCGGGTCAGACAAACAGACAGACAGATAGATAGATAGATAGTCGGGAACAGGAACGGGAGCTTATATGACTACTTATATGAATTAAATGAGATGCTCCCCACCAGGAATTGGGCGAAGCCGGGCCGGGTCAGCTAGTGTTTAATATACGTAACATTTGACCATTCTCATTTTTAATGCGTTGTTAATCTCTCAAGATGTTTTGCTGTTGAAAGCATTTTCAGCGATTCCTATTCTCCATATCCATACTGTGTCCTAGTTTCTGCAGCGCCAGCAACGTGCTCTAGATCCGGTTACGTATGTTTAGAAATAAACACGGAACTAAATGGGACTGCCTTAAGACGGAAGATGAAGACACCGCGTGACTTGGTTATAGTTTATTGTCCTAGTGTTTTTATAGTTATAGTTTCCTGTCCTAGTGTTTTTATAACTGAAGCGATTACTTCTCGTTCAATCAGTCACTCGGATGCCGTTTCCACAATGAGTGATGGTTGGCTACAATGAATCTCCAAAACTGTCTAATCTCTCGCCTTGATTGTACACTCTACCAGACTGTCGTTCCTCCATTTCTTGATGTTATCCTCCCACTTGTATTGTCTACCTCTTGCTCGCTTGCCTTGAACTTTATCATCCAGTATGGTTTTTCTTCTGCTTGCCAATGGGAGTCTCCATGGTGAAGTAGTCAAACCGTCTGACTCGGGCTTCCCAAGGTTGTGGGTTCAATTCCTGGGCCGTGTTCTTCGGTTCACGAGTGCATTTTTTTAACTCCTGGGGGGTTGTCGCTGGAGTTACGGAGTTCATGCTCTGTGCGATGCTTTTCGGCAGTTCTCTGCGGAAAGAGACTGAACCATAGGTGCAATTAAGTTGATCCTGTCGACTTTTAAGCTACTTTTCTAAAGCGACTTCTGCTTGCTAGTTAACAAAATGAAAACGTTAACAGTGTAATAGAAATTACAATAAAGATGTAACCTGTGTATCCTTCTGTTAAGGATGTCAAGAGTGTTGAGCACGTGACATCACGGTACAGATGAACACGGCGACTTCATAAGAACAGTTTAAAATGGCCTATCACATTTGACATGCACCAAAGAGGATCAGCATTCTGTTATCTGTTTTGGTTTGTTTTTTAATCAGTGAATTCGTGAAATCTATAGAAATTCATCGGTGAGTGAAGGTCCAGTATGGTGATGCATGTTTGTCAGTCCAGCAAGTGTATGAGTTAAGTAGGAAGTTTCGACCCACAATCAAATCCAGACAACTTGGACTTTTGTGTGAACGTGTCCTTTTGCAACATAACAATACTCGACCCCATACTGCCTATGGAACGGTTGAAACCATTGAAGACCTCCACTTTCAGTGTATACCACATCCACCATACTCGCCAGACCTAGCCCCAAGCTGCTTGCTTGCTTGTGTTCGCTGGCTGTGAACTCCAGTGTGAAGTCCTGTATGTCGGATGAAGACATCCTTTTGTCCACATCAGTGTGATGTCATTCTGGAGCTGAGGTTTGCGTGAGTATCCGTTGTCCCATGTCTGGCTTATTGGTGTGCAGACTGGTGGTTCCTCGCCGTGCAGGCAGACACTCTCCGGCTTCGGAAGAGTAGCCCCAAGTGATTTCCACGTGTTTGGACAACTCAAAGAGTCTCATAAAAACATTTCATGTATGCACGTGAAGGCCCCCCCCCCCCCCCCAATTGTATAGGAAATTATCTTAATGTTCTAAACACACAGACATATCAGTTCCTATGATCACTTGAGGACATTAACATAGCAAGAGAAATACATTCGCAGCTATTGATGGGCACTTACAATTAAGAGAAAAGACGTTGAAATCACAGCACATACAATACAATAATAATTGAAAGATATCTCAGTGTGTCTAAAGCGTCATATTTTTATATTCTCTTTTCTGTTCTCACATATCTAAATCTTTCCTTTACTCGCAATAAATGTATGACGGGCAAGGAAATATTACAAACCATACAGGACGCCGGGATGTATTTCTTTTACTATCCACACCTTAATGCGTAACAACATCATTCGTTTATCTGTTGTGTGCGTGTGCGTGTGCGTGTGAGTGTGTGTGCGTGTGTGTGTGTGTGTGTGTGTGTGTGTGTGTGTGTGTGTATGTGTGTGTGTGTGTGTGTGTGTGTTTATCGTGCCATGATGCATAGGTTCTGTTTCTGACTGTTGAGAAAATGGCCGGGTTGATCCAAAGTCCGTCCAAAGAAGCTCAAAGAGTGGTGATTCAGTTTCTTTCATTTGAAGAACATCGACCACTGGACATTCATCGAAGAATGCAGGCAGCAAGCGGTAACAAATGTATGTCGAAGACAACAGTGACAGACTGGGCACAAATATTTCGGAAAGGACGTCAGTTCACAACAGATCTTCGACGGCTAGGTCAAGCGCATATTGTTGCAACAGAAATAACTATCGTCAAAATTGATGCAGCAGTATAGATGAACCATTGTCGAAGTATACGTTTGCTAGCGAAAGAATTTGATGTGTCAATTGGGACAATTCAAAAGGTCGTTCGTAAGAAACTGCAATATCGGAACGGTGTGTTCACAGTGGGTACCACGGATTCTGACCGACCATCAAAAGGAGGAACGCATGGGATGGTGTTTGAACCACTTGTTGCGTTACAGAGTGGAGTGTGATGAATTTCTCTTCCGCATAGTGGCAGGCAATGAATCATAGTGTCACCACTTTGAGCTGAACAGCAAAAGAGAGCGCATGCAATTGAAGCATGCTGGATCACCAAAAGCGAAAAAGTCAGTTCCTGTGGATCAAACAAAGAGCATATCAGAACAACGCGCGAACTCCGTAGCGCCAATTAGCGATGATCTAAATGCCCATATACCAGAATTACACAAATTATAAATAAGGTGTGGACTGCACTGGCTCTGCAGTCAGCAGGGTTAGGATCGGCTAGCTTCTCTCCGGAGGTGTGAGAAGTGACAATTAATAGCCTGCCGATGACCCGCAGACTACACAAGTCAACTCCACCTCACAGTGGTGTAGCCCGGGAAACCATGACCACGAGGTCATGGGCCAACGGGGCTCTGGCTCGCCAGTGGGAACGGACTTCCTTTGGTAAGATTGGTTCGTCCTAAACCTGCGACTGGCCTAGCAAGCCGACAGGAGATGTTTTCCTGCTCGAAGAAAACATAATAATTGACAACAGAAAATAAATTCATGAGAAGAATACTCAATGTATCAAGAAGAGAGAAAATCAGAAATGAAGAACTCAGGACCAAATTGGGGGGTTATAGCAGAGCTAACTTTCATTAGAAAACAGCAAGTTAAAGTATTTGGCCAAATAACTAGATTACCAACTAACAGCATACCACAATAAGCAGTGAAGTACAGACCAAATGGAAGCAGAGAAAGAGGCCGGCCACGTAAACGAAGAACAAAGGATGTTCCAGCCCATGGGAATCTCGATACATGAAGCCCATACACGTGCACACAACCGCTGTTTATGTTTCATCTCGACACCGCAAGGTACAAGAGGAACAAGAAGAGATGATGAGGTGACATGAGATGAGATGAGATGATGAGATGATAAATATTATTTGTGGGTTGAAAGCTTATGGCCCAAACTGCCTTAGAAGTGTGAACCTCGTGTTACGTCTTCTAGGACAAGATAAAACAATGAACTGTGGTGGTCTGTTCCTTGTCTCGTCGGCTTCCTTCACACGCAGTTCCCAGAAACTTGGCTGGATTCCATTTTCATGAGTTTTGGTCGACCCAAACGGTGTACTATAAGTTCGTTGCATAACCTTTTACAGGGACGTCGCAATTAACCTTTGTATTTATTGGTTGTTTGTGATTTATGAGGCAGTTTTGCATTGAGAAGTTAGATACTAGAGAAATTATGAAGTTATCTGTAGTATCTCGGTTTGTGTTTGTTCTCTCCCCCCCTCTCTCTCTCTCTCTCTCTCTCTCTCTCTCTCTCTCTCTCTCTCTCTCTCTCTCTCTCTCTCTCTCTCTCTCTCTCTCTCTCACACACACTCCTTTCTGACATATACCATATAATATCGCATGTGTATATGATTGTGTGAATGTTTGTTGATGTGTATATGTGTATTTATGTGCGCGTACAAATATCAGTCCCCTCAGACTTTAGTATTGCCTTGTTACTCACATAAAGGAGCACAGGAAATGAATTTCATTATTATCACAAACCATACTTAGGTGCACATATCTTGCTCTTCAACATTCATTTACTACTCATTGCTAACCTTTACTGGCACTCACTCATACATTTTATGGACTCCTTCTTAGTTTTCACTATCGGCCCACCATCACATCTCCATTGCTTCCAGTTTCCCGCCTTACTTTCCTCCCCTTTTTCATGTACCACTTCCACTCATTTCCCTGGGATCTTCACTCAACCGTTGCCATCCCCCTTCCCTGTCCCCATGACACCACAGATTACCACGGTTGTATAAATAAGAGCATCAATGTGAAGATTTATTTTAGTATCACATTCTGAGATTCTGAGATAAGTAACACATTTTTACAATGCTTTTATTTTCTCTTCATTCTTCTCATTTTGTTCATTCTTCTCATCCCGTTCTTATGCCTTAATGTAGTCACTGTAATGTCTTCCTCGTGATTATATGTTGTGTTTTGTGTATGTATTTGTTTGCTGATGAAGGCTAGTCGCCGCAACGTCCTGTGTTTAACGTAACTGTACTCTGAAAAGCCGCATTACTTTGTATTAGTTTATAGTGTTTAATTTCAACAGCCTTACCATTAATTTTATTCCAGATTTTTATTTTTTTTTTTGGGGGGGGGGGGGGGGGGGAGGGGGGGGGTGTCACGTTATGACAAGAAATAAACTAGTGAACTTGGTGACAAACGGCTAGATCGAGGGGAAAAGAACAAGGTGGAGGTAGAGAAGTAAATACCTGGATGGCTTGGTCACATGGAAAAGTCGGGATAAGAACACAGGGCTGATCCACGACTCTGGTGATCGTGTAAGATGGCGAAACATGACGGCCCACGCTTACCAGCAAGGCACTAGGTGATGATGAGTTTCATACCCGGCTCGAGTTAGGGATATGCACAAATGACGAGCTCAAACGAGAGCGGAACTCGGTTCTCGTGCTTCCAGCCTGACAAGGCCCAATGTACGTATCGGAATACGATCCGCGGTGCCAGTAGTGCGTTCCGCTCAATCTGTAAACATAAAGGACATAACTCTCCAACATTAACGACCTACATGGGTAGCGTATGCCACGTTATCATGTCTACGAATTCAGTCAAGTCTTGTGTGTGTGTGAGAGTGTGTGTGTGTGTGTGAGTGTGTGTGTGTGTGTTTTGTGAGTGTGTGTGTGCATGTTTGTGTGTTTGTATGTGTGTGTTTGTATATGTGTGCGGGTGTGTGTGTGTGTGTGTGCGCTCGCGCCCGCTCGCGCGATCCCACATTGTGCCAACGGCTTCGAACGGAGGAGTGCATATCAGATTGGACGGGTATAAGCCTTATCTCTGTGGCGAAGTGGTCAAGCCGTTTAACTCAGGCACCGAAGACTGTGGGTTCGATTCCGGGCCGCGTCCATCGGTTCACGAATTAAATATTTCGGAGACTCCTGTGGGTCGTCGCTAGAGCTACGGAGTTCGTGCTTTGTGCGACGCTTTCCGCGCTGCGGAAAGAGACCGAGCCATATGGGATAAAGCCCGGTGCAATGAAGTCGACCCTGTCGACTTTTAAGCGACTTTTTTTCCCAATGCGAAGAAATGCAAAACAACAAAGACTAAATGTCATGGCAGGGCAGACAAGGCCCTAAGCCTTGGTCCACATCTGGTCTAGGATCGAGGCACCAACAGGCGAACAGTGAGAGCATTGCTTTGTTGATCCGACAGCTACTGCAGCCTGTCTTGTTCCAAATATAAAGGTGTTACCATTCCTCTGGAGTAAACTAGGCAGAAAGGGATCATGCTTCGTGGACAACACATGGTCCATATAATTCAACCCAGGCTTGAAGGTAATCTTCTTCTCCGTGCCACTCTTACCTTACCGTGGTATACCGACTCGCTTAACCGTTTCTTTCATTTTCATCACCTCGGAAATCGGAGTGGGTTCACGGGTGCAAGTTTCTCGGAAACTTCTGGTGGTTGTCGCTGGAGCTGCGGAGGTCGTGCTTTGTGTAACGCTTTCGGCAGGCCGCCCTGCGGAAATAGACCGAGCCATATGGGTCAAACCCAGTGCAATGAAGTCGATCCTCTTGCTTTACTAGAGGTATTGTGAATGGTCTACGTTTGAGTTCAAAGCGAGTGAGCGCAAAAAAAAATAACCCTTTGTTTTAAACTCTTCGCATATTAACTATGTCTTATCTTATTTATCTTATTATATTATATCTTATCGGACAGTTCCCGCACCGATTTTGACAGGGTCATAGTACTTGGACAAACCTCCTTCGACCCGGCTAGGTCAGGACGCCTGAATTAATTTAAACACAGTTTACTCCTTGATGTCTTGTGCTAAATTGTAATGCATTATACAACTAACTAACAATATTTATTAAGAGACGCCAAATTGTTTCTCACGCATTCACGAAGGTCTATCGCCCAAACGACTTTTAAAGATGAAAAACGTGACACCTTTAGAGTTTTCACGTAAAGTGGGTTTCACATTAAGTACACTTAATGTATGCATGCATTGTGACCATGAGATGCCGCAAGTATACTTCGTTTGTGTAAAGAAAAACACTCGCTATTTACTTCCCTTTTCTTCCGACCGCATCCGTTTTTGACTTGCTGTTCAGTCGAATCGCCACTGTTGTTTTTCTTTACTGTCTGCGCGATTGAAATGTAGTCCCTGGACGTAGGTGTAGATGAGGCAAAGTTGACGAGGTAAAGGTTTGACTCTTTTGTTTGCCTTAACAAGAGAAACTTCCAGGGCCTAACTTTTTTCAGTCATTAACATCATGTGCCATTCTGGTAAGAATAAGTGAATATGATTCGTTATTATATCATACAGCTGTGTTACGGTTGTTTTCAACAGCATGAAGTTATTATTAACATCTAGAGAGATTAACAACACATTCAAAATAAGATTTGTCAAATGTTATGCATATTCAATATTACTATATGACACAGAAACCTGGACATTAACAAACAATTAGAAGATCGAATAGATTTCTAGGAGATGTGGATATACCGTAAGAATATGTCGTACTTTATTTATATTAACATAGACACAAAAACGATCAAACACGGAGGTTCTAGACCAGTGTTTCTCAAACGGTGGGGTATTCCCCCCTCCCACGGGGGGGGGGGGGGGATTTTGGGGTTTCCAGGGGGGGGGGGAAATGAAGATTATTTCAAGATTGCGTTAATACAAGAATCGATTACTTGATCTTGTTTTTCCCTTCATACTTTACGGTTCTGTACGTCTCACCCTTCCAAAATTCATTTTATAAAGTAAGCAGACTCACAAACCACGTTTTATGTGGACGTCTAGACTTGTTTTAGTATGTGCTATTAAATTTAGCTTCAATTATTACGTATACTGTGTAGGGGCAGGGGGAAATTTTTAGGGAGGAAATACGAAAAGGGGGGGGGGGGGAATGACGTTCTAAAAATATGGTGAGGGGGGGGGGGGAATGGCGTCCAAAAAAATATGGTGAAGGGGGGCATGGGCCAAAAAAAAAGTTGAGAACAACTGTTCTAGACTAACTGGGAATTGAAAGAGAGTTGATGAAAGAAATAAAACAAAAAAAAAAAAAAATAATAAAAGGCTTAGGTTGGTAATGTTTCCTACACGTGTTTCTGTTAGTGTCCGCTCACTTTGAACTCAAGCCTAGTCCATACACGTGCTACGTACTTCTAGTAGCAATGGACTGAACTTTACGTGTGGATTAGCTTTGCCTATTACCAGTGTCCCTCGCCATCAGGCGTACCCACTCTGACTTCAGAGGTACTTGTAATTTACGTTCCCAAGTCAAGGATGAGAAGTCAACATTTTAGTCCAACTTACCAGCGTAAGGTTTTGAACCGCTACCTCGGCGTAAGCAAACCGGATGTTTAAGTGTTCTAGTCCATTCGCCCATGCTGACCTGCCCATCACGGGTTTAAGGTATCTCATTGCCAACACTCCAAGCCAATGCCCAGTGGGAGTATTTGTTCAATCATGTGACGAATGTCACCTGATTATTGTATCACTTCCGGGTTTTTGTTTTTCTCTCAGTCCGTCTAATTCTGTCATTTCCCCCAGAAACCATACTTCCGTGTAATCATTTCAACACGTTTTAATCACGAAAAGCAGCATATGGTTGTTGGTAAGGCTTTCAGTTTACACAGAAACCTACATTTGCCACGACAATTGCGTTCCAATTATAGAGACTATGAATTTCCCTGCCGACCTTATGGCTGTGTTAAATTAATTTACAATAGGCTGGGTAGTTCCTAAGAACATACTGCCTTGTGAAGTGACGTGTCTAGGCCTTGACATATTCGAGGGCACGGCATATGAGGTGGAGTGGTCAGTTGTCTTCTTAGGAAATTCTGACGTACTCATTGTTATTTTGAGCAGACACAGAGTGGTACTGGTCGGAACAATAATCCTGCCTCTACTGGGAACTGAACTCTGACCATTCTCTTAGTAGGCAAGCACTCTAGCCACAAGCCACCGGAACTTGAGTTTACAATAGAAGTAATTATATAGTACAGGAGGTCAGCATGGCTGAATAGATAAGAATGCACGTTATTAAACATCCGGTGTGCTGATGCCGAGGTAAGGGGTTCAATCTCTACACTGGACAGTCGGACTAAAATGTTGAATTCTCGTCCTTGGCTCGGGGACGTAAATTACAAATACCTCTAAATTAGAAGTGGGTTCGCCTGATGGCGAGGGACTCTGGCAATAAGGAAAGCTAATTTACACGAAAATTTCAGTCCAGTGCTACTATAAGTAGTGTGTATGGACTACGCTTGAGTTCAAAGCGAGCGAGCGAAAAAAAAAATAGAGTACCATTTAGTACACTAGCTTACTCCTTTCCTTGCAGTTGGACCTTACCTTGGCAACTTAAAAGGTTGCACACACACACACACACACACACACACACACACACAAACACCCACCCACCCACCCCACACACACATACATACACGCACACCCCACACATACACACACACACACACACACACACACACACACACAACTGACAGCTCAGTCCACAGCATTATGGGTGTGGAAAGTCAAGGGGAAGCGATCACATTATTCATCATAAGACGGCCAACATAGCAGCCGGGAAACTGAACGTCTAAGAAAACAGGTTTATAATAGCATGATGTCTCGGAACCGGTAAACGTTGACTGTAGTAAACGTCCTCGCAAAGAACATTGCTGGAAGGCGGGGTTCCAGGAAGAAGAAGCCCGAGCCGACCAGCCCGAAGATGAAGAGAGAACATCGTAGTCACCGTTGCATGAACATATATGTGAGGCGGGGGAACCGGCAAATAATCGAGAGTGATGAGAGCGATGTTCTGTCAAGGACCTAATCGAATTACTATCTTCCGATCCCAAGTTAAGTATTCTTGTTTTTTTTTTTTACTTTCTGTGTTGTGTGCTGTATTTCTCGTTATTCAATAAAGACTTTAGTCGAAACGTTTGCCTTTAACTGTTTGTGCTGTTCCTGTCGTCGAGCTTCATCATCATATTCTGAGTTTATTTTGTACTCCTGCCATGAGCAGTCAAGCTGAAAAGTATCTGATGGCTGCAGAAATGTGGTTTCTGAGGAAAATGCAAAGAATACCATGGACAGACAGAAAAACCAATGACCAAGTACTACAGGAGACAAATGAACATCGTAAACTGATTAGAGAAATTAGACGTAGACAGTTAAAATTTTTTGGACATGTTATGAGAAGAAATGGATTGGAGAACTTAGTGACAACTGGCAAGATCGAGAGGAACAGACCAAGAGGAAGACCGAGAGGAAAATACCTGGATGGCTTGGCCACATGGCATGGACGAGACAGGAACACTGAGCTGATCCACGACACTGGTGATCGAGTGAAATGGCGAGTCATGACAGCCCACGCTTTCCGGCATGGCACATGATTGATTGATTGCCCTGTTTGTTCAGCTGACACTGGAGTACAGACGGAAGTCAGGCAACGATCACGTTGTTTGGTGTTGACCAGCTCAGTCAGTTCAGCTCGGTATTTACAAAAACAAACAAGCAAAAATTCGGCCTCGTTCAATCTGCTTCTTCAGCGTTGGTTATCCTTATATAATGGGAGTGGGTATGTTGGTGTTACGGTTAGGACGTTAAGTCAACAAAGGCATGAGCATGGTCGGACAAAGATTCAGTATCAGTTATCGTCGTTCGCTATGGGAGGGAAAGATTGAGCACTTATTGCTCCGTGCGCTGGGCCTACAAATATGTGATGCTCGTCACACTTCACATACCCACAGCAGATTGGGAGCGTGTTTAACATATAAAGCATTATATGTTGCCTCGGGAAAGATACAAGTTCAAGAAATTGTTACTTGACCTTGTTTGCGAGTGTTGTGCCAAACTGTTTAACCGTTACATTGTCATTGTTGGCCTACATCTGATTTCTTGTGAAGTCTTGACTATGCCCCTTAAAACACTACAAGTTAATTGCATGTCCTTTACAGGATGTTGCAGTCAACCCCCAGCATGTTTTGGCTGTTTATGATTTCTTGGCAAGTTTGCGTTCAGTAGTTTGCCACTGATTGTTGAACGACCGGCACTCATACCTTTACAGGAAAACCAGCGCAATGCGGTCTGCTTCCAACTCGCCAGCAGCTGTGTTTCCAACGTGGTATGCGGTATTGCGAATTGCAATCGTAACTCTCTTTCTACACAGCTGACTAAAACACTAAAGGATTAATTAACTCTTTGCTACTAGCTGTTGGATGTAAAATGTTGTAAGTGAGAAATCACACAGTGGAGAAAGAAACGTGTGACAGTCTGTGTATATTTTGTTAGAAGCGCTTTGAGAAAATAAAGCACACATAAGTAAAGTCACGCTCAGGTATTGTAAATTATATGTTTTAGTAGATCATTCGCTACATTTATATAGGGGGAAAAGAAGGTGTGTATGAACGAATGGAAAAGAGCGCTCGCTCTTAAACTTCGGGTGTGCTGATGCTGAGGTAGCAGGTTCAACCTCCACATTGGTCAGTTAGACTGAAATATTGGCTTCTCATGTTTTGACATGAGTACGACATAGTTCAGCATTTCCCCCGAGGGAGACACGATGATGTGAGGTAGACTCTTGACATGCCCAGAGATTGTAGACTGTCTTTTTCTGATGCGAGAAACCAGTTCTCTTTGTGAGTTAATTTCTTTCAAGATATCTTCATTGCTTTTTCTATTCATCCACGGTATTTGCATCATTCTTTTATTCAGAACACGGCCTATATAATTTACCCGGATCCAATGTGTGTGTGTGTGTTGTCACATAATCTACTGTAATTAAGGATATCTGTCTATTATAATCTACAGATCTATATCAGTAATGTGAATATTTCACCAATGACAGCAGATTGACCCTTGTCCTGGAGATGTCTACATTGTTCACCGATAGAATCCTGTTGTGCTACTTCAATCATGCAAACAAATTGCTGTAATTATTATCGGGACTGGGTTGATTTAGAGCAGTGGTCACCAAACGTTTTTCACGGCGGGCCGGATGACTGACAAAATGACGCGCGCGGGCCGCATACTCATTCTGTACAATACTTGCGCCGTCTCCGTGGCGAAGGACTTACGGGCGCTGTTCGTAATCCCGTATACCCGCATTCGAAACAAAGCTGTGCGCAATTTGGCAGCAGACCGCGTTACGCCGGTTTTTTAAGCTATGATTTGGGTGCCGGTCGTTCAGAAAACAATGGCAAACTACTGAACGTAAACTTGTCAAGACATCAACAACAGCAAAATATGCTGGTGTTGACTGCAAACGTCCTGTAAAGGATATAAAACTAACTTTAACAATACTTGCAAGCCAGAACGAAAGCTCTGGGGGGAAAGACAAAAAACTAAGTTAATCATGGGTGAGTGGCGTGTAATACACACACACACACACACACACACACACACACACACACACACACACACACACACACACAAAATACAAAGACAACCACCATATTTATTTACTTAAAATAAGTTATCAAAGAAGTCGACGTTAGCAAAAAGATAGTTACATCAGACCTAATGTGCACATATCCGAATCTCACAAACTAAGCAGCAAAAACGGTTAGTGAGATTTGTGAGAGTAATATTTGGCTTTCAAGATATCATCAATGTTTGGTTTGGAATTGCTGCATCCAATCAAGAGAATTGATTTCAAATGTTCATCAGTCAATCTCTTTCGATGTGTTGACTTCACATACTTCATTTTTGAAAATGTTTGCTCACAGACATAAGGTTGTTCCAAACACTGATACCATCAATCAATCAATCAATCAATCAATCAATCAATCAATCAATCAATCAATCATGAGCCATGCCGGAAAGCGGGGACAGTCATGACTCGCCATTTCACTCGATCACCAGAGTCGTGGATCAGCTCAGTGTTCCTGTCTCGACCATGCAATGTGGCCAAGCCATTCAGGTATTTACTTCTCCGTCTTCCCCTTGGTCTGTTCCCCTCGATCTTGCCAGTTGTCACTAAGATCTCCTATCCATTTTGACTGTCTACGCCTAATTTCTCTAAAGTATTTACGGTTTTCATTTGTCTCCTGCAGTACTTGGTCATAGGTTTTTCTGTCTGTCCATGGTATTCTTTGCATTTTTCTCAGAAACCACATTTCTGCAGCCATCAGATGTTTTTCAGCTTGACTGCTCATTGTCCAAGTTTCACATCCATGTAGCACCTCAACACTCTTTTTCTCGTTTCAATTGACATCTTTTTATTGGTCAGTATGTTTTTAATCTTGCTAAAGGCTTCTTTCGCCATGGCGATTCTTGTTCTAATCTCTTCAAGGCATCTCCCATCAGATGTTATGACTGTTCCGAGATATTTGTACCGATTCACTTGTTGAAGAATATTCCCATTTACTTGTATATTACATTGTGATATTTCGTTCTTGCTAGTGACGACCATAATCTGTGTCCTTTTACAATTTAATTCTAACCCCAGTTGTTCACTGTTGTCTTGCGATGATCTGTCTTTAGGCGAATCATAATGAACTAGGCATTTTTAAAGAAGGTAGTTTGCCGTTGCTTTCCCTCTATGGCAGTAACCATACTGGCCGGGGGCCGCAGCCATTGTCTCGTGAAAGAGATCTTCTGCCTACCGTCGCGAAACTTGAGACCATAAGCAACAATTATCTGTCGGCTGCCCTCATAATTTCATCCACCACCTGCTTTCCGTGGCTTCTTTTGAACACTTCCAATAAACGAATACGAAATATCACCTACATAATCCACAGGAAAACATTAAAAACAGCGCCTCCCGAAGAATAAACGCATCACGTCGTCGCCATTTTTACCGGAAGCTCTATGATTATATGAAACAGGTACGCTAGTATGATACCCATACCAGCGGCAAATTTCTTCAATTTCAGAAACTCAACATCAGGTAAGCAGCGGAAAAATTCAACAAGTTTTACTTCTCTGTGCTTGTCTTTCAACAAGTCATTTGCTTGCAAATCAATTAGCTCCAACTGTTGTTCAACTGGTATATCATCAAGGTTACAATCAAACGGACTCTGGAACAGAAGAATGTCACTCTCAGTTCTGTCAAGATCTGAAAATCTCTCCAAAAAATGCTTCTTTAAGTCAAGAATAATTCCCCCCCCCCCCTCCCCCCCCCCCCCCCCCCCGGAAGAATGAGGTTGACATCTGCGGCGATTGTAGCACAAAACTCTTTGAAATAGTGAAAATGAGAGCAGTTTTTTCCTTCCAGTTGTGTTTTAAATAATGACAGCTTTCTCCGAAATCCTTTGATGATTCTGTAGAGATCACGGAAGAGGTTATCTTTTCTCTGAAGATTCAAATTCAGTTCATTCATATGGGACGTGATGTCGACCAAAAATGACAACTTTGATAGCCAGGTAGGATCTGACTGCTGTGGATCAGCTCTATCGTTTTTCAATGAGGAAAAGATCTATTTCGTTTCGGAGATTGTAAACACGAAAAAGGACTTTACCGCAGCTGAGCCAACTCACTGATGTGTGATAGGGCATGTCACATAATTCAGAATCAATTTCTTCAAGAAAAGCCTGGAACTGATGGTGATTGAGTGCTTGTCCTCGGAAGAAGTTCACAGCAGAAACGAGTGGTTTCAGTACACAAGAAATATCTAAGTCTTTCCCACAGAGTGCTTGCTGATGTATGATGCAATGTATGAACAGATTGCCCGAAATTTGCAAATCTTCCAACTTAGTCTTGATCTGCCCCATCATAACCTTCCTCACTCCAGCCATGTTTTTTTCTCCATCAACTGTAAAACCCCGAAGCTGGTTCCACTAAATGTTATAGTCTTGCAAAACGTTTTGCACTTCCATGAAAAATTTATTTTCCAGTTGTTGTTCCATGCATGCTGCAAACGGATGCCAACTCTTCTGTTATCTGAAAGTCTAAATTGACACCACGAATGAACACGAGAAGTTGTGAAGTACTCGAGAAATCAGTAGACTCATCAAGCGCCATAGAATACCACAACAAGTTCCTAGTTTTCTCGCGTATCTATAGCACTATGTTCTCTCCAAGTTCTTCTGTTCTTCACACAACTAGACTTGCCGAAAGGCTTATAGTTAAAAACAAATCGGATTTCTCAGGACAAAAGTCATTTGCTGCTTCCATCATACACTCTGTGATGAAGTTGCCATCAGAAAACGGTTTTCCTCGTTTTGCCATCTTATGCACTATTTTGTAACTTGTACGAGTGACAGATTCATTTTCAGCAAAACTTTCTCGTGAAGAGATTTCTTTGTGTTTCTAAACCACGTTTCATGCTCTCATATTTCTCAGACTTTCCAGAAAACTTTGAATACGATAGATGGTTTATTTCATAGTGACTCCGAAGATTGTACTCTTTCAAAACGGCAACACTTTCGCTGCATATTATGCAACTGGTTTTCTAGTCCTTTGTTTCCACAAAGAAGTACTTTACTCCCCATTCTTCATTGAAAACGTGACACTCGGCGTATACTTATCTTTTCTTATTAGCCATAATGAAGGGTGAAGTACACGTCTGAAAATGAAAAAAGATATTTAATTAGAAACAAAATTAAAATCCTATTGAAATACAAGAAAAGCAGAGGACTAGGGATCACTGGTGAAGCTACGGCTCAACAAAGGTAGATATAAAGTGTATAGGTACCTTTGGTAATAGAATATATCTCATAATAAGGTGCGCAAAATAAATACATAGAGCCGGCCTAAATAAACAACCTAGGGCATAGTCTTTCAACTGGGGTTCCGCGAGTGGCAGCCAGGGGTTCCGCCGAAACAGACCGTCATCGCCTAAATGCAACATTTCTGCCCATTTGGTTTATTACATAAAATAGGACAGACACTTGAATCATCGTACAGAGTTCCTTGAGCAACGTAAACATTTGCGTAAGAATCTGCACTAGTAGAAAGGTTGAAAAACACTGGCCTAGAGACCAGATCGATTAATACCTTGACCGGGGAATTTTTCTGAGCTAGAGATAATATTTCCGTAATTACACGAGGCTTCTATGTCATTTGTATGCCATGTTTGCTACTTTTTGCCTCTATTCACACTTGTAGTTCACTTACCTATCACTGTCAAACAAACAAAAATCCTTATTACATACCTATAAAATGGATGACTGACAAAAAGGAAGTAAATATTTCTGGAGCACGGACCTGTGTTGACAACCGGATTCATCTGTGGGAGGGAAAGATGTGTGTGTGTGTGTGTGTGTGTGTGTGTGTGTGTGTGTGTGTGTGTGTGTGTGTGTGTGTGTTGCCATGAAAACCATGGTAACGTGAGAGCGTAGGCGGTGCTGCCACGAGCCGGGGAAGGGCTTGGGATAGCGCGAAATAAGCAAACATTACAATCATCATCATCATCATCATCATCATCATCATCATCATCATCATCATCATCATCATCATCATCATCATCGTCATCATCATCATCAAGTGCCGTGCCGGCTGGCGTAGGCGTTCATGGCTCTCCATAGATCTCGGTCTTTGGTTTTCTGGATCAACTCTCAATCCATCCAGCATCATTTCTCTTGGTCTGCCTCTGCCTCTCTTCCCCTCGATCTTTCCAGTTGTCACGATGTTCTCCAATGCCTCTCTTCTCATCACGTGACCGAAGAAATATGTTTGTCTCTGTCTTATTGTTGTATATAATGTTCTAGTTTATTAGCCTGTTTCAGGCAGTCGTCGTTAGTTACTCTGGCAGTCCAAGGAATTCGCAACATTCGTCTCAGGAACCACATCTCTGTTGCTTCTAATTTCTTCGTAATTTGTTCATTTACATTCCAAGATTCACTG
Organism: Cepaea nemoralis; assembly: GCA_014155875.1. Taxonomy (NCBI): domain Eukaryota; kingdom Metazoa; phylum Mollusca; class Gastropoda; order Stylommatophora; family Helicidae; genus Cepaea; species Cepaea nemoralis. The sequence continues at coordinate 29,770 of JACEFZ010019201.1, forward strand.
CCATACAGCAAAACTGATTCTACATAGCATTTCAGCACTCTCTTTCTTACATTCAGTGATAGTGACTTATTGCATAAGATACTCTTCATTTTCTGAAATGCGGCTTTTGCCTGCCATATTCTGCTCCTAATCTCTGTTGTACATCTTCCATCTGATGTTATAAATGCCCCTAGGTATCTAAGATTATCCACTTGGCTAAGGATTTTCCCTTCTATTTCTATGTCACATTTTGGTGTCACCATTTTCTTTGATATTACCATTGTTACTGTTTTCTTGATATTCAAGGAGAGTCCTTCCCTTGCACTCTCTGTTACTACAACGTCTAATAATTGTTGTAGGTCTGTTGAATTATCCGCCACCAATACTGTGTCATCTGCATAGCGTATATCTATATCTATAAAAGACGATGTATGTCTGTATGTATGTCCGTTCTTTATGCGTTCGCGAACGGTCCCTCCGATTGAGATGAAATTTCCTACACGTCTTCTTCTCATTCCCGTGCATCCAACTGTCATAGTTTGTTAGTGTACAATCAGCTATTTACTTACTAAAATTTAATATTTTAATATCTTATCATTTATATATATAGCGAGGGGACTTAACTTAAGAAAAGTTATTTCAAGGGGCATAACTTTTAATAACATTGCTATATACTTTATAGTCATATTGTTGCATTGTTTTCAAAGATTTATAAACTCTTTGTCTACAGTTATTTACAGGCATATGAGTTATAATAAATAATGATATAATCTTTAAGGCATTTTAAAAGTTTTCATAAAAAATAATGCATCTATTTAAATAGTGAAAATTTTCTAACTCATCTTTTTATTTTTTTCTTCAACAGCACATCAATTTTTTTTTGTAACATTCTCATATGTATGGCGCGTTACACCCACGTTGGGTATTTATGATGCTCGCCCATGTTAAACATTTCCTCAACGAGTTACTTTTCGTGCATTTTAATGCTTATTGTTCTTTTGTTGTCAAAGAATTGCTTCATAAGAGATGTTGAATGAAAGAATGTATGAGAGGAAATAGAGAAGAAGAGCGGAATGTAGGACGGGCCTGCTTCCCCAATTCTTAACCCTTTGAAAATAAAGATTTTCGTTCGTTAAAAAAAAAAGTATTTTTTGTGAGAGAAAGTTAGTTGCATATCGTTTGCAGTACTATGCAGCAACCCACCGTCCAGAATTTATTGGCTGTTCGTCATATCTTGGTAAGTTTACTTAAGATAGATCTCTTCCAATCATATTTTCTACTATCAATCTATCTATTGTTCTATTATATCTATATTTTTAACGGGAACGGGCCGACCATAGACAGACAGACAGACAGACAGACAGACAGACAGACAGACAGGTAGTCAGATAGACAGGTAGACAGATAGACAAGTAGACAGGTAGGTAGATAGATAGATAGATAGATAGATAGATAGATAGATAGATAGATAGATAGATAGATAGATAGATAGATAGATAGATAGATAGATAGATAGATAGATAGATAGATAGATAGATAGATAGATAGATAGATAGATAGATAGATAGATAGATAGATAGATAGATAGATAGATAGATAGATAGATAGATAGATAGATAGATAGATAGATAGATAGATAGATAGATAGATAGATAGATAGATAGATAGATAGATAGATAGATAGATAGATAGATAGATAGATAGATAGATAGATAGATAGATAGATAGATAGATAGATAGATAGATAGATAGATAGATAGATAGATAGATAGATAGATCCACGCCGGGACCTGGGCGAAGCCGGGCCGGGTCATCTAGTTATTTACATTATAACCTCCAACATTACAATAAATAAGAAAATCTAGATACACTCATTTATAATAGAAAATAGTAAATTTAAGACGCATAGCATAGGTCTCCGCACGTGTGAAGATCTCCTATTATTCTAAAATTAATATTTACATTTAAATTGTATCACAACGTCTCGTGTTCCATACGTTATATCAAGCAAGTTCGAGTACCGTCGACGAACCGGATGAAATGACCTATCGGGTCGGATCCGGCCCACGGGCCGTAGTTTGGTGACCCCTGATTTAGAGGTACATAAAACACTTTATCTGGAGAAACTGAATGCGAAGTGGGTGTAGTAGCTCAAGGATGCGACCTCGACATCTGTTTCGTGCAGACCTGGGACCCGGTTTAATTAGTGGTGTTGACAGTTTAGAATTTTACAAATAAGAAAATGAAGGCATACTTCTCTCTCTCTCTCTCTCTCTCTATCTATATATATATATATATATATATATATATATATATATATATATATATATATATATATATATATATATATATATATATATATATATATATATGTGTGTGTGTGTGTGTGTGTGTGTGTGTGTGTGTACGTGTGTCTGCGAGAGGTAATCGATGATATGAGGTAGACAGTGCAACGCTGACTGCGTTCGGGCCAAGGAGAACAGGAGCGACAAGAAGTAGAAAAGAAATAGAGATTGAGAGAAGAGACCCTTTGCCGTCCAAGGAACTAACAAGAACAGGGACAGTAAAAATAAAGAAAGGGTTCCAGGACTCTAAATATAGTGGTTGAAACTGGTCATCACCCAAGCCAGTTAATGAATTAACTTTTTATGTTGCGATGGCAACGGTGAGTACACAAACTAAACTTGCACAAACTAAACTAACAAATTAGGAACAACACAAAAGCTCTTTATTTCTCCAGGGGCAACTAACATTGAAGTAAAATAAAGACAAACACTAAATCCAAATGCAGACTAGAATCAAACACTAACAATGATGGCTTGTTTCTTACAAATCAGTGTTCTGCCTTCTTTCTAGGACAAGTCTGCCAGATACAACAAATAAAACTGACTGAATGGTCAAACAACTAAACTGAGTATAATGTGGCACCTAAACAAAATTAGCTTAAATGACACCGTAACAAGAGCCCACATTGCAGTCATTAGCCACTCCTCCAACATAAAAGCGATATCTGACTATTCTTGTTTACAAAATCATAAAGCATGCATGAATCATAATGCATACACGAGTAATAATTGCCCATGACTATACTTCATAATCATTAAATTTCTGTTGTTAAATGTAATCATCATTGTTTTATTATCAAATCGCCCGAGTTACCGTCTTCTCCAGTTGTTCCACTGCCATCAAACAACAATACTTGATGCTGTTTGAGCTGGCCTCTCTTACTATCTTCTACTGCAATATTCTTCATTAATCAACACATTTCATGTACTTCATAGCTGTTGGTTTATGACATTCCACCCTCATGGTGTTTGTTTAATTATATATGTACTAGCTGACCCGGCCCGGCTTCGCCCAGGCCCTGGAGGGGATCTATCTATCTATCAGTCTGTCTGTCTGCTTGTTTGTCTGTCTGTCTGTCTGGCTGACCCGGCCCGGCTTCACCCAGTCCCTGGTGGGGAGCATCTCATTTAATTCATATAAGTAGTCATATAAGCTCTCCCGTTCCCGACTATCTGTCTGTCTGTCTGTCTGACCCGGCTTCACCCAATCCCTGGTGGGGAGCATCTCATTTAATTCATATACGTAGTCATATAAGCTCTCCCGTTCCCGACTGTCTGTTTATCTGTCTGTCTGTCTGACCCGGCCCGGCTTCACCCAGTCCCTGGTGGGGAGCATGTCATTTAATTCATTCATATAAGTAGTCAAATAAGCTTCCGTTCCCGACTATCTGTCTGTCTGTCTATCTATCTGACCCGGCGTGGTTTCGCCTGTAAACAGTAACTTAAAAGAATGTCCTTCCACACACCATTCATTATTTTTAATGAAAACTGTTTTTATTCACCGACATGACAGTTGATAAGTTTTGTAAGCAGAAATAGATGGGTTACAATGTTATGCATTATGCATTATGTTTATGCAAACTTTGAAAATGCCTTAAAGATTATATCACTATTTATTATAACTCATATGCCTAAAAATAACTATGGACAAAGAGTTTAATAATAGTGCACGTAAGTCCAACAATATGACTATAAAGTATATAGAAATGTTATTAAAAGTTATGCCCCTTGAAATAACTTTTCTAGAGTGAAGTCCCCCTGCTATATAGACATTATATAATGAAAATGAAAAAGTAACTGTTATTAAATAAGTCGAAGATTTTACACTAAGAAACTATTATAGTCGGTTGCACAGGAATGAAAGGAAGACGTGTAGAAAATTTCATCTCAATCGGATGTACCGTTATCGAACGCATCCAATACATAAATCCCCACAAACACACAAACAAAGCCACATTCTGTTTTATAGATATAGATTGTAGAATGTCCTGCCCGTCACACATATTTATATAATATTTCGTATGTTCAACACTAATCTAATGAATGCTAGTAAATTCACAGTGTAAGTGCATACTAATGTGCATGCCTTCTCTTGAATGCACAGTCAGTCCATATTCGCCTAGTTTAAATGTCAGACGGGCCTGCTGCCCATTTCTTAACCTTATGAAAATAAAGTTTGTTCCAAAGACTGCACTCATTTCATCATCATCACCCACGTGCCTCATTATCACCATCTTGCTCCCATGAAGCAATATTCATTATTCAGCATTTGATGTAATACACACAACTAAATTTCTAATATAACACTTGTAGAGCAGTAGGGTTGGTTCACCATATCCTCTCATACTTCTTATTTGAATTTCCACGTGGCCTGGGACATAATATCTACGCCTGAAATGACCATGCTCCAGTAAGCGTGCTTCACATCAACACCTCCAATATAGCACACAATAACGCCTGCACTCTGATATTATTATCACAAACCAATGTCAACCAGTTTTGCCTACGCCTACCCCAATTATTGCATTATCTCCTGTGGACGGATAGCAGATGTCCAGTTATCTTCTCTCTTGCCCACGCCCACGAGTTATAAATCTCCCGGGAATCAATTACAAAACATCTAATCACGTGTCTACATGGCTGGTATGATGACACCATGTGGCCTGGCATAATTTCAGTGTCAGTACATTTAATATTTTATGACATTATATATTTTATTTCTCACACTCCAGTTTCTGTTAAGTTGGGGTATTTATCTCAGCTAAAACTGCAAAACCACCGTGAGCACTAGCTAGTTGATACAATCAACAGGAACACATTCAATAATTTATCTCCACATCTCATGACATCACGCTTGATTAATCAATTCTTTACGTATTTGTTTCCCATGTACTTATTTACATACAAATCCGTAAACATAAAATAAAGCTGAATAGTATCTGATTTCATTAATATTTATTTATATTACTTACTCCTACAATCTCAAATACCTGTATTCAGCCACGCCGTGTCCACTACATAAAAATTGTTTCGAACTGGTATCTTGGCGTGGCCCTGGAATTAATTAAATAACTAACTATTAAATTAATGGCTACCAACTTACGCTTCACTGCATCAAAAACTGCTCACAGATTAACTGTTTACACATGACAACTCTACATCTGCAGCTTTCGTAGTCACTATACAGGCGGGTCGAAAACAACACAATGGACAGCGGTCTTCTCTGCCTTAGTTTGTCGGGTATTGGCCGGGTTTTCTGTTATAACGGCCAAATTTTAAATTTCACTGCACACACACACACACACACACACACACACACACACACACACACACACACACACACAGATATATATATATGTATATATATATATATATATATATATATATATATATATATATATATATATATATATATATATATATATATATATATATATATATATAATGCAATGTCTGTCTGTCCTGTCTGTCTGTCTGTCGTTTATTCGTTCGCGAACGGTCCATCCGATTGAGATGAAATTTTCTACACGTCTTCTTCTCATTCCGGTGCTGCCAACTGTCATAGTTTGTTAGTTTACAAACAGCTATTTACGTAATAAACTTTAAGTTTGTAATTTACATTATAATTTATATATAGCGAGGGGACTTAACTTAAGAAAAGTTATATCAAGGGACATAACTGTTAGTAGCATTGCTATATATTTTATATATAATTGTTGCATTGTTATCAAAGCTTTATAAAATGTGTGTCTACAGTTATTTACAGGCATATGTGTTATAATATATAATGATTAAATCTTTAAGGCATTTTAAAAGTTGTCATAAAAATCTCATCTCATCTTATCTCATTATGATTGATTGATTGATTGATTGATCTCATCTCATTATGTTCCTCTTGTACCTTGCGGTGTCGAGGTGAAGTATAAACTTCGTGAGAGTGCCCGAGTATGGGCTATAAAAATAATGCATCTGTTTTAAATACGTGAAAATTTTCTAACTCATCTTTTTATTTTTCTTCGACATCTATACAGTCATCCAAGCATTTATATGGTTTTCGTGATATCTTGGTAAGTTTACGTTCAGTAGTTTCAGATTCTTCTCGAGTGTATTTGCTGGCTTTCAGTAGCACACATGTTCTTGTCGGAGGCCGGTATGATCCTTCTCGGTCATTTGGCTAGGATCAGACGCATTTGCTGCATCCCCCTATCCCAAGTAGGGCGCCTGGTCTGGTCGGGGGGGGGGGGGGGGCCTGGGTGATCAAACCACCTCACATAGCTTCACCTTAAATGTGGACCACTGTGATGAATAGCTCACAGTGAGACTAAGGGTTCACGCCAAAAAAGGGGGAGGCGGGGGAACCAGCTGGTCTGGGGTAACCGCCAAACCCATAAAAAAAATTGCCCTATTTATTTATTGGGATGAAGATTGTTCTCTTCCAATCTGTTCGCCATATTTCCGGGAACGGGAACGGGAGCTTATATGACTACTAATATGAATTAAATGAGACGTTCCCCACCAGGGACTGGGCGAAGCCGGGGTGGGTCGTCTTTTTTGGGAACGGGAACGCTGAGTTATGGACAACTTTCGCGAACGTCCTCAACAGTGTGTGGACAATAACGGAGAACATTTGACTGATGTAATTTTTAAAAGAAAATGAAATAAAATGACATCATATGTACATGTAGGAAATAAAAATACTTTTTTTCATTATTCAAACAACATAAAACAAAATGGCATCATGTGTACATTTGATAAATAAAAATACTTTTTTTTCATTTATTTTAATTTAGTTTTATTAAAGTTACAGATGTGTCAGATCATTTTGCCCCACCCTGTATGACAAGTATTGAAATACTACAGATTGCAACAGTACTTGATCCACGCTACAAATACCTGAAGTGTTTGTCAAAAGATGCAAAGAACGAACTTGGTCATGTATTGAACAACAAATAGCAGTTGATGTTCATGATGAGCAGATGGAGACTGCTGCAACGAATGATACTGACATTGACAATGAAACTATATGTGAACTAAATGAAAAGCGTATTAAGCTAATGGAGTCTGAATTGGAGAAGTAAGTTGCTGAATCGGTTGGCCCTCTACAATGGTGGGAACTTAATGAACATCGATATCCAAAATTGGCATTCCTTGCCAAGACCATTATATGCATACCGGCTACCTCAGTTCCATGTGAAAGATTATTCAGCTCTGCTGGCTATATTGTTATTAAGACGCGCACGTCACTTGAAGTAAATACTGTCAACATACTCGTCTATGTGCATAGTTGGTTATTAGGTGACGTATTAACAAGACATTCCAGCGTTATTTCGATTTTTGTGCTTTAATCGAAATTAACTATTAATTAATCGTTAATTTTTCAAAAGTTAACTATTAAATTTAAATTAATCGGCCGATTAAAATACATACCGACATACCGATTTGTAAGTCAGCCGCGGGTGATTTGGAAGCTGATCGCTTTGCTTTGCTTTTCTTAATTGTAAGAGCGTCGGCCATTCAGAAAGTAATGGCAAACTAACGAGTAAAGTTGTCTAGAATATCACACACAGCCAAAAATGTTTATACTGATTGCAACGTCCTTTAAAGGACATGCAAACTAACGTTCCAACTTCATCAGTACCATTGATGGTCTGCGCCAAGAGCATTTTTTTTCTGGGCTGTGGAATTAAGGCCCCTTGCCAATACAATCGCCGCATAGCCTGCAAGCTAGTATACATTTTAAATATCCCAGTCTTATCTAGGATCACACACACACACTCCACGATGTTAACATACTGGTCTGAATGGGACGCAGAGGTGTTTCCAAGGCACCAGGGCCGGGTTATATACTGGCCAAGACCTATTGACGCGTCCTCGTCGAGCGTCCTGGGCAACAGATCCCTTCGGGGTCCTGGCTAAAGTCAGTAGGATCGCCGATTCCTCCGAAGTCGGAGAGTGTCTGCCTGTACGGCGAGGAAGCACCAGTCTGCACACCAATAAGCCAGACATGGGACAACGGATACTCACGCAAAACTCAGGTCCTGTATGACATCACACTGATGTTGGACAACAGGATGCCTTCATCCGACATACAGGACTTCGCGTTGGAGCTCAAGCCAACGAACACAAGCAAGCAAGCAAGCACTGGTCTGAATCATGACCAGGTTGCATCCGAGTAGGCTTCTGCACAGATGTGAAGTTCAGGTATGGGTAATCCACGATCTTGCTGGATTTTTAAGCTTGGCAGAAGCCGGTAGAGATCTGCAATATGTCTCTAGTGGAGATGGTACAGAATGGGACCGAGTTCAGGAGAAAGGTCTCTACCCCTATCACTCTCCGATAGATGCCAGCCCTTCTCTGGGACATCAGGACTTCAGAGTTAACGCTCACAGTCTGTCAGAGGATTCACAAACAGCAAGCGACCAGTATGGAGCTACGATCTTCAAGTCTCATAAACGGGTCAAGTTAGTCCCATTGCAGATAGGTTGTGAAGTGTTGGGCCTTCACATATACTAGGTCATGACATAGGATTTGAAGCGGGGTGACCAGTCTCCTTCCTCGTGGTCTTCCTTTCCAAATTATTCTCAGGACATTTCCATGTGTATAAGGCGGGGTCGACGACGACGACGAAGAAGAAGAAGAAGAAGAAGAAGAAGAAGAAGAAGAAGAAGAAGAAGAAGAAGAAGAAGAAGAAGAAGAAGAAGAAGAAGAAGAAGAAGAAGAAGAAGAAGAAGAAGAAGAAGAAGAAGAAGAAGAAGAATATGATGATGATGATGATGATGAAAGAGGAGGACATGGAGGAGGAAGAAGAACGGAGGAGGTATAACAGGACGAAAATAACAAGGATATAGAAGAGAAGAGGAAGATACGAAAGAAGGTGACGAGGAAGAGGAGGAAAAAGATGAAGGGGTGGATGATGAGGAGGAAGAAGAAAGGGGAAGAAGAAGAAGAAGAAGAAGAAGAAGAAGAAGAAGAAGAAGAAGAAGAAGAAGAAGAAGAAGAAGAAGAAGAAGAAGAAGAAGAAGAAGAAGAAGAAGAAGAAGAAATATGCTCTACAATATCGCTACAAGAAAACACTAACCACCCGCTACCACAAAAACAAATACATATCATGAAAATAGTTATGACTCTCACACACACAAAACGCTGATGTAAAAGTCTAAATTTCCTGGAAAACAATAACAATGCATTGTTTTGTCTTAAGTTTAATGATATCTAGGACACTACGCATGCTTTTGAGAGTGCTCTCTTGAACTCGCCTTCTAAATGAAAGTAGGACATGAATTCGTGGTGACATCTCGCTGCCGTATCTGTGAACGGGATTAGAGTGTTCGCCTCGTGTGCAATATCTCAAGTCAGTGACTACGCTCTTGACGGGTGGTTGTGAAACAACATAGAATAGTCTCCAGTACATGGGGAGATGTGGGTGTCTCCGTGGCCAAGTGGATATGCCGTTTGCTTGGCGCTCAGAAGAAGTAGAAAAACAACGACAACCATCACTACCACAACAACAACAACAACAGCACCAACCATAGCCAATCAACAAACATTGATTGATTGATTGATTGATTGATCTAGGAACCGACATCACAGCATTCGGGACATTCCCATAAGCGCTCCGTCCCCATCCTCAGCAACCAGCGAAGAGTTCCAACACTAATAGTTCCAGTAGCAATCTGATTAAATGTCCGTCTCGCCTTTCCTCTGAGCGTCGAGCGTCGGCTCAACAAACACAACTAAACAACCACCCAACCAATCAATCATCCAACCCATCAACCACCCAACCAATCAACCACACAACAATCAACCAACAAACAACAACAACCAGCACCAACAGTCAACAACTACCAACAGCAACAACGAACAGTAGCAAGAAAATAAAAAATAATGGGATTAGTTTTCGTACTCCGTCAATTTATTCGTGGGTGTAATTTTTCTCCATGATCCCTTGCAGTTTTCGTCGCGGGACCAAGGAGTTCGTGCTCTGTGCGACGCTTCGGCAGGCGTTTAGCTGCACTGTGGCGAAAGGCCGAACTATACGGGATAAAACCCGGTGCACTGAAGTCGAGCCTCCTATCTTATAACCCATTTGAATAAAAAATAATCCTGCCTCTGCTTGGGAATTACACACGAACCTCTGCCCTGGTAGGCAAGCGCACACTGGAGACAGCTACCGCGGTTCCCGTATAACATCTATTTACGCGGTTCCCGTATAACATCTATTTATTGTATCTAAAACATCTATTTATATATTTATTTTTTCTTTTCTTGCTACTGTTCGTTGTTGCTGTTGGTTGTTGTTGTTGGTAGTTGTTGTTTGTTTGTTGATGTTTTTTTTTTTTTTTTTCTGCTGCAACATTTTATTTGACCAATAAAACTGGGCAACGCTGAAAGTTCAAACAAGCCAAATCCTAAACAGCACAATGAAATATGATTATGAATTATTTGCGACACTTTTTATACAAGAGAAAGGCCTTAAACAGGCATTAATATAAAATTATGAATACAAATTAGCTGTGTTGCAACAATGAAAGCATGCATCGAATACACACCACAAAATGACATGAATATCTACTCTAGTGTTTACAGTCCTAGTAAAGGGGAAAAAACTTCCTTAAGAAAGATAACATGTATTTCAACAATAAAAAAGAGGCGATTTTTAGCTAAGGAAACAAATCAAATACATATTAAACATACAATAATAAGCTGGACACTGTTCACTTTGTCATGGCACCTATAGTTAAACTCACTCAAAATATGATTGGCAGTTTATTCTGAATACATTTAAAATATCAACCTGTCAAAAGAAAATGTTTATTTAACAAAAATAAAGCTAATTCAATATTTAAAAGGAAAATAATAAAAACAAATGAGTATAATTTCAAATGAATTACTAAACCACCAATCAAGTACCAAACATACTACTGACATAAACAGCAATTGTTTAGGTGTTTTAAAAAAAAAAAAAACTAAAGAAAAACAAAACAAGTGAAGCATTCCAGTGTAAACTTAAGTATTGTGGTTAAAACTGAGCACATCAGAATCAAAGCAACATGTAGTGTCGAAAGTTAACTGTTACATACATGTCTTTGCGAAGCTGATGTGACAATTATATACAAGGTATAAACTAATCCCAATTACATTGAAGTATATCAAGTTTAAATACTTGTTAAACACTTGTTCACAAGAGCAATTGAATGGATGATGAGCCTGCAAGGAGCGCCGTTTATGTAATTATGAAAATTCTCCGTTGTTCACACAAGCAAATTACAACTTTACCTATATATGTATCACCTCAACGATGAAATCAGCTTCTTGTGAATCTTTTCTAGACACACTTCAGTCTCCTATTTCACTCCACAGCCATAGCTGTCTGTGGCAGGGTGACAGATATCATTGTCATAGCTCGAGTGCAACATTATTTTCACATACCATTTCCTTTACAGCTCATTCTTTGTTTTGTTCAGAAATTCCTTAAATCCCTGACAACTGTGGCTTTACATGAACAGATGTGTGGTTCAAAGAGACTGACTAAATCAAAATGGAATTTACAGGGTCAATCAATGTAATATCAGTGACAGTACATAATGTGACAATTTTATTTGACAAAATGAGTTGAGAGAGAAAACATGTTTCAATGATACTGGCTGTATGCTGTGTCGCTCGGCACACAATGAGGTGATGCACTGGTGTATTCAATGAAGCCATCACCTATATTACTTGACAATAACCAGCAGCTAAACATATCTAATGCTGTTTAATCACCAAATGTGAAAGGGCACTGATGGTACAAACACAGGTGTAAATCTAAAGGGGGATGGCATCCCTGCCAACAACCAGCCCAGTTAGCACTCAGAATATGCAATAAACAGTTATTACAATGAAGCTAAGATACACAGCTTGATTGTTGTGTTGTTGATTGGTTGGGTAGTTGATGGGTTGGATGATTGATTGGTTGGGTGGTTGTTTAGTTGTGTTTGTTGATTGGCTATGGTTGTTGTTGTTATTTACTAATGATGAAAAAAATACAGCTGAACGAGAGGTCAACTTTTAAGTCTAAATCAACGCCGATGTAGAAACTGAACAATCACAGGAAATTTAAGAACTAGCCCTCTTATTCTTTCGGTCGAGTCAATTACTTCTGAAAGAATCCCCCAACAAATAACGATAGCAAATTAGATGGCCAAGGGGAGATAAACGGCAAATTAGCCGTCGTCACGTGATTTGTCACCACCGAAGTCCGTAATCAACTGTAGCGGTTTAATGGCAATGCGGATGTTCATGTTGCTCTTCAGAGAACAACATTTGTATAACTGGTAACCCCCACTCCTTGCAAGTGCGTACCTCACACACGCTACTCCCGCCCGTTAGGTTACTAATATATACTTTAATATACAAGTTGTAAATGAGATCAGCAGAGCTGTCGTTGAAACATCCGCGGGTTTTCATTCTGTCCCCGGATGAAGTTAGTAATGGCGCAGATGCAATGACGCACATATGAAAGTAGTGCGGTAATCCCGAAATAGCCCGGAGAATTCAAGGCTGCATTTTACATGGAGGATAATGTCATGGTTCTAGGGGCGCGGGTATAAATACGGTGAAATCTCCATACACAAACAGTCCAGGCTTGCTACTAGCCCCGTCAACTGAAACTGGGAAAATAAAGGAAAGCTTATTTCAGTAAAATAGCTGAAAATATAGTATAACAACATACACATTTGTCTCGTTGCAGTAACATAAATCGGGACGATTAAACAGAAACCACATATCTGCTTAAAAGAGCAGCTACATTCAGAGGGGAATAGTTTCTTTATCTGCAACATTTGAAGAATCTGTAATATAGACCCAACTTTAGCAAGCTTTCTAAATATTATAAGGGACAACAATGAACTCAAGAGCAGCCAACTCTGTCAGGGCGTGCTCGGATGTGGCCAGGGGCATTCAATCTTTAACTACTCGATCAACGGTAAGCGATTCAACTATTCATTTTGTAATTGTGTTCTTATTCAATTGTTAAACCATTGTCTTGTCTATGTTACCATATTTGACTGTTTTATGTATGCCTGGGAGGGTTTTTATATTGTATTATTATAATCTCACCAATACAAAAGATATGAGACAAACTGGTTAATGCATTAGTCATTAGTGAATATAAGTTTTTCTATCCATTTTCGTGATCAACTCGTCAAATTGTGCGCCAAAATGTACTAACACAATTAATTCGTAGCTTGTATGTTTTGAATAGTCGCTTTGAATGGGAATTAGTTTTTTTTTTTTTTTTCAAACTATGTATAATTACCCAGGTATATTTTATATGGTCGTATTTTGGTGGTTATGAAGATTTGTGAAGGGACATAACTCATTGTTTTGAAATGGACAGCTTTCGCTTTAATTATACATGACTACAACAGGACATAATCTGTACATTTGAGTAAAACGGCGAGCAGATGTAACAACCTACCGGATCTGCAACAAAGACGTGTATATACGTTTAATTTATTGCGGATATTAATTTTACGAGGCTTGTCTGTCGTGAAAATTGATTAACCCGATTTAAGTTGTCGGTCATGGCTATCTCTTCGGCAGAAGTATTTATTTCCGGGAAAAGATATAGTAATAGCCTTACAAATCGGTATTACAAATGGAATTTTCTTATTTAGGATGTTAATTTGTGTCTTCCCTGTTCACAAATGTGCGTGCTATATAAAATTAGACTGCAGTAAATGTGCGCAGTGAAAAACGCTAATTGGGTGAAATAAGCGTGTGTTCTTTATTCAATAGCATAAATTATTCAGTACTGTTTGATGGGAAATTGATTAAAATATATCGCTACGCCTTTTCGCTGAGATCAAAATACAGATTTATTTGCACTTTATCTGGCTATGGTGCAGAGAAGGTCAACCAAACTGCAAACTGGAATTACCGAATCACTGTCCACTATTACTGGCAGCGGTGGACCACAATTGGTCGAAAAACACATAGTTGGGACTAAGAGACCCACACATATACAACATATACATAATAAGCATAGAGAATAGAAACATGGATTAAGTGTATGTCCTTAACGAGACGTTGCCGATTCCGATTTGTTAAAAAAAAAAAAAAGAAACTTTCCACCTCCTTCAACCCAATCAACCAGAGTATTTATTTATTGGCAGTGTTTGATTTACTGTGTAATTTTATGTTCAGTAGTTTGACATTGCTGTCTGAACGGCAAGAAGCCTCTTACATTGCGAAAATCAACGCAACGCGTTCTACTTCCAAATCGCTGGCGGTTGATTTCGAAACCTCGAAATGTACGGTAATAGTGGCACTGCTTTTCATTAACCCTTGCCACAGACGCAGTTAGTTGCATATTATTTACAGGATATCACAGTCAACCCCAGCATTTATGATTGTGATTTCTTGGCAGGTTTACCTTCTGTAGTTTGCCATTACTTTCTGAATGATACAGACGCAAACATACTCAAGTATTGCACATAAAATGCAAAGAATATAACACAATTTAAACACACTGACAGCGTCGTGCCTTGGAGACTGAAATATGCTGGCCATATTACACATCACGGTGGATTGGAAATAACAGTGATAGAAAGCATAGTTCACGGAAGAAGAGGCTGTGGTAGAGCAGCACGAAGACACACAATGGACATGAAAATGCATGATAATAGGTACAATGGAACGGCAAAGGATAGAGAATGTTTTAGTTTTAGTCATTACCTTAATGAGAGCGACGTTTTCGTGACCAGACTGCACTAGATGGCTGCTGTGGTCAAAGCTTATCATCTGTGTTGTTGATTTTCTCGGACCAGGTGTAATCCCTTTGGTAACTTGTGTGTGACTTGATGAGTCGAGGACTGGTCATTACTCGGTTCCCGGTAGGCAAGCAACACACTCGCTTAAAGCTTGCTCGTGAGCTGCCCAATCGGTGTGTGCTGAACGCCTACCATCAACGAAAGAAATAGCGGTAATTCTCTTGCAATCTTGTAGCCTGCAATGTTTGCTGTCCTCGGCAAGCCTTCATCACGATGGAGACTATACTTGTTTTTCCTCCATTCGTTAGCCAGACTAGCGTCTGCCCAGACTGTCCCATGCGGAGGTGAAGCCAGGCTTTGTGTAGTATACACCCTGAAATTGACTGCTCAGCGCAGGACCATTTCGCTATGATCAGTTATGACAACGGCCAGAAGACGTTTTAGTGACAACGGTGATTTCATCGAAACACTATCTTTAAGTTATACGCTCGTTTATAAGCAATCACAGTCACAGTCACTATGTGCCTTGCAATATCGCATTCATATTTTTTTTTTAATCATTCGACAAATTGGCTGGATCTACGCCTCTGAGTGGGGTATTGGTGCACGATAAGGCAGATGTGGTCAAGGTCCTTTGGGATCATGCGTTAAGTGTGGAAGAGCACCACCATTGCCTGGAGAGAATGGTGTAGCGGGGAGTGACATGGGGATCTGACCGATACCCAATTCTCTGAGGAAAGGCCAGAGGGTTATGTAATCAAATTGCAACTGGTACCATTAGTACTGGGACTTTTCGCTGATTGGTGTAGATGGGGTTGGAGCACGTATATTAATGTCTAGAGTGCTGTATTATGGGACTGCATGACCTATGTAAGACGTTGCGTTCAACCCCAACACCATTCTTTCACAATGGTTCAGTTCATACACCTGCGTTAATTTGGACTTAACCGTGAACTTCTCTTTCAGAAAGCAATGCCACACTTTTTTTTCGCATATCCTTTTTACAGGACATCGCTGTCAACACCAGCATTTTACTGCTGTTGTTGATGTCTAGGCAAGTTTACGTTCAGTAGTTTGCCAATGCCAACTCGTTAAAACCTAGCTCAACGAGCTCTGCTGCCAAATCGGTCGCAGCTGTGTTTCGAACACGGGTTAGAGGGCTTTTGAATCGCGTCCGTAAGCACTTCGAATGCCATACAACTGAAGGTAAAATATGACTAAAAATGCAAGGGATATTGTTTTACAAACAAATTTACGAGGCATTTGTACGTCCAGTAGTTTGCCCTAGCTTTCTTAACAAGACGTCAACATTGACGTCCAAGTGATTGACCGTTCTGTTGACTGAACTCACAACCCCGCCGTCTCGTGCACCGAACGTTTAAGTTGACTGAACTCACAACCCCGCCGTCTCGTGCACCGAACGTTTCAGCGTAAGCGCATGAAGTTCCGCGGCCACGCTGTACTGTATGATTTCATGTCAAGATGGCAAATGTGTTTGTCTGTTGCCCTTTATCAATATTTAAGTTGCGATTCCAGAATTATAATGTGACGAAATTCCACAAGGCGAACCTGTTTTTTCAAGCGTGCTGAGGTTGTGGTACATTTGCGCTGTAAAGATTACTTTTTTTTTAAATGTGATAAGAAAACCATATAAAATCAGTACGCTTGTCGTCGTGATTGACTTTGCAAGCCGATGAAGTGTAAAAGTAAAAGCTACTAATATGTGACAACAACTAACTAAAACAAACAAAACAAAGCAAAATGCAACGTATATTTCAGAAAAGGATAGCTACAAATGTAATATAATTGTTGATTGACATATTCCTTATAAATTATATACCGATATGATGAAGTGTCAGTTCAGTGCTTTTAGACTGGAGCAAACATTTGGGAAAATTGTACTTAGTTTAGTTCGAGGTACCAACGTTTCTACGCACTATCTACAGCGCTTCCCA
Source organism: Cepaea nemoralis (assembly GCA_014155875.1). Classification (NCBI taxonomy): domain Eukaryota; kingdom Metazoa; phylum Mollusca; class Gastropoda; order Stylommatophora; family Helicidae; genus Cepaea; species Cepaea nemoralis. The sequence goes on from JACEFZ010019201.1 coordinate 46,801, forward strand.
AGCTCACAGGATTTCAGTGGGGCTGAAGTTAAAGCCGCTGCTGGTTCCGGTAGAAGCACCATCAACACTTTCATGAAGCATGATTACTCAACTTCGCCTGAGGACAGACACGTCAACACGCAGGAGAAGCGCTTTGCCCACACAGTTGCTGTCCGTAAGTTGATATAACAATGACAATGTGATCTATTTTAAACAAATTTAAAAGTATTGATCAAGGCTCGTAGAAGTAGAAGAAAGAGGTTACTTAAGCTTCTTTGGGAAATAAAATCAGTTCATCATCATCATATGCCATGCCGATAAGCGTAGGAGGTCATGTTTCGCCATCTCACTCGATCACCAGAGTCGTGGATGAGCTCAATGTTCTTGTCTCGACTATGCCACGTGGCCAAACCATCCAGGTATTTACTTCTTTGTCTTCTTCTTGACCTTTCCCCCTCATTCTTGCCAGTTGTCACCAAGTTCTACCATTTATTTCTTCTCATAACGTGTCCAAAAAATTGTGACTGTTTATGTCTAATTTCTCTAATCAGTTTATGGTTTTAATTTGTTTCTTGTAGAATTTGGTCATTGGTTTTTCTGTCTGTCCATGGTATTCTTTGCATTTTCCTCAAAAACCACATTTCCACAGCCATCCTGTAGGAGTTACACGTAGCAAACTGTTTATATTTTCTATTGTTATTGCCTGCTGCGACTATTACTATTACTTCTAGAAACTACACTTCTATGATTCGCGTTCTAGGCAATTAATAGTTGTGAATGTGTTTATGTGTTTTCTTTGTGGCCTTCGGATCTCGCAGCAATTGATATTTCTGTGTTGTTTTTAAGATGTCTCAAGTTATCTAGAGGTGTTTCCAAGGCACCAGGGCCGGGATATATACTGGCCAAGACCTGCTGACACGTCCACGTCGTGCGTCCTGGGCAACAGGTCTCTTCGGGGACCTGGCTAACATCAGTAGGATCGATGATTCTTCCGAAGTCGGAGAGTATCTGCCTGCATGGCGAGGGACCACCAGTCTGCACACCAATAAGCCAGACATGGGACAACGGATACTCACGCAAACCTCAGGTCCTGTGTGACATCACAATGATGTTGGACAACAGCATGCTTTCATCCGACATACAGGACTTTTGCGTTGGAGCTCAAGCCAACGAACACAAGCAAGCAAGCAAGCACCTCTTAGATGGGGCAGGGGGCGACTGAGAAATTTCAGGGACTTCATCGGGTTAAGAGGTTGTCAGGTTCGAATCTGGCATAAAATTTTTACAAGAGCTGTCTATTTCTAATAGTCTCACGCGTACCTCTGATCTCTTTTGCGGTGAGTCGGGTAACAAGATAATGGTAATCGCTTAGCACATAGTGCCGCTGTATTTTATTTTTGTTTGGCGCTCGCTCGCTTTGAACTCAAGCGTAATCCATACACACTACTTCTAGTAGTGCTGGACTGAATTTTACGTGTGGATTAGCTTTACCTATTAACAGTGTTCCTCGCCATGAGGCTAACCCTCTCCGACTTCAGAGGTACTTGTAATTAACGTCCCTAAGTCAAGGACGATAGGTCAGCATTTTAGTCCAACTTACCGGTACAGGGGTTGAACCTCTTACTTTGACATCAGCACCGGATGTTTAAGAACACGCGTTCTTATCCATTCGGTCATGCTGACCTACGCCGCTGGGATGTGAATTGTTAGGCTTTCACATGTTCTCGGCTATAACATATGAGGTAGGTGGCCAGTTCTTTTCTCTCTTGTCACCTCTCTTTCCCAGACAATTTCAAGAGATGTCTGACAATTGTCTGGCACTCCTTTGATGTGTCTGGGTCGTCCGCAGAGTAGAACAAATCATTCGGCCATTGTTGGGATTGATCCCGAATCACTGTCTGCCATGGCAAGCGCATTAACCTCTGTGGCTGTATTCACAAGGCTTGGTCGATTATGAGACCAGGCTGTAAGGACCAGATCCCCGCTCGAAGGTTATTTGAGTAAGGAATACCTGGCCGCAGTGTGAGTTTTTTAGACTATACGCTTCCGCTGGGCTGTGTAGTAGTGGCGGTAGTAGTGGTAGTAATAGTAATAATAATAATAATAATAATAATAATAGTAGTAGTAGTAGTAGTAGTAGTAGTAGTAGTAGTAGTAGTAGTAGTAGTAGTAGTAACAGCAGCAGCAGCAGCAGCAGCAGTAGTAGTAGTAGTAGTAGTAGTAGTAGTAGTAGTAGTAGTAGTAGTAGTAGTAGTAGTAGTAGTAGTAGTAGTAGTAGTAGTAGTCGTAGTCGTAGTCGTAGTCGTAGTAGTAGTAGTAGTAGTAGTAGTAGTAGTAGTAGGAGCAGCAACAGTAGTAGAAGAAGCAGTAGTAATAGTAGTAGTAATCAGCATTATTTCTCGGGTGTGGAGTGTCGTTGGCATATATTCTAGATGGTGATATGGTGGAGCTACTAAAATGGCAGTTGTGTAGGGAGCTTACATTTGACTTATGAGTAAAAACACAAAAAGTCCACAAGTAGGAACGTGTTATGGGTCTATAATGTGCTAGAACCACCACATTTTATAGGACTGAATGACGGAGGAATAGGTGGCCAGTCCTTACTTCACTTTAACAGGTGTAGAGTTCATCGTCCAACCGCGCTCATGGCAACTACATTAACCCCCCCCCCCCCCCAATACTGGTGAGTAAGTTTGGTCGTTATTTCGTCTGCTCCTGCGCTCTGTCGAAAATATGTGCGCTAGCGCAACTTAGAGAGAACATTGATGATGATGATGATGATGATGATGATGATGATGATGATGATGATGATGATGATGATGATGATGACGATGACGACGACGACGATGATGATGATGATGATGATGATGATGATGATGATGATGATGATGATGATAACACTAATGATAACATATTTTATTCTACAGCCGCTCCAAAAAGTCTGCCAGCCACCAGTGTGACGTCGTGGATCGCCGACTTAATTTCCAAAACGAGCATCCGGGATCTCTCCAACACCACAGTCCACCGCAGCAAGAGGATGATGCTGGACACACTCGGGGTGGGGATTCTGGGCCACAATACCGACATTGTGCAGACTGTAGCTCGGACCTGCATGGTCCTGGAGCAGGCCGCCTACGTGGGAAGTAGGAACGGCATGGGCGGCTCCGTGCTTTGGGGATCAAGAAACATGAGGGCGTCGCCAGCCACAGGTGAGCATTGGTGTGCGTAGACATCTGTGTGGTACACACACACACACATATATATATATATATATATATATATATATATATATATATATATATATATATATATATATATATACACACACACAGATAGAGAGAGAGAGAGAGAGAGAGAGAGAGAGAGAGAGAGAGAGAGAGAGAGAGAGAGAGAGAGAGAGAGAGAGAGAGAGAGAGAGAGAGAGAGAGAGAGAGAGAGAGAGAGACGAGTTTCGACTTCAGTTGACTCAAGAACTAAAATCATGGCACTTGAGACATTCCAATACGAGCTTCACCTTCATCATCAACAGCCATCGAAGTGTTCCAATCATTAATGGTACCAGCTTGCAATCTGATAATGTGTCCGTCTGGCCTTTACATCGGAGTGTCCTGAGTGTCGGCCAGATCCTCTGATTACTCCCTGCAGCATCATTCTCTCCAGGCTATGATGACTTATCTGTTCTGAGCACATCTACCTTATCGTGCACCAGTACTCTACCCAGACATGCAGACCCAGCTAATCTGCCCGCCTGCTCGTTTCTCACCATGCACGCATGTCCCTGGGTGAAAGATCCAACAGATGCTCCCTATCTTTGAATATCTACTTGAAGCATGTCAGGCTGCACGAGGACAGCCTGTATTCACCATTCTCAGCATGCTCTGTGAGTCCGTTACAATCACGGCATGTGCTTGCTGTTATCCCTCAGCCAGCGGAAGGCCGCCATGACTACCTCCACCTCCATTCTCAGGCGAGGGATTGAGACTAACACTAGTGCACTACCGGGTGTTTTAGGGTATTGCCAGGGCGGAGAAGAAATACGGCCAACCGGTTGCTGTATCCACATTCTCCCGGGAAGGTTAACCCGGTCAACAAATGCCCGCAGAAGTCGGATGTGTCAGCCTAACGGCGCAAGAACGCAGCTCTGCTGTAAACAGGCACAACGCAGTCACATCCGAGAAAAAAAATCCGGATGAACGCAGGAGAAGAAGAAGAAGAAGTATCCACATTCAAAGGAATATTTAATTTGGACACACAGAACCTCCTGTTATTTCGTCATCATTATCAAGAAGGGCGAAGCATCCTATCCACAACCCCATGATCAAGGGGCTGGAAGGAGACTAACCTAATACACATGGGTACTGGCTATCTACCATCGATGTGAAGAATTGATGTTACTCGACTCTCCTGGCGCAAAGTGTGTAGTCCTTGGCAGGCTTGGCCACAGCTGACATTGGTCAATCGGCCTTTCGCTGGGTAGATTTATCTGTCCAGCAGGTCTTGGCCAGTATACATCCCTGCCCTGGTGCCTTAGAAACACCTCTGCGTCTTATTGTAGAAAGTGAAAAAATGGACATTAGTATAATAGTAGAAAGACATAAGTCATGGTGATATCAAAGAAACAGACTGTGCCTAAATGTTAAATTAAAATAAATTACATTATTTTGGGGTAAGTGCAGAAATTCAGATATCTAAGCACATGGATAACATTAGATAAAAGACACATCACTGAGATAAAGAACAGAACAGGACAAGCAAAACCTGCGTTCTATTAAATGAAGAACGTTTTCTGCAATAAGCCACTGTCCTTGAAAGTTAGAAAAAGAGTTCTTGTATGTTACATAGAATCAGTTTTATCATACGGGTGAGAAACCTGGACAATTAGTAAACAGGCGAAAAAATCCATGGAAGCCTTGGAGATTTGGTTTTATAGAAGAATGCTGAAACATTAATTGAACAGCCAGAATAAGCAATCTGGGCGTTTTGAGGGAAGCTGAAACTTATCACAAACACTAGAAAGAAGCAGTCGTCGTATTTGGCCACAATATGAGGAGACAAAATATGGAACATATTATGGCAATCTGAAAGATCTGCGGAAAAAGAGATAGAGGAAGACAGCGTAAGAAGATTCAAGAGAGTCAACATATGAATTGATACATGCCGTCGGAGATCGCAATTTGTGTAGTGGCCTGGTAGCCCAAGTTGGGCACTGGATGATGATTGCTATAGTACCTTGCGATGTCGGGCAGGGGTGTCGTGCGCCTGAGGAATGAAGGCCGCCTGGCCAGTGCAGCGAACTGTGCAGGTTAGAGTTTTCTTTTTGCCCCCGACAGAAAATACTCATACTATACCGAGGGTTCTTCTCTCCAAACCCCTGTGGTGTTTAACATGATCGAAGTATTTCTGCTCAGAAACATGATTTTGTTTATGAGCTAGTTTTCTTCAATGTTCAGATGTTTAGAATGTCACCTTTTTTTTTTGGGGGGGGGGGGGGGGGGGGGGGGGGGGGGGGGGGGGGGGGGGGGTCTTCTTTGTGTACAGTATTCTAAAAATGTAGCTGTACAATTTAAGGTCAAAGCTCCGAATTTCTTCCTCGGCGATTTCGAAATGGCCAATGAGTCACATCCGTATGTTGACACGGGAAATATACTTGTTATCAACAACTTTACCTTAATCTGTTTCCTGGTGTTGTGCTATAAGCTCTTCATATTGTTAAACTCATTGAGGTTAACATGGCAGAATGAATAAGAAGTGTAACTATTAAACTTCCGATGTACTGATGCTGAGATAGCGGGTTCAACCCCTACGCTGGTCATTTGGACTAAAATGCTGACTTCTCGTCCTTGACTTGGAGACGTAAATTAGAAGTACCTCAGAAGTTGGAGTTGGTTCGCCTGAAGGCGAGTGGCACTGGTAATAGGGAAAGCTAATCCAATGCAAAAATCAGTCCTGTTCACTAAATGCAGTAGGACTATATGGACTACGCTTGGGTTCAAAGCGAGTTTTAAAAAAATATGTATTGTTGCGCTTGTTCTATGGCTTACTTATTTTTAACATTATAATACTTGTTCATTTGACTGTGTACTATGTTTGGTCCACACCCCACTGTTTATTTGGCACTGAATCAGTTAAGAGTCACAATGTTCAAGTACTCATTTCTACATCTAGTCAAGTAACCTCGAACATGGGTGGGTGGTATGGGTCTCATGTTGGAGGCATCACCAACCAGCATTCAGTCGCTCCATGTTATCCGCAATACGTGTGGAAAAAATACATGTCGACTCTTTCATAGATTCTGAGCCAGATTTAAAAAAAAGTAGGTGTGGACCAAACAGAAAAGGATGGCGGAAAATGGGAAGTAGGGGTGTGTCACAGTTATGATTTGAAAGTTGTTAATATGATAGCAGACATGTTGTATTATAACGCAATGACAACATTTCGGGTATATATAAGCCCATGGGAGATACAGGAAGTCGCTTAAGACGATTACTAATCCCATGACATTTAATCAGTTAATGTTATCAGTCCATGTTTGTCCCTGTCTTCGTCGTCTTTTTAAAAAAAAAGTCGCTTAAAAGTCGACAGGGTCGACTTTATTGCACCGGTTTTTTTTTCTGTCCCAAATGGTTCAGTCTCTTTCCGTAGGGAGCTGCAGAAAGCGTCATACAAAGCACGAACTCCGTAGCTCCAGCGACTATCTCCAGGAGTCTCCGAAAAAAATGCACTCGTGAGCCGAAAAACGCGACCCGGAATCGAACCCACAACCTTCGGAGCGCGAGTCAGACGGCTTGACTACTTCGCTACGGAGAATCCGAATACTCTTGTTCGCCATAACAATTCGCTGGCGGACTAGCTTTGAGACAGTGTCATGACGTGTAACAGATGTGATATAACAAAATGCTTTTATGTGCTCCTTTTCATCTTAATTGAATGTGTTTCTGGGTGAATATAAAAAGAACAATAAATTCCCCACACATACTACTAACATATTTCTTCTACGAACCGACTTCTGTAGTTCCCACACATACAGCTAACATATTTCTTCTACGAACCGACTTCTGTAGTTCCCACACATACAACTAACATATTTCTTCTACGAACCGACTTCTGTAGTTCCCACACATACTACTAACATATTTCTTCTACGAACCGACTTCTGTAGTTCCCACACATACTACTAACATATTTCTTCTACGAACCGACTTATGTAGTTCCCACACATACAACTAACATATTTCTTCTACGAACCGACTTCTGTAGTTCCCACACATACTACTAACATATTTCTTCTACGAACCGACTTCTGTAGTTCCCACACATACAACTAACATATTTCTTCTACGAACCGACTTCTGTAGTTCCCACACATACAACTAACATATTTCTTCTACGAACCGACTTCTGTAGTTCCCACACATACAACTAACATATTTCTTCTACGAACCGACTTCTGTAGTTCCCACACATACAACTAACATATTTCTTCTACGAACCGACTTCTGTAGTTCCCACACAAACTACTAACATATTTCTTATACGAACCGACTTCTGTAGTTCCCACACATACTACTAACATATTTCTTCTACGAACCGACTTCTGTAGTTCCCACACATACAACTAACATATTTCTTCTAAGAACCGACTTCTGTAGTTCCCACACAAACTACTAACATATTTCTTCTACGAACCGACTTCTGTAGTTCCCACACATACTACTGTTGTCTTTCTTCTACTAGTCACCTACTGTAATCCCCATACATACTGCTGACGTCTTTCTCATACTACCTGTCTACTGTAATCCCCAGATATACTGCTAAGGTGTTTCTTCAACTACCCGCGTACTGTAATGCCTATTTATACTGCTATCGTCTTTCTTCTGCTGCCGAACTACTCTATTCCCCAAATATACTACTTAATTTTCGAAATATACAGCTGTCTTTTTCTACTGTCTGCTTACTGTATTCCCCCATATATACATCTTTTTCCAGTCCAGTTCTATTCCCCACACTTACTTCTAATGTCTTCTTCTACCAGTCGTCTACTGAATTCCCCATACTTACTTTTAATGTCTTTTTCTACCAGCCGTCTACTGTAATCCCCACATTTACTTTTAATGTCTTTTTCTACCAGCCGTCTACTGTAATCCCCACATTTACTTTTAATGTCTTCTTCACCAGCCGTCTACTGTATTCCCCACACTTACTTTTAATGTCTTTTTCTACCAGCCGTCTACTGTAATCCCCACATTTACTTTTAATGTCTTCTTCACCAGCCGTCTACTGTATTCCCCACACTTACTTTTAATGTCTTTTTCTACCAGCCGTCTACTGTAATCCCCACATTTACTTTTAATGTCTTCTTCACCAGCAGTCTACTGTATTCCCCAAACTTATATTTAACGTCTTCTTCTAGTAGACGTCTACAGTATTCCCCACACTTACTTTTGATGTCTTCTTCTTCCAGCCGTCTACTGTTTTCCCCACACTTATAGATAACACCATCCTTCTACCAGCCCCACGCTTAATGCTAACGTATTTCTTCTACCAGCCGTCTACTGTATTCCCCACACTTATAGATAACGCCATTCTTCTACCAGCCGCCTACCAGCCCCACGCTTAATGCTAACGTATTTCTTCTACCAGCCGCCTTCATAAATGGTGCCAGTGTCCACTCCATGGACTTTGACGACACGTGGCATCCGGCCACCCACCCCAGTGGTCCCACTCTCCCAGCGTTGGTGGCCTTGGCCGAGACAATGACCGGCCTCAGCCCCTCTCTGGAGGATCTACTCGTGGCCTACAATGTTGGCATTCAGGTTCAGGGGCTGCTGCTGAGATCTTCCAGCTCTGCCAGAAGCATACCTTCCAGGTGAGTCAGAAACGTCGAATCATTCATGTAGTATGTGTGAATTGTGTATTTCTGCTGCTGCTGCTGCTACTAATACTACTACTACTGCTGCTGCTGCTGCTGCTGCTGCTGCTACTACTACTACTACTACTACTACTACTATTGCTGCTGCTGCTGCTGCTGCTACTACTACTACTACTACTATTGCTGCTGCTGCTGCTGCTGCTGCTGCTACTACTACTACTACTACTATTGCTGCTGCTGCTGCTGCTGCTGCTGCTACTACTACTACTACTACTACTACGACTGCTGCTGTTCCACCTACTACTACTACTACTACTACTACTACTACTACTACTACTACTACTAATACTACTACTACTACTACTATTGCTGCTGCTGCAGCTGCTGCTGCTACTAATACTACTACTACTACTACTACGACTGCTGCTGTTCCACCTACTACTACTACTACTACTACTACTACTACTACTACTACTACTACTACTACTACTATTGCTGCTGCTGCAGCTGCTGCTGCTACTAATACTACTACTACGACTGCTGCTGTTCCACCTACTACTACTACTACTACTACTACTACTACTACTACTACTACTACTACTACTACTACTACGACTGCTGCTGCTACTACTACTACTACTACGACTGCTGCTGTTCCACCTACTACTACTACTACTACTACTACTACTACTACTACTACTACTACTACTACTATTGCTGCTGCTGCAGCTGCTGCAGCTGCTGCTGCTACTAATACTACTACTACTACTAATACTACTACTACTACTACTACTACTACTACTACTACTACTACTACTACTACTACTACTATTGCTGCTGCTGCTGCTGCTGCTGCTACTAATACTACTACTACTACTACTACTACTACTACTACTACTACTACTACTACTACTACTACTACTACTACGACTGCTGCTGTTCCACCTACTACTACTACTACTACTACTACTACTACTACTACTACTACTACTACTACTACTACTATTGCTGCTGCTGCTGCTGCTGCTACTAATACTACTACTACTACTACTACTACTACTACTACTACTACTACTACTACTACTACTACTACTACTACTACTACTACTACTACTACGACTGCTGCTGTTCCACCTACTACTACTACTACTACTACTACTACTACTACTACTACTACTACTACTACTACTACTACTGCTGCTGCTGCTGCTGTTGCTACTACTACTACTACTACTACTGCTCCTCCTACTCCGACTCTTACTACTGCTACTACTATTACTACTATTATAACCTCTTTTCTCCTCCTCCTTGTGTACTTCTTCTTCTTCCTCCTCCTCTTTTTCTCTTTCTTTGTTGCTGTTCTCCTTCTTCCTCCTCTTCTTCTCTTTCTTCATGTACCTTTTCGTAAGTATACATAGGCGATCACGACTTTCCTCCTTTCTCTGCCATCTGATATTTTAATCAAATTTGACATTGTTTATATTATTGCTGGTTCCCCAGCTAATAAAATGTCCCCATACATCGTTTATGTCTCCATCTGCTTCTCTTGTCCAGTAGTTTCTCCGGTTAGGCAAACTGTTAAACTGTATTCCCCAGATTTACTGCTAACGTCTTTCTTTTACATCCCGCCTACTGTTATCCCTATATATACAGCAGTCTTTCCTCTATACCCACCTAATCCTTCTCTTCTGTTGATGTTCCCCATATATTTTATCTTTTATCTTTTATACATTTATCTTTTTTTTGTGGTTTGATTTCTTTAGCCTTCTCCGTGGCGAAGGTCTTACGAACGCAGTTCGTAATCCCACATGCCGCGTTCGAAACACAGCTGTGGGCGATTTGGCAGCAGACCTCCTTACGTTTTTTTTAAAATGAAATGGTATGGGTGCCGGTCGTTCAGAAACCAATGGCAAACTACTGAACGTAAACTTGCCCAGGTATCACGAACAGCCTAAAAGATGCGGTTGACTGCTACGTCCTGTAAAGGATATGCAACTAACTTGATATCTTTATCCTTTTTTATATTCTTCTATTCTATTGATATCCTCCATTTATTGCATTCATCTTTTTATTGTGGTTTTGGTGAGCTATCTTGATTCACCTATTTCAGTTATTACCTCAGCTTTTATTTTCTTTCCTGTCCAGAGCATTCACAAGATTCTTCTAGAAGTGTACACCCTCACTGCCCCTAGTTTCTTAATCATTTCATTACTAATTGTACAGTATTTGTATCCATTGTACCAAGCAATTGCTGAATTCTAGGACAATGCCATGCCAGAAAGTTACCGCCTGTGCGCCCTGTTTACCTAACTACCCATCCCTATTTGGGAGCCATGGTAGTATAGTAGCTAAACGCTCGTCTGCCAGTGCCAGTGGGTGGTCTTGGGTTCGATCCGTATCAGCGCCAGTTATAATTTTTAAAATTTACTTTTGCTCCGAGATCGACCCAGCCTTAAGTGGGTACCAGGATATGTTTTGGGAAGTAAGGATGGCCCACGTGATCCTAAGTATATAATTTCGTGAGTATATAGCTGAACATGTCAATGAACACCGAAGTAGCTCGGCTGAAAGACTGTATTGTACAAATGTTTCAGATTTCATCCTCCGGCAGTTGTTGGCGTCATGGGCAGTGCTGCCGCCTGTTCTAGTCTTCTTGGCTTAGGGCCAGAAAAGTGCAGAGCTGCTCTGGGCATTGCCGCCTCCTTTGCTGGAGCGCCCATGGCTAATGCAGGAACCACCACAAAACCTCTACATGCCGGAAAAGCTGCCAGGTATTTTCTATGATCCGTGACTTTGAATTCATTTAAAATGTTCCGTTATGTTCTAACACGTGTTGTGTTCAGTTATGTTCTAACATCTTTAATGTTCAGTTATGTTCTAAAATCTTTAATGTTAAGTTATGGTCTAACAACTTTAATGTTCAGTTATGTTCTAATATATGTAATGTTCAGTTATGTTCTAACAACTTTAATGTTCAGTTATGTTCTGTAAAGTTAAATTATGTCCTAACATCAGTAATGTTTACTTATGTTCTAACACAGGGGTGCTCAACCTTTTCTGGCCCATGCACCCCTTCACCATATGTTCAGAATGTCACCCCCCCCCCCTCTTTCGTATTTCCTCCCTATAAATTCCCCCGCCCCTTCACAGTATACATAAAAATGGAAGCTAAATTTAATAACACATACTAGAAGCAAGTCTAGATGTCTACACACAACGTGATTAACGGACCTACTTACGTTATAAAGCAAATTTCAGAAGGGCGAGAAGTACAGAACCATAAAGTACGGAGGAAAAACAATATCAAGTAATCGGTTCTTGTATTAACGCGATCTTAAAATAATCTTAATACCCCCCCCCCCCCCCGGAAAAACCCTAAATCCCCCCTCTCCCGCTGGTTAAGAACCACTGTTCTAACAACTATGACAAAAATAAGGTTTAATACTTGTATGGGGGAGGGGGAGTAGCTAAGATATTATAGCGCCCGCCTCTAACCCTTTTCGACCTGGTTGGAATCATGACACAGAAACTCCAAAAACAAAAAAAGGCTAGATGCTGGCCTGTCAACCCGATAGGTAAGGGTTCCAACTATGTTGGGTTGTATTGGCATTTTTAACTTGACTTGGGCTTCAAGGTCAAATCAGACTAAAACTGGTACCAGAAAATATCTTGAGAAATAAAAGTGTCCTGCATGATGCTGACCTATCACCCACCAAGCTCCGGTTATCCTATAAAAAAATATGTCTGGCACCACATACCATGTGCACCTTAAGGAGCATGGAAGGTTCCATTTCTGGTTATACAGGAGTGCATTAGGCACTGTGTTAGTCCAGGGTGCTGACTTGAACAATCACTGATGTTTTGTCTTGCTACCCAGGTTCGGCCTGGAGGCAGCACTGCTGGCTGACCAAGGCATTGAGGGCAACGACAACATTCTGGACATGTCATCAGGGTTCGGAGCTTTCTATGATGACTTCGATCCCGAGACTTTGATTGCTGGTAAGATCATCTTACTCTCTGATACAGCGCTCTACTTTATGGTTAGGACAGTAGTTAGTGCGGTTAGCCGTCAAGACAGTGGTGAGGATAGTGGTTAATGCGGTTGTCAATACACCGTACATAAGGAAACGTAAGTTATAAAGTGTATATATTTTCTTCATCTGCTATTTTTATTTTGTTCCATACACTGGTGGTCATTTCATGGTCTCTGTCATTGATTCTCTGCCACAGAACATTACAACAGCCCAGAGTTCCTTCTCCACAACCAGGACATTGCCCTCAAGAGGTTCCCTGCTCACCTGGGCATGCACTGGACTATTGATGCTGCCCTGGCAGTTAGATCCCGCCTGGAAGGCAACATAGGAGTGATTAGCACTGACAGCATTGAAAAGGTTGTGATCAAGGCCCCTCAGTAAGTTCTGCAACAACAGTTTCACTTACTCTTGCCCATATCTGATTTCTCTTATTGTATGAATGCCATTTTTATGTATAAGTTAACTGAATAAATGGCAAAGGATGATTAATCATGTTAAGCCACTTCCAGTATCTGTCAGGGACTTATTTATATTCAGTAGTTTTCCCTATGCAACCCCCTGTAATTAAAAAAAAAAAGTCTTAAAAGTCGAGAGGATCAACTTCATTGCACCGGATTTAATCCCATATGGCTGAAAGCGTCGCACAAAGCATGAACTCCGTAGCTCAAGTGACAACCCCCAGGAGTCTCCGAGAAAAATGCACTCGTGAACCAAAAGGCCTTGCCCGGAATCGAACCCCCAACCGTCGGAGCGCAAGGCAGACAGCTTGATCACTTCACCACAGAAACCTCCCCCCCCCCCCCCCACCACTTTAATTTGATATATAATACAACATGTCTACCACTAACAACTTTTAAGTCATAATTGTGACATACCCCTACTTCCCTTTTCTGCCATCCATTTTTCCACATACCCCTACTTCCCTTTTCTGCCATCCATTTTTCCACATACCCCTACTTCTCTTTTCTGCCATCCATTTTTGTTTGGTCCAAATATACTTTTAGCGGGGCACTCAATGTGTTAATATGCGACTTAGTAACATAACAAGATCAGCACTAGAACAGGCCGGGACAGATCAGCCGTAGAACAGGCAGGGGCAGATCAGCTGTAGAACAGACAGGGGCAGACCGACAGAAACAATGCCAGATGGCCTAAGATGGTGGCACAGAGGATATCATCAATAAAATTAATACATAACACCAGGGACCTAGATCTGTGGAGATACATGATCACCTTCCTATTTGGCATGGCATATGATGATGAACACAGATTATTTAACACAGTGGTTCTCAACCGGTGGGGAATCCCCCCCCCCCCCCCACCCGGGGGGGGGGGGGGGAGAGAGAATTTTAGGGTTTCCAGGGGGGAAATGAAGACCATTTCAAGATCACGTTAATACAAGAACCGATTACTTGATATTGTTTTTCCCTTCATACTTTACAGTTATGTACGTCTCATCCTTCTAAAATTCATTTTATCAAGTAAGTAGACCCACAAAACATGTTTTATGTGGATGTCTAGACTTGTTTTAGTATATGCTATTAAATTTGCCTTCCATTTTTACGTATACTGTGTAGGGGTGGGAGGATTTTTAGATAGGAAATATGAAAGGGGGGAATGACGTTCTGAAAATACGATGAAGGGGAGGCACGGGCCAAATTTTTGATAGGACGGGGGGAGGTTGGGGGGGGGGGAGGGGGGGTGAATGACGTTCTGAAAATATGGTGAAGGGGGGCACGGGCCAAAACAGGTTGAGAACCACTGATTTAACAGATTCAGTGCCAAACAAAAAGTAGGTCTGAACCAAATAAAAACTGATGGCGAAAAATAGGAAGTCACATTTATGACTTAAAAGTTGTTAATATGGTAGCAAATATGTGTTATAATAATGGCAGCATTTCAATGATATATAAGTCCATGGCAGATATGGGAAGTCGCTTAAGTTGATTAATCATCCCATGGAACTTAATCAGTTAAATGCAGAAAATAACACTGCTAGATACGGAACACTTCGGCAACATAAGATATCACAGCTGATTCAGTCGCTGTTGTTTCTGAACATAATTATTTACTTATATCTCTCTGTATATTCTTCTTCTTCTTTTTTCGTCCGCTTGAAATTTGCCTGTATCTGTATAGGCAATGTTGTCTCTTGTATGCATTTTTTTTAAAAATTTACTCAGTGGCCCATTATCTCCCACTGTTGTCTCTCTAGGCCAGGTTTGCCTAGATATGTTGTATTTTGGGCAGTCTTGGCATGTGTGATCTGCTGTCTGCAATGCCAATCCACATGTGCACATGGCTGATTCACCAATCTTGAATTTTGTTTACATATGGTTACGTAATCTATTGTGTCCTGTTCTGATGTACAGAATAATGATTTGTTCTGATCTATCCATAAAGTGGTAATCGCCTTGATTAGGTGTTGGTGATTTTCTGATTGATTTGATCTTTCTTTTCTTTTGGTATTTCTCTGTATATAAATTAACATAACTTTAGAAGCAGTGGTACACATAACAAGGCTAGAACATGAAATACAGCATAAGCATGGTGATATTCATGGAGGAAAGGGGGGGGGGGGGGGGGTGACAACAGAAGCATGAACTTGTAGAAACTGCTGCGAATCATCTTTTGCAAATGATAAAAAAGCAGATCAGACCATACATATTAATTTAACTTTGTCAACTGTTCTAACATTCAGCATGACGTTGTTAGTTTCATGTTTATTGTCAGCTGTAAGTTAGTATTGTGTTTTGTTTGTCTAGCCCACAAACAAACTGTCATATGTTTCACTGCCACCACGGTAGTTGTCAAGAGCCTGTCTGTCACCGTGATGACGATGAAACAAAAATACAGTGTGTTTTGTGTATTTCAGGTAAAATGATTCGTTTTAAGTAGCTCTGATATATGTTGAACCAATTCTGCAATATGCACCAGAAGAGATCAGCAAAATATGCCAGAAAATACACTTTATCTTGATTATTAACATTCACAACTGTATTGTTTTAAATCATTTTTACTGTCAGAATAGGCAAATGTCGAATAACTAATTAACTTGACTACTTCTACAATCAGCTCCAAGTACATCAACCGTCCCCTGCCTGCTACAAGCCACGAAGCTCGACACTCCTTCCAATTCAACGCCTGCACAGCATTGTTAGATGGGGAGGTAACTCCAAGTTCTTATCACAGCAATCACAGAAGACGAAACCAGTTGGTGGCCTTGCTTCAGAAAACTGAAATCCAGACAAGTGATGACAATAAGCCTTCCTTCAATGAAATGTACGTGGAGGTACATGTCCACCTGAAGGTAAATGATTAGTAAATTTCCTGTTGACAAAATGTGGAGGTGTAGAAACTAGGTCAAGTGCTGGATAGATTGTATACACATGCACACACACACACATAAAAAAAAACACCTGATAACAGTACAGTACTTTCTGGAACCCACAAGGCAAACAAACTAGAGAGAGGGAGACCTAAACACACAAGGCAAAGAGAAATAGAGTCAGAGATGAATTATATGGTGAGGGCATAGAGGTAGCCTAGTTGTAAGAAATAGCTAATGATGGAATATCTTGGTTCGGTGTTTACGAAAAAAAATTAAAAAATTTGACATTGTTCAACCGGCTTCAACAGCATGTTAATATAATTGAGGTATGTTCTCTATGGCGAAGGTGTTACGAACACGATTCATAATCCCATGTACCCAGGTTTGAAACATAGCGGTGCTGGTATTTTCGAAAAAATGTGTAGGAGCCGATCGTTCAGAAAGCAATGGCAAACTACTGAATGTAAAACTTGCCCAGGAATCACGAACAGTCAAAATGCTGAGGTTGACTGCTATGTCCTGTGAAGGGCTTGCAACTAAATTAATTAAGTGTTTGTGAAGCTTGATTATCTGTCCTTTCTTTGGTCTCTTTCGAATTAGTTAAAAAGGACTGGTTATATTTTCCCCTCTGTGATCGCCGGATTCGGTTGTGTCTTATGGAGCTCATGCTGACTGGCATTTTCTTTATTGCATTGAGTTCGTCCTGATGAGGACTGGTCATGAAAGGGACCTGCTAGATTCAGTAGCCTCCCAATTGTTCGAAGGACTAGTCTTTAAGTATTCACAAAGACTGCAGCTTGATAAAGGTCTATGCTCTACTGGAGGATAAAAAGCAGCAGAAGAAGAGGAACTGGTTCTTTTAACTATTTAGTATCAGACTGCACTCTTGTTGATTCCATTAGCAAATAACATACATTTCTTTCTGAACTTCTTCCTTGTGACTCGTTTGTGCTGAAGTGGACTCCATAGTGTGGTGTCCAAGTACAGTGTTAAAAATTGGAGGTCAAAGTGGCTGAATGGATTAAAGTACTTGTGCTTCAACTTTGGTTACACTGATGGTGGGCTAGTGGGTTCAAGCCATACCCTGATCACTTGGACTTAAATTACAAGTGCTTCAGAAGTCTGAGTGGGTTCAACTTATGGTGATTGGCGCTGGTAACAGGGAAAAGCTAAACCACACACAAAAATCAGTCTAGTGCACTCCCTAGCAGTAGCAACTACAAATACTAGCAGTAGTAACATGTGTGCAGACGATGTTTTGAGTTCAAAGCTAGTGGAGCAGACAATATTAAAATGCGATATTTGCATCTTTTAACAGAGACATCCAACTTCAGTACAATATTTATATGTAGCAACATTTGCCCTCTCTTTCGACCTACTGTCTTGGCCAGACTTCTCTGTTATATATCTTGTTTCCTGGACCACCAGTAGCATAGGGAGTAAGGATTTTAGTCAGTTCTAGTTCACTGACCCTGATGCAAGCTATGAAGCTATTAGCTGATAACTGCGTTTACCTATTTTGTTTGCTGTTGCATTATCAATTGTGTGTTTTACAAACTGCATGGTTTATGTTTTTTTACTCTGGACTCCTTTAGAATAGAAACTCCAATAAAATTATCTGCTTCTTCTTTCTTTTTCGTAACACCTTCAGACAGTATCCTGAATATATTTAAAGAGAGCAGCAGTGAAACTAACTTGTTGATACCTCCACAGAGTTTGTCCTCAAAATGTACAGGTGTAGGCCCAACATGAAAGGTATCTATCATGCAGAATTAGCCTCCAGCGTACTAAACTGCTAGGAGATTCAACATCAATTCACATCATCACCTTGGAACACCAAAATAAGATATGAAGCATGCCTCCATTGCTGTGAGTTAGGGAAGGAGGAAGCGATCACAACACTTCATAAAATTATAATGCATCTGACATCATTAATATTTCAAACCACTACTACAGTAATTTGCATGCAAATAACCTTTTCCCTTTGATATTTCCAGGATGGTTCTCAAGTTAATGGACGTTGTGACACTCCATATGGACACTGGAGAAACCCCCTGAGTGATGCCGATGTCATCAAGAAGTTTAATGCCAACACTACAACCCTGACCAAGCAGACCCAGCAGGAATTAATCAAGAAAGTCAAGACCATGGATGCATCTGAGAAAGCAACAGATTTAGTCAAACTGTTGTATTCATATTAATCCACAAGCATAAAATGGTAGAGAAGAAGACTGCTAGTCAAACATGAGTCGAAGTAAATAAGAGATCATAAAAAAAAAACATTATACTGGTAATTTTCCTGACATAATTTCATTATGGAAATGACGGCAACAAATAGCTATAGTCAGTGAAAAGGCTTCAGATTAATCCTAACATTGCAATAAGCCATAGATAAACTGCCAGAATGGTAGACAGACATATCATCACTGATTTAGACGCCTTAATTGCCATATATGTGGAAATGATCATGCAGAAAAAATTACAATGAAAGATAATGCCCCTTATTGCTTAGCAACAGTAACAAGTCTGGAACTCAACTCTGCTATTGGTTCAAGGTCTGGCTAAAGTAAAGGACTTTTGTACACACCTTGAGGCATGATTGGTTATACAGTTCTAGCCCCGTGCTTGTATAGGCGAGCTGGAACTAGATAGGTGTGGTTACGCTTGCTGCTTGTACTTGCCAGAACTTTCTGGTGCCCATTTTCAGCTAGGTCAACCTTGAAGCCCAGGTCAATAGTCCTTTAATTTAACAGCTTCATTTCTTTGATGTTGATGAGTATCTCCAAGGAGAATTGTGTGGATTTGTGCACTTTGTGCAGAGGTCTATACGTTCTGAAATCATATACAGATATTTATTGACATATGCACTAAGACATTCTTCATCTATTGAGCAATGATTACATTCAAAGTGTGATTTTCTTTACTTATTTGATCATCATCATCATCATCATCAAGTGCCCTGCCAGCTGGCGTAGGCGTTCATGGCTCTCCACAGATCTCGGTCTTTGGTTTTCTGGATCAACTCTGCTACTGATATTCCTCCATGCCACCGTCTCAATCCATCCAGCATCATTTCTCTTGGTCTGCCTCTACCTCTCTTCCCCTCAATCTTTCCAGTTGTTACAATGTTCTCCAATGCCTCTCTTCTCATCACATGACCAAAGAAAGATATTTGTCTCTTTCTTATTGTTGCATATAATGTTCTAGTTCCATTAGCTTGTTTCGGGCAGTCATTGTTAGTACTTATTTGATACCAAGAAAAATGTAAAATCAAGAAAGCAAATACAATCTTGGGAAATAAATTCAAAATTGTCACAGCCATGCATTTAAGTACACTTGTTCCTACAGTAAAATACAGTCATATTTGGAAGCAACAGATTGAAATCCCAGTGTGGTCACTAACACTTTCAATTTCTATGTTGTCAAGTGTGACTTCACATCTCTATTTCTTCCCTCTACTTCAGTGAGTGCTAATCAATACCCGTGAATTTATTTGTCCAGTATTCCAGTGGCTTCAAGGGTTCCCCCAAAAAAAGACAGTCTTGAACTGAGAACATCAAAGAATGGATGGGCCATAGTATTCCTGCACTTAAATACATTGATGAGTGTAGGAAACATTGAAACACTTGACTGTTGATGCTTCCATCAAGACACCCCTGTAGCTTATGACAGGAGTTATGAACTGACCAGATGAACATAAAAATCCAATCAAATTATCTGTTATGTTTTTATTACTCAAATTATGGATTTGAGTAGTTTTAACAATGGACATCAAATAATAACATCAGTAAGATCATCTCATCTTGTTCCTCTTATACCTTGCAGTCTTGAGGTGAAGCATAAACAATGGGAGAGTGTCCATTTATGGTCTTCATATATTAAGATTCCCTTGGACTCTGTTATTCCCTCTATCCATTGTTTGCATGGTTGGCCTCTTTCTCTGGTTCTATTTGGTCTGTACATCATTGCTTGTTGTGGTATACTGTCAGTTGGTAGCCTAGTTATATGGCCGAACAATTTCACTTACTGTTTTTATTACCACAACTTTAGCCCTGATTTCAACTTAATTTTCTCTCTTCTTGATACATTGAGTATTCTTTTCAGAAATCTCATTTCAATTATTGTTATTTTTCTTATTCTCTTTTTATTTTACAGTCCATATTTGGTATTGGTAGCATAAAGCTAGTAGAAAGATTGTATTGTGGAGTCCTTTTTTTAGTACCTACTGATACAAGTTTATTCTTTAGTATTGATGCCATTTGTCATAAACTTAAGTAACAACAACTATATTAACATATCAGATGACGACACCCTGATGAGTCATGATCTGCAATGTCTACCTCAGACCAAGCACCTGCAAAAAGATGTAGCTGAACATGTTGTAATGCTTTGCTTTGTACATAATGAGTTAACATGACAAAATTCTGGGACAGCTGGAATTAACCTCACGATGCTAGAATTATGCCAGACACTGAATGATAAATCTGTAAATTTCATGACAATCAAAGAATAAAGGGGTGAGACAGTCAAAGGAATGGAAAATATACAATGTACAATTTGTAATAAAACTGTTAATACATTGTGATATATCATTAATTGATTTGTACCCATTGTGGTGGATGTATGTACATTACTTTCTTGTTTTTAATTATATTCAAATGCAAGTCAAACTATATCTTGACAATGTAACTTCATAAGTGAATGATTGAGAGGGGTCAGGGAGAGAGAATGTATGAGAGAGAATGTATGTATGTGTGAGAAAGAGAATGTGTGAAAGAGAGAGAGCGAGGCAGAATGTGAGATTGAGAAAAAGTGTGAGTGCGAGAGAAAGTGTGAGTGTGAGAGACAGGCAGAGAATGCATGAAAGAGAAAGAGAGAAAGAGAGAGAGAGAGAGAGAGAGAGAGAGAGAGAGAGAGAGAGAGAGAGAGAGAGCATGAGACAGCATGTGAAAGAAAGAGTGGAATAGAGTGTAAGAGTAAAAGCATTAGTGAATAAATTGGTAATAGATGGTAAGAGGGAGCAAGAATGAGTAATAAAATGTGAGATAGTGCAAGCAAGATCTTATAGTGACAACATAATTAATGAGATAATAAGTGAAAGATAGATTCAGTGAGAGAACAGGTGAGACATAGTGTGAAACAAACAAGTAACATAATAAATAAGAGTGAGAATGAGTAAAAAATAGCATGATTATCAAAACAATGGATATCCTATATGTTATAGCAATATCAATGAACCAGTTAAGGTTACATTTTTGAAGCTATACTGAGTTTTTTCGGCCACATTAAAAGACATAATAATCTTATAAAAACCATACTGGAGGGTAAGGGTGCAGGCAAACAAGCAAGAGGTAGACAATGATACAATTGGGAAGATAACATCAAAAGATGGACAAACAGCAGTCTGACAGAATGTACAATCAAGGCGAGAGATAGTGTTAGAAATCCATTGCAGCCAACCTTCATTGTGGAGATGGCACCACATGATTGATTGATTTTGAAACTTATTTTTACACATTGAGTAGTATTGACCGACACTGAAATTATCAGAAGGAAGTAGTAACTAGATATCACACAACACAAGATTATAGAAAACTCTAGGCACACTAAAGATCCTTGACATCCCCAAACAATATGATATTCTGCTAAAGGACATGCCCAGTCAACATCACACAGCAAATCCTTTGCAGAATGCTGTTTTCATCACGGCCTCAAATCTCCATTTCCAGAGATGTGATTTTTTTTAAAAACAGTGTTAGAATATCTTGGAAAGAGAAGAATCACATGCTGAGATAGTGGTATGGGGATTTCAGTCACAGGCACAGAGGAAGTTAAGGTGGTTGCTTTGCATATAAAGAGTTGCCCAGTATCTCACCTCAGGCACCAGCTGGCTCTGTGCTGATTGTATGGAACACCCGCAAGACTTCTGCCTGACGTCCTTGACATTCACCATGGAACAACTGCCATAATAGGCCTGGACTGAACTGGCTGGGGAAGGGGGGGGGGGGGGGGTCTTGGAGTTGGTGGTGCAAATATCACAGCTCTGTGGTAAACAGACAAAGCGCAGTAGTGTCCAAAACAAAAAAATATCAGACATACATAGAAGAAGAAGAAATGCTGAGATTTTGACATCTGCTAGCTTGACTAAACTACTCATCAAAACCATGCAGTAAAAACAAAAGAAATGTATGGGACACATCAACTTTCGAGATATAATTTATTTTTAAACATAGCCTTATTTGGGAAAATACTCAGCAAAAGAGACAGAGAAAAATTTATGTGAGAGGGTTGAACAGGTGAGCAAGAAATAATAATATTAGCAATATCAACTTCATCATAACATTAAACGACAAAGCAGATTGGAGTGTCACGATTGCTAATGTCAACTTCAAATCTGCCTCCTGAAAAAAAGAAACTAAGAAATACCTTAAAGGCTTGTTGAACAATATAAACACACAATGAAAATATTAATCTATCAAACTAGAAGAGCACAGTGACAAGCAGGAGATTAGTCCTCCAAAGGAAATGGAAAAGAGAAAGAAACAGCAGAGATAAAGAAGCAGCAGAACAAAAGAAATACCAGGGGGAAAAAATACACTGAAAGCCAGCAAGTTAAAACCCAATTACAACCTTATTAAATGGTGAACAGGGTAATCTGATGTTTAAAAAACCTTGACTCCCGACACACCTACTGTGTTACCTTAATGACCCACTAATGGAATTATGAGATAGAAAAGACAGACAAAACATAAGAAGGCAGCTCAAGGACAAAAATAAAAAGATAAATCACAATATGAACTAGGTTATATTCATTGACTATTGAAAGTAAACTTGCCAAGAAATCACAAAAAGCCAAAAAATTCTGGGGTTGAGTGTAAAGCATAATCCTGTAAAGGATATGTCCTGTAAAGGATACATCCTGTAAAAGATACGTCCTGTAAAGGATACATCCTGTAAAAGATACATCCTGTAAAGGATACACCCTGTAAAAGATACGTCCTGTAAAGGATACATCCTGTAAAAGATATGTCCTGTAAAGAATACATCCTGTAAAAGATTCTCCTGTAAAGGATATGTCATGTAAAAGATTCATCCTGTAAAGGATATGTTCTGTAAAGGTTATGTTCTGTAAAAGATACGTCTTATAAAAGTTATGTCATGTAAAAGATACGTCCTGTAAAGGATATGTCCTGTAAAAGACATGTCCTGTAAAGGTTATGTTCTGTAAAAGATACGCCCTGTAAAGGATATGTCCCATAAAAGATACTTCCTGTAAAAGATATATCTAGTAAAGGAAATGTCTGGTAAAAGATATGTCCTGTAAAAGACATGTCCTGTAAAGGATATGTTCTGTAAAGGATATGTTCTGTACAGGATACGCCCTGTAAAGTTTATGAAACTATGTTTTTTTAAAATATTCATTACATTTTTGGGATATCCATTACATTCTCATGCAACAGTATATCAATGTATGGGCTTTCATATTACTGTATAATTTGTTCAGTGTATGGTTGCTTGTAGTATGGAAGTGAAGTTAATCAAATGTAAAATTTACAAAATGTATACATGAAAGAGCTTTCATTGTTCCAGGTGTTATTTGTAGCTAATTTTTACAGACATTTGGTACATACTTTTCTAAATTACTTATATTATCATTTTATTTGTCTCATGTATGAATTTTAACAGTCCAGCTAATCAAGGTAGTCAGATTTATATTCCTGATCTATATATTTACAAAAATAGTTTTAACTGATAGTTTTATTTTAGTCTAAACATTCTAATTAAAGTCTAATTATTAATTAGTAATTAATATCGTTGGGTTTGTGTACATGAGATGAGAATACCTACCCATGGGTAGACAGAGTCTCTTACCTTGTATTGAACCTGCGTAGAGGAAATCAACCTGATACAATTGCACACCGAAGTTGGACTGACTGACTTGTGAGGTGCACAACTTGGTGTGATGCATTTCCTTCGAAAGAGGGACGAACATGAGTAAGAGAAGAGTACCACAGGATATTTTTTAAAACCAATATTGAGTTAATCTTCTGAATAAAAGAAGAATAACCTTTTGACATACCAAACACTTTGAATATTTTATATAGTGCCCAGTTTACTATAGTTTATCATAATATATTAATGAAAATACTTTCTATAGAGCTTCAATTGAAACATTTTGTCACAGACAGTTTTGATTTGTTAATTTGAGGTCTGTTATTTTTAATTCCCTTCTTTAATTTTCAGTTTTCTGTGGTCTTAAGGAATAAATTACATAATAATTTTTTTTTAAAGATTTTAATAGGGCGTAATGGTATCTTTAGTTTTGTTAAGAGGGTAGGTAAAAGTGGCTCATATCATGTCATATTTCCATTATCCATATCTCATTCAACCTCAGAAGAGAAGTTATAATTAGGGCCCCTCCCAGCCTCAGATTAATAATCCTGAAACCAAATCTGCCACATTTCAGAAATTAATTTGAAAAGGATTGTTGTCCATAAGAGGTAATGTATGTGTAATGTGGTACAATAGTTAATCTGTTCTTTATTGAAGGTATTGTTTCATAACTTATCATACCATTTAAATTTTGTATAAACATCCAAACATGTATCTCCATTTGATAATATATACCAAAATTAGATTGACATACACTAGATTTGTTTTGTTAATTTGAGTTGTATTAATTTTAATACCCTTCTTTAATTTTAAGTTTTCTGTGATCTTAAGGAATAAATTACATACTAATGTTTGTTTTTTTTTAAATTAAAAAGAACATACTAGTATCTTTAGTTTTATTATTAAGATGAAAAACTTACTGACCAATAAAAAGATGTCAGTTGCAAACGAGAAAAAGAGTGTTGAGGTGCTACATAGAACCTGTACTTTTGTATGGATGTGATGCGTGGACAATGAGCAAACAGGCTGAAAAACATCTGATGGCTGTGGAAATGTGGTTTCTGAGGAAAATGCAAAGAATACCATGGACAGTCAGAAAAACCAATAACCAAGTCCTGCAAGAAACTAATGAAAACCGTAAACTGATTAGAGAAAGTAGTTGTAGACAGTCAACATTTTTTGGGCATATTATGAAAAGGAATAAATTGAACTTGGTGACAACTGGCAAGATCAAGGGGAAGAGATCCAATGGGAAGACAGAGAAATAAATACCTGGATGGCTTGGCCATGTACCATGGTTGAGGCAAGAACACTGAGTTGATCCACGGCTCTGGTGATCGAGTGAAATGGCGAATCATGACCGCCCACACTTATCGGCATGGCACATGATGGATGGATGGATTAAGATAGGAAAACTGGTGCAATGGTTAATCTGCTCTTTACTGTAGTAATTGTTTCATAACTTTTCACTCCATTTCAATTTTGTATAAACATCCAAACATGCATCTCCATTTGACAGCAGATGCCAAACTCAGATTGACATATATTATTCAGTTATCATATATATTTTCTAAATATGTTTTAATTCTTACATGTTACAAGTTTATGGAAAATTTAATAAAACGTGTATTATCCTTCTATGTGTTCAA
This sequence comes from Cepaea nemoralis, assembly GCA_014155875.1. Classification (NCBI taxonomy): domain Eukaryota; kingdom Metazoa; phylum Mollusca; class Gastropoda; order Stylommatophora; family Helicidae; genus Cepaea; species Cepaea nemoralis. The sequence continues at coordinate 72,556 of JACEFZ010019201.1, forward strand.
TATTGTTTGTTATAATTTCCCTCTGATCATTGGATCGGAGTCTGTTGACAAATGACATGCCTCTAATCTGTAGAGGAAATATGACCACCCCAGGCCTGATCCCAGCCAGTCTGTATGTACTGTGCTGAATCATGGCCTAGTTACATCATAATATGCGTCTCCCCAGATGTGAAGTTCCAATAACAGTCTTGTGATAAATAATCACACATAGTATTGTTTGACACTCATAGAAGGAGAAGAAGGAACTAGACAACATAAAATTTGAAAGTTATAGTTCCCGACCGGGATTTGAACCTCACTGCAGGAACAAATCTACTTCGACGCATGACCAACTAGACACTGGTCGTGTGTTGAAGTACACTTGTTCCTGCAGCTAAGCGCCATTGTCGTTTGGAGGTAACAGGTTTGAATCCCAGTCGGTAACTATAGCTTTCAAATTTTATGTTGTCTAGTGCGTCCTCTAATCTCTACTTCCTTCTTCTCCTTCTATGAGTGCGAAACAATACTATGAGTGTTTATTTATTAACTGTCTTAATGGCCTCAAAGGGTTCCCCAATTTTTTTCCAATAACAGCTTATGCACTCCACAGGTTTCTGAGGTTAAAGAGGGGAAGGAGAGTTCTGCAACACAGCCCGTGTGGGGATGATACTTTGAAAGTGTCTATATCAGTGGTTCTCAACCTTTTTTGGCCCATGCACCCCTTTACCATATGTTCAGAATGTCATTCCCCCCTCCCGTATTTCCTCCCTATAAATCCCCCCTTCCCCTCCACACAGTATACATAAAAATGGAAACTAAATTTAACAACACATACTAGAACAAGTCTAGACATCTACATAAAATGTGATTTGCGGGCCTACTTACGTTATAAAATGAATTTCAGAAGGGTGAGAAGTTCAGAACAGTAAAGTATGGAGGGAAAAACAATATCAAGTAATTGGTTCTTGTATTAATGCAATCTTGAAATAATCTTAATTCCCCCCCCCCCCCCCCCCCACCCCTGGAAACCCTAAAATCCCCCCCGGGGGGGGGGGGGATTCCACACTGGTTGAGAACCACTGGTCTATATCAACCTCATTCCAACAGATGCCAGTCCTTTACAGGGCTAAGATGACGTGGACGTCAATACATTGAAATAGTTTTTTAAAAACTCACATCTTCCAGGGGAAATCACCAGCCAACCAATCATCATCATTATTTAGTGTCTAGCCATCATGTCTCTCCATAGATCTTGGAAGTCTGCTGATGATATTTCTCAATGCCACTGTCTCCATCCATCCAGCATCATTTCTCTTGGTCTGCCTCTCTTCCCCTTGATCTTTACATTTGTCACAATATTCTCCACTCCCTCTCTTCTCATCACATGACAAAGAAAGCCACTTTCCTCTTTTTTATTGTTGTATATAATGTTCTAGTTTCACCAACCTCTTCCAGTGAATCATTGTTAGTTACTCTGGCAGTCCAAGGAATTCGCAACATTTGTCTCTGTTGCTTTCAAGGTCTTTCTCATTTGTTCTTTTAGTACATTCCACGATTCACTGCCAAAAAGCAAAACAGGCTCTATATAGCATTTCAAGACTCTCCTTCTTAAATTCAATATTATATTTAATTTACGGAAGATAATTACAACTCAGTATGTGAATTAAAAATAAAACCACATTTGTAGTCTAAATATTATATTTTGGGGCATGACCTGTAATCACTTTGTCAGTATTTTTTCATGAGTGAATCAACAAAGTGCCAAAAGGGATAAGAGCGTTTGCTCTTCAACTTCTGATGCTCTAATGGCGAGGTAGGCAGTTAATTTCCTACATTAAGCTGAACTTAACCATTGACTTCTTGATTAGAATGCAATGGCAAACTACTGCACGTAACATTGATATTAAGAACGTGTCACTAATTTATTGGTGACCAACATCCTGGGTTGATGGTAACCTCCTGTAAAAGACATTCAGTAAACTTGTGTGTGTGTGTGTGTGTGGTGTGTGTTAGCTCGAAGATGAGGTTAGGAATTCCCTTCAAACCCCGCTGTTTTGTGTATTTCATTGTGACTAAATAAAGCAGAATTATCCTGCACACAAGGAGGATACAGTGCTGGTAGACTTGTGAGCTGTATCAATCACCTTTAACAAATTGTCATGAACCAATGTCTTGTGACAGAAAGTATTAATATTAACACCCCAACCAACCCGAACTGGTTGTAACGTAAATCAAAAGAAATAACGTTGTCATCACATTAAACTAAAGTTTTATTGAATATTGGCATTAGTTACTCAAAACATAAATCAAAAATCCCTAATTCGAAAGACCACCCAGTCACTACACTAACTACCGGCTATCCCCTTTTAGTATTAATGCCCTTTAAAACACAAAATCTATAACTTGGTTTCTAACACCAAACCATCCCTAACACCATTCCCAAGCTCTAACCCCCTTCCTCCCAACCACTTCTTCCATTCTCTATCTTACACAAATAGTGCGCACCATGCACACACAGAGTCATGCACAAACTAAGCAAACTGTCTTGGTGATATCTAGTAAACTATCAGATTAACTCATGTCTAACTTGTCATCCGTGGTTGTCTGTATCTGTCATCTGAACCTATTACCTCATGTCCACAAAGGCTAGTCCAATGTAGAACCGTGACACAAATTAAGTCCGATTCTTTTATCGTTCAACGTTTAAACACAGACAAACAGTCAAAAACACACACACAAATAAAACATAATACAATAAAGACTTCATAACAGAAATATACAGAAGACATTGTCATATATGTCAGCATTTATTTGACATGGGTAGAAATATTCATAAATCTGTATTCAGGAATAAACAATAAATGTTTCAAATTATGCTTACAAATAATTATCTATCTGCTAATGCAGAGGGCTCAAGTCAATATCATTTGTCAAAATCTGCTGCTGTAAATGTGACATCGTGAAAGTAATGAATTTGTTATTAGTACATACTTCTAGAACAGATCATCCAGTACATACAGTTATCACAGCACTCTTTTTATTGGAATCATTCATCGCATCACAACATACAACATGAGCCACAGAAACCAGTGGCCTAAACAAATCACCTTCTACTTTGCATATACAGGATAACATATAAACAGTGTCAATATGATTGGGAACATAATGTTTCAAAATCAGTGTGACTTATACTTCAAATTGATTACATTGCAAACTTTAAGCTACAGAATGATTGTGAATCATTTGCTACAAAATGACTGAATGGTAAGCTTCAAAATTATTGTAAGCAACATGCAATAGCATTAAAGTCTTTAACAGACATAAATTAAACAATCATCAAAGCCTTTAGCAGCTATAATTAAGACAATCAAAGCCTTTAACATATATAATCAAACCAATCAAAGCCTTTAACAGATAGTAATCAAATCAATCAAAGTCTTTATGATATATAATCAAACCAATCAAAGTCTTTAACAGATACAATCAAACCAATCAAAGCATTTAACTGATATAATCCTACCAATCAATGCCTTTAAGAGATATAATCAAATCAATCAGAGCTTTTAACAGATATCAAACCAATCAAAGCCTTTAAGAGATATAATCAAATCAATCAAAGCTTTTAACAAATATCAAACCTATCAATGCCTTTAAGAGATATAATCAAATAAATCAAAGCTTTTAACAGATATCAAACCAATCAAAGCCTTTAAGAGATATAATCAAATCAATCAAAGCTTTTAACAAATATCAAACCAATCAATGCCTTTAAGAGATATAATCAAATCAATCAGAGCTTTTAACAGATATCAAACCAATCAAAGCCTTTAACAGATATAATTAAACTAATCAAAGCTTTAAACAGTTATAATCAAACCAATCAAAGCCTTTAGCAGCTCTAATTAATATATGGTATACATGCAGTAGTCACAGTTTTGTAGCTTTAGTAACATTTTCTGCTTAAGATGGATAAAGAGAGATTACCTCAGTCAAATACATGGGGCCAAGAATGGATCGACAGTGGCAGAAAAAGGAGAGCTTTCACCAGGTCACCATAACTTTGGACAATGAATGTAACAAATGGTACAATGGATTGACAGAGTTAGAAGTACAACGGCAGAGACAATGCAATAGTGTATACAGATGGATTCTGTGTGGCATGAAGAGAAATCTGGCTGGATTCTTAGCAAAAATCAAGAAGAAAGGTCATTGCTGAGAAAAATGGAGCCTATAAGTCCATCATCTTATGTATGAGGTGTAATTGGTGAAGCTTTGAAGTGGGTATCCAGTACTTGAATCATCAAGACAATCATAATGTCTGATTCTCAGTCCAATTTATGTTACGTTTAGAATGGACCAATGTGGCATGAGTGGATACCAAGCACAGATAACTCTCTCTTGCAGGGACTTACATGTACACACTATCTGGATCATGCTGGAGTATGAGGTAATGAGCAAGTGGACAGGCTGGCGTCAAGAGTGATTTGAACACCCATCATGGACAAGACATACTAAAGAATATGAATGACAAATTGAAGACAGTTACAGATGAAACAACATATTCAAGGATACACGAATTAGAAGTTAAGTCAAGTCTGGGAGGGAGGGGAGTATTAGAAAGAGAGAGAGAGAGAGAGAGAGAGAGAGAGAGAGGAGTATTAGAAAGAGTATAAGAGGGAGGGGAGTATTAGAGGCAGGGGAGTATTTAAGAGGCAGGGGAGTATTAGAGGGAAAAGTCAACATGTTTACAAGTGTGTCAGTGAAACGATTAGCATCCACAACTTGCAAAATTTGCTGCAGGAGACAGATCATCTTATGGGTTTGCCCAGAGTGTTATAATGTTGATTCTTCAATCAATCAATCAACCAACCAATCAACCAATCAACCAATCTATCTCTCTGTCAAGTCTTTCATTTCATCTGAACATGCTATCTAGAAACAAAAGCTCTGGAAATTGTTTTACTCTGATGTTATGTATCATCACCATCATCATCATGGCTGGTGTAGGTGTTCATGTCTCTCCACAGATCTCAGTCTTTGGTGTTCTGGATCAACTCTGTTGATGACATTTCTCCATGCTACCTCACTCCATCCAACACCTTTTCTCTTGATCTGCCTCTGCCTCTTTTCCCATTGATCTTTTCAATTGTCACAATGATTCAATGTCTCTCTTCTCATCACAAAATTGTTTACTAATGCTCTGTGAATGCTCTGGCACATATAAAAAGATGCTGCAAAAGCCAGCATAATCTTTGCTGTAATTGTCACAAACTGACTTGCATGAAGAAAACAAGGATCAACAAAATAATAATAAATAATAATGAAAAGGTAATTTTAACAAGGTTATACATTTTCAACATTAATACTCAATTAGTTTAGTCTACTTAATACATCCAAACAATTTTCTTGTCATGTATTCTGTTCAGAAAACACTATTCTGTCCACTCACACTTAAATCAACACAATGTAGCTGTTCTTCAATAAGCACACACAAAACACAACACAAATGATCACTAAGTAGTTTAAACTAAATCCTGCCAACTGACTGCTTGCAAAACTCAATACTAAATTTCATATTGTAAAAATACAACTGAATTAAATGAAACTAGAAAAAAAAATTAAAGTAATACTTTCCCACTGCGAATCTGAATATTGAAAGCACAAACAATAAATTGCATAATTTACTAGCTGGCATATTCTTTACATCTGATCAAATGCATAATGGGGAAGTCACTCAGCACGTGTTTTATGTTGAATGACTTCTGCAGTATGCACCTGATGAGATGCAGTGAAATATTCCAGGCAATAAATTGTGCAGCCTATTGTTAGTGTCTTCATTTTTCAGATTCACTGTGGGAAAGAAATGTAATAGGTTACTTTATTCCTTGTAGCTTCGTAATTTGAATATTATAATACTGATGGTAATTACATTTATAAGAAAACATACAATTACGATTGCTAAAAAAAAAAAGTCTGAAACAGTAGATTTAAACGAGAGATATAAGAAATCTGTTTAGTAGATTTAAAAAAAAAAAAATAGAATTCTGTCATATTGAATATTTGATCAGTTCATTGGATTTTACTCTCAAAGACTAAGATTTAACTATTAAATCTGATGCACTGTTGTTCAGATCATGTGGGCCAAAAATAGAGCTTGCGTTAATCATAGTGAAGTTGGTTTCACATCTGCAGAGAGTTATATTAGAATGCAACATGGTCATGATCAGCACTGATAGACACACACGTAATGTTTAGTGCTCATAGAAGTAAACGAAAGAAGCAGAGACTAGAGGACGCACTAGACGAGATACAAATTGAAAGCTGTTACCTCTCGTTCATGAGGATGACAGACCTGGCTAATGAAGTCACAATTTTTGGGGATATCTTATTGGTAATGCGTCAAAGTTCACTTATTCCTGCAGCGAGGCGCTGTCATCATTTGGAAGTGACAAGTTTGAATCTCGGTCGGTAACTATGTCTGTCAATTTTTATGTTGTCTAGTGCATCCTCTAGTTTCTAGTTCTTTTACTTCAATGAGCATCAAACAATACCTGTTTGTTTATTTATGAACTGTCTTAGTGGCCTCAAAGGGTTCCCCAATTGGTATTTCTGATTATTCAGCATATCACGTATGGACTTGTTGAGACCAGGTCTAGGTTAGTCATGTAACCTCCACAGGTTTTAGGTGTTTCATTATCAACAAACTAAAACTCTATGTCCAGAGGGGTCAATGGAGATTTGAACCAAGACCATTGATAAAGATGGCAAGTGCACTAACCACTACAACAATCTTCTTCTCTTCTTCTTCTTCAGCATTCCGAGCCATTGAGGTTCTTTGCTGCAAATACAATCTGTCTCCATTCGTCTCTCTGGTGGACCTTCTCTTGCCAGTCGTTGATTCCAAGTGCTTGTAGGTCTGTATGTATATTATCTCTCCACCGCCTTCTTGGTCTACCTCGGGGTCTACGGTCATTTATTTCCTGAGTGTAAGCGAGTTTTGTTTCCCTATTATCTTCCATTCTTTCTATATGCCCCAGCCATTGTAGTCTATTAGCCTTCATGATACCAGTGATTAGCGGGGACTTAAACAAATCATAAATGTCTTTGTTACTTCTTCTTTTCCACTCTCCACTTTGTGTATCCCTAATGGGTCCAAAGATGCGTCTTAAAATTTTGTTCTCAAAGGTTTGTAACAAGGCTTCGTCTCCTTTCGTTGTACTCCAGGTTTCAGAGCCATACAGCACAACTGGTCTGATCAGTGTTTTGTATATTGTGATTTTGGTGTTACGAGATAGCGCCTTTGATTTTAGTAGATGTTGTAGTGCATAGTATATCTTATTTCCAGAGTTGATTCTAGTTTGTATTTCTTCCCTTATGATGTTGGAGCAGTTGAAGATTGTACCCAGGTATTTGTATGTTTCCGTTCTTTTAATGGTCATATTATCTATTTGTATGTGGCCAGAGTTTTTAGCCATTCCGTCTCTTGAAATTACCATATATTCTGTCTTATCTTGGTTGATAACCAGCCCCATCTGTTGGGCTTTTTCCTTTAAGTGAGTCAATATTTCTAATGTCTTTTGTTCACTTTGCCCTATAATATCTATATCATCTGCATAACCAAGCAGCTTGGATGTTCCTCCAATATCACATTCCTCCTTTACCTTCCTTACAACTTTCTCTAGAGCCAGATTGAAGAGTAGCGGCGATAGTGCATCACCCTGTTTCAAGCCAGATGTTATTTGGAAGGGGTCTGATTTCCTGCCTTTATATGTTACTATATTATAAGTATCTTCCATGCATAGTTTGTTCATGTTAATTAACTTCCTTGGTATTCCAAATTCCTGCATAACATTCCATAGACTATTCCTATGGACACTATCATAAGCCTTTTTAAAATCCACAAAATGTTATGGAGATCTCTTTTATATTCCCAATGTTTCTCGGCTATTTGTCGTAAGATAAATATCTGATCTATTGTTGATCTGTTTTGTCTAAAACCCGCCTGGTAGTCACCTAATATGTCTTCTGAATATGGTTTTAGTCTATTTAGTAATACTGCGGATAGTATCTTATAGCTTGTGGACAGTAGTGATATTCCTCTATAATTTCCACATTGGAACTTGTCTCCTTTCTTAAAGATAGGTATCAATAATGACTCTTTCCAGTCATGGGGTCACCACTACAACAATACACAGAAATATCAACTGGGGAACTATTTGAGGTCATTAAGATAGTTCATAGATAAACACACATGTATTGTTAAACCCTCGAAGAGGCAGAAGAAAGAAGTAGAGATTAGAGGACATATTAGACAACAAAAAACTTGAAAGCTATAGTTACAGACTGGGATTTGAACCTTTTACCTCCAAATGACAATAGGGCCGCACTGCAGGAGCAAATGTACTTCAACGCATGACCAACTAGACACCCCTAAAAAAGGTGTTTTCATTAGCCAGGTCCATCATCCACCTGAATACACAACTATGGAATATTGGCAGAATTTGTATCTAACCACTGAGATAGCACCATAGGTCTCCTAATGTGTATGTTGTCTAGTGTGTCCTCTAATCACTACTTCAACTTCTATGAGTGCCTAACAATACATGCATGTTCTTTGCTAACCACTACAACAGCATGGTTCCTACATTTCAACATCAGTAAAAACATTGGACCTGTTTACATACGTTGAAGCATGTTGGGTATATGGTGTTATTCCCATATTTGTATAGACCAATTCGCTCTCAATTGGTGGTATGGTTAATACCATGCCAATGGTGTTTACTTCCTTCTTAGAGTGTGGTGACCTAAGAGCTCAAGTGTATTAAGAAATAAATCTGCATCAGTGAGGAACCGAACACATGACCAAGGGCGTGTACGTAAGCATGCTAGCCTCTTGGCTCCCACATGTGAACATAATGCTAGAAAAACACTTGCCAGCACAGAGATAAACTGTAATTTAAATAGATATAAATCTAGATTTTTCTGCACTATAACAATAAGCACCGGATGAATGAGATTACAGTTTGCCTTATTCTTGACAACAAATTCTGAATAAATGTAAGACAGTTCCAACTTTCAATTTTCTACACTTTAACATACAGCTAATGTTCAGAATGTCTGGAATGTCTAGATAAGATTATTATGGAAGGATGCACATCGAAGAAGAGAGCGATCTCATTGTCGATGGGGTTCAAGATAGGATGGGTAATTCCCATATTACAACAACATAGACACAACATCTGGCTTTTGACAGAAAGGAACTTTGAAATACTGTTATGGGTGAAAAGTTCTGCACTGGATAAGTCACTGGATGATGATTGTTTAAAATAAGTAAAGATATTAATTTATTGGATAATAGTATAATGGATAGATAATATTATTAAGAAAATGTATGCTTGACACAAGATAAGTATGTGTTGGAAGTTATATTTTGTTCAATAAAAGGTACAATTTTTATTTAAGAAAGGTAGGTTTTGTTCAGAAAAACGTTGATTTGATCAAATGACCTGCCATTAATTACCTACATAATGTTGTCAATTTCTTTTTTTCAGATGAGCTTTTCAATTCATGAAAAATGATCCTAGCTATTTGAATATTTAAAAGATTCATACTGTAACAAAATAGTTACTTTCCCTTTATAAACACTGTGATAGTAGACATAAAGGATTCAGAAGAAAATTACAAAGAGTAGACAGAAAGGATTCAGAAGAAGATTACAAAGAAACCTGCAAAAAAGAAAATCCTAACCTGCACAGTTTGCGGCGACGGCACTAGCCAGGCGGCTTTAATTCCTCAGGCTCATCACATACATCACAATGTACTATATTGGCAGTAAATGACAGTTTTTTTTAACAAAGAAACCTGCAAGTTATAACATGAGCATATAAAGCATTCAAATCTGCATTCATAAAGACACCTGTGTATTATAACATAAGGATATAATGCATTCACCTAAGCATTAACAAACAGAGAAATTCTATAATTACAAAGAAACCTGCATATTATAACATGAGCATTTAATGATTCAACTCAACATTCACAAACAGAGAAATCCTATAAATTAAACTCAAACCTGCATATGATAACATGATAATATAAAGCTGTCAACTCAGTATTCACAAGGAGAGATATTTTATCATTTATAAAGTATTCAACTCAGCATTCACAAAATATCCTATAATCACACAGAAACCTGTGGATTATAACATAAGCATATAAAGCATTCCACTGAGGTTTCACAGAGAAATTATATAAATTACTAAGAAACCTGCATAATAAAACATGAGAATATAAGTCATGCTATTCAACTTAACTAAAGAGTCTCTGGGAGTCTGTGGCAAAGTGGTCAAGCCGTTTGACTCGTGCTCCAAAGGTTGTGGGTTCAATTCCGGGCCGCACCCTTCGGTTTACGACTTAAATATTTAGGAGACTCCTGTGGGTCGTCGCTAAAAGCTACGGAGTTCGTGCTTTGTGCGACGCTTTCCGCGCTGCGGAAAGAGACCGAGCCATATGGGATACAACCCAGTTCAATGAAGTCGACCCTGTCGACTTTTAAGCGACTTAACTAATGAGAATGTTGTCAAGAGGTCAGAATGTTCATCTTATATATCATAGGACATGTGTTTAATCCTTGGTAAGACTAGGGGTTTTTAACCCAAAAATGCTAGTCTGTACACTAAGTGGCGACTGCTTTGGCAAGCGGAATTCTCAGCCTGAAAAAACTTTCTGGCATACAGCAGTAATGGCATGCATGCTGTAATGAACACAAGTAAATGGGACAATTCTTCAACAGGTGAATCGACACAACTATCTTGGAAGAGTCATAACATCTGATGGAAGATGCCTTGTAGATATTAAAACAAGAATCGCCACGGCAAAAGTAGCTTTTTGAAACATGGAAAACATCATCACACAAAAAAAAGGCTGTCAAATGCAATGAGAAAAAGTGTTGAGGTGCTACATAGAGCCTATACTATTATATGCATGAGAAACATGGACAATAAGCAGACAAGCTGAGATGGCAGCAGAAATGTGGTTTCTGAGGAAAATTAAAAGAATACCATGGAGAGATAGAAAAATAAATTAGAGTTCTTTCGGAAACAAATGAAAACCGTAAATTAATTAGAAGAAAAAAAAATTAGACATAGACAGTCAAGATTTTAGGGTTATTATGAGGAGAAATAATCTTCAAAACTTACTGAAAACTGATGGAAAAGAGCATGATAAAAAGCAGAGAGATTAATACCTAGATAGCAGGCCATGTGACCACACTCAGGTCAAGAACACAGACCTGATCCAAGACTGGTGATCCTGTGAGATGGCAGACCGTGACGGCTAACGCTTATCGGCACGGCACATGATGATGATGAATGACAACAAAAATGCAATCAAATTTTAAATAAAAAACTCCAGAAATTACCACACACACAAACATCACTGATTCAATCTTGAGTGCCCTAAGCAGGGTCTGGTCATGTGACACTAATGAATGCATTAGCATCATATTAATAAAATAAATGCTTGACACAATACACTTTCAAGATGACAGGGAGTATGCAGACGGATGTCAGTTGCGGTTAGCCTTGAGAAAAGTGACCCCGAAATTCATCGAATATGTAGTCTGGAATAAAGGACTCCACAAGCTGAAACATTTAGATAAATGAGAAAATAATTAATAGGACAGCTGAATATACAAATTTCGTGATTAAAAAGTGCATAAACATTAAAATTAGAGAGACCGAGAGACTAAGAGACTAAAAGATACAAACAGAGAGAAACTAAAACTCTTTGTTAGTCTCTCTCTCTCTCTCTTCTAGTCTCTCAATGTCTCTTTCTCTTGGTCTCTCTCATGACTCTTTCATGGTCGCTCAGTCTCTCTGTGTCTCTTTTCTAGTCTCACACTCATAATTCTCTCTCTTTCTTAGTCTATCTCTCATAATTTTCCTCTGTCTCTCTTAGTCTCTCTATCTCTAACAAAGAGACTACAAGAAAGAGAGACAGACAACTAGGCATAAAGAGAAAGAGATAGACTTGCAGTTTAACAGAGAGACACAAAAATATACATATACAAGCATAACAGATTACAAACTCTGACAACAAGATGAATATGAACAGCCAATAAAGAACTAGACCTAAACACATGGTTACTGATTTCAGGTCATGTAAGTTAGTGAAACCCAAATTATTTGGGAACATTTCTAGAGGCTGAGAAAGAAGAAAAGATAAAGTGAACTCAGTTTTGCAAGTTATACAAAAATATCAAACAAACATAATGACACACATATATATATATATATATATATATATATATATATATATATATATATATATATATATATATATATATATATATAAAACACAATGTATGTATTTCCGTCCGTTCTTTATGCGTTCGCAAACGGTCCATCCGATTGAGATGAAATTTTCTACACGTTTTCCTTTCATTCCTGTGCAACTTTCTGTCATAGTTTTTTAGTTTTTTTTTCGGCTACTTACTTACTAAAATGTAATATTTCATTTTTCATTATATATTTTATATAGCAAGGGGACTTAACTCTAAAAAAGTTATTTCAAGGGGCATAACTTTTAATAACATTTCTATATACTTTATAGTCATATTGTTGCATCGCTTTCAAAGATTTATAAACTCTTTGTCTATAGTTATTTTTGGGCATATGAGTTATAATAAATAATGATATAATCTTTAAGGCATTTTCAAAGTTTTCATAAAAATAATGCATAATGCATAACATTGTAACTCATCATTTTATGCTTAAAGAAGTTATCTACAGTCATGTAGGTGATTAAAAACAGTTTTCATTAAAAATAATGGATGGTGTGTGGAAGGACATTCTTTTAAGTTACTGTGTGAATTTAATGAGACGCTCCCCGCCAGGAGCTGGGCGAAGCCACGCCGGGTCAGATAGATAGACAGACAGACAGACAGATAGTCGGGAACGGGAGCTTATATGACTACTTATATGAATTAAATGAGATGCTCCCCACCAGGGACTGGGTGAAGCCGGGCCGGCTCAGACAGACAGACAGACAGACAGACAGATAGTCAGGAACGGGAGCTTATATGACTACGTATATGAATTAAATGAGATGCTCCCCACCAGGGACTGGGTGAAGCCGGGCCGGGTCAGACAGACAGACAGACAGACAGACAGACAGACAGACAGACAGACAGATAGTCGGGAACGGGAGCTTATATGACTACTGTATATGAATTAAATGAGATGCTCCCCACCAGGGACTGGGTGAAGCCGGGGCGGGTCAGACAGACAGACAGACAGACAGACAGACTGATAGATAGATAGATCCCCTGCCAGGGACTGGGCGAAGCCGGGCCGGGTCAGCTAGTATATATATATATATATATATATAGATATATATATATATATATATATATATATATATATATATATATATATATATATTATATATGTATATATGTATATATATATAGATATATATATATATATATATATATATATATATATATATATATATATATATACTAGCTGACCCATATATATATATCCATCCATCCATCATGTGCCATGCCAATAAGCGTGGGCGGTCATGTTTTGCCATCTCACTCAATCACCAGAGTCGTGGATCAGCTCCGTGTTTCTGTCTCGACCATGCCACAAGGCCAAGCCATCCAGGTATTTTTTTCTAGGTCTTCCTCTTGGTCTGTTCCCTTCGATCTTACCAGTTGTCACCAAATTCTCCAATTCATTTCTTCTCATAACATGCCCAAAAAATTTTGACTGTCTACATCTGTCTTTAATCAGTTTACGATATTCATTTGTTTCATTGGTCATTCTGTCTGTCCATGGTATATATATATATATATATATATATATATATATATGTGTTTACATATAAAGCAAATTTCATAATGCTTACAAATGTTTTATATCCTGCCTAGAATAAACAAATCAAGAACTATTTAAAAATGAATTAGGAAGAGGCATTGAAATTAACAAGAATCCGATAAAAGACATTAAGGTCACATAGAAGAGCAGTGAGTTTAATATTAGACAATTAGACATAATGTACAGAGGGAGTCTCCGTGGCGAACAAGTTGCACTGCCTACCTCGCGCTCTGAAAATTGTGGGTTAGATTCCTGCTTATATTGTTCAATTTAAGAGTGCAATTTTCTCTAAGACTCCTGAGGGTCATCGCTGGAGCTATGGAGTTTATGCTTTGTGTGATGCTTTCTGCTTTAATTCCTTAGAAAGAGACTGAGCCATATGGGATAAAACCTGATGCAATGAAGTCATACCTCTACCCCTTTTTTTATAAAACATTAGGTACAGAATAAAGTTAATACTAATCTCTTCTGTTCTTCCTATTTCTGCCTTTCATCTTCCATTGGAGCATAGCTCTTGACCAATTGCCGCCCAGCTCTTTATAGCCTTGTTCTTGATTGGTTGAATTTTGCAGCTAAAGTTTTCTATGGGATGAGGATAGCCAGTGGCATGCCAAACCTCCTTAGTCACCTCTTTTACAACATGCATGCTGTTATTTTGTTCTGTGCTTTCCCTTATAGCCCCCACCCCCCCCCCCCCCCCCCCCCCCCCCCCACCACCACTAACACACGGACAATATAGCAGACTTACTGTAGCATAACTGACTACAGCAAAGACTCAATGCTTCTGGACAGAGCTGAAGGATGATGATTTAAATATAATCATATGATGATGATGTGATAATGAATAAAACAGGGATAGTGGCCTGTGTAATATGATGGCATTGAAATAATGTCAACAGTGTGAACAATAACCAAGTGTAAAAAGTTGTGCAGAGACATAGTCACCTACTCCTGCCAGTATGACACTTGAAGAAAAATAATGTACCAACCTTGCGTGAAAGTCCGCTGTAGAAAATGAAGTCTTCAAGAAACACCAACACGTTCAAAACATCCTGAGACATAGTTGGCTCTTTCATGCTGGAGATATAATATGTACTGGTGATAATACATACTGGTGGTAATACAGGCTTTACTGGTGGTAATACAGACTTTACTGGTGGTAATACAGGCTTTACTGGTGATAATACATACTGGTGGTAATACAGGTTTTACTGGTGGTAATACAGGTTTTACTTATGGTAATACAGACTTTACTGGTGGTAATACAGGTTTTACTGGTGGTAATACAGACTTTACTGGTGGTAATACAGACTTTACTGGTGGTAATACAGGTTTTACTGGTGGTAATACAGACTTTACTGGTGGTAATACAGGCTTTACTGGTGGTAATACAGACTTTACTGGTGGTAATACAGGTTTTACTTATGGTAATACAGACTTTACTGGTGGTAATACAGGCTTTACTGGTGGTAATACAGGCTTTACTGGTGGTAATACAGGCTTTACTGGTGGTAATACAGACTTTACTGGTGGTAATACAGGCTTTACTGGTGATAATACATACTGGTGGTAATACAGGTTGTACTGGTGGTAATACAGGTTTTCTTCTTCTTCTTCTTCTTCTTCTTCAGCTTTCCGAGCCGTTGAGGTTCTTTGCTGCAAATACAGTCTCCATTCGTCTCTCTGGTGGACCTTCTCTTGCCAGTCGTTGATTCCAAGTGCTTGTAGGTCTGTACATGTATTATCTCTCCACCGTCTTCTTGGTCTACCTCGGGGTCTACGGTCATTTATTTCCTGAGTGTAAGCGAGTTTTGTTTCCCTATTATCTTCCATTCTTTCTATATGCCCCAGCCATTGTAGTCTATTAGCCTTCATGATACCAGTGATTAGCGGGGACTTAAACAGATCATAAATAATACAGGTTTTACTTATGGTAATACAGACTTTACTGGTGGTAATACAGGTTTTACTGGTGGTAATACAGACTTTACTGGTGGTAATACAGGTTTTACTGGTGGTAATACAGACTTTACTGGTGGTAATACAGGTTTTACTGGTGGTAATACAGACTTTACTGGTGGTAATACAGGTTTTACTGGTGGTAATACAGACTTTACTGGTGGTAATACAGGCTTTACTGGTGGTAATACAGGTTTTACTTATGGTAATACAGACTTTACTGGTGGTAATACAGGTTTTACTGGTGGTTCTACAGACTTTACTGGTGGCAATACAGGCTTTACTGGTGGTAATATAGGCTTTACTGGTGGTAATACAGGTTTTACTGGTGGTAATACAGGCGTTAAATTT